>CM038144.1:9215044-9764778 GCA_021437245.1 Aegilops speltoides
CTTGGAACCAACGAAACCTGAGGCACACTCGAAAAGTAAAATTGTGCGGTTCCGCTATGTGCCGGCAAGTTGGCCTCCAAAATCTAACCATTTCTTCTGGTTTAGCTAATTTAAAACATCCATATCTTTTGAACCATATATTCCTTTTTGAAACTTTTTTATATTTGAACTCCTTGTGCCAAAACCTTTAAAATGAGATCAATCTTGGATATTTTTTTGGCACGTTTAAATTCAAACGTATATTTCACATGTCAAAATAATCAGTTTCACAATGGTACATTACAATTTCACTTTTCATATTGACTATTACACAGTTTAGAACCTACATTTCACTTTTCACTAGCTTGCTTCACACAAGAAAACACCTATTTAAATTGCATATTTTTCAAATAGCATATTTCACTCTTTTGAAGTAAACTACTACACATGTTCAAATAATCAGTTTCACAAATGATACAATAGAATTTCACTTTCTATAGTTACTCTTTCATAATTTGAAACCTACATTTCACTTTTTACTACCTTGTTTCACAAAAATGACATGTATTTCAATTGCACATTTTTTGAAATAACCTATTTCACTCTTTTGAAATAAATTATTTCACTTTCTACTAGCTTGCTTCACAAAAATCACATCTATTTCAATTGGACATTTTTGAGAATAATATATTTCACTCTTTTGAAATAAACCGTTACACATTTCAAAATAACCAGTTTCACAAGTTGACATTTTAGCTTCATATTTGGGTAAGAAAAGTTTTCTGTGAAATAGGTCGTTTCACATATTTATAATGAAAATATGAGCTTTTCATAATTTTCTAGTGAAATGGGTTTGTTTCACGTATGAAATGTGAAACATTGAAATTTGAACGTGTTTGAAATGTATTCAAGATTGATCTAGTTCTAAAGGTCTTAGCGTCAGGAATTCAAATATATGAATTATTTTAAAAATGAACTTACAGTTTAAATGATATGGGTGGTTTAATTTAGCTAAGGTGAAATAAAAGGGTGGATATATGTGGAGAGAAAGGAGAGAGTGGGCTGTCACATGGTGCGATGCCTGTCATATCACTGACAAAGGTGGGGGCTACTAGGGGTGTGTTTGGTTGAGGAACCAAGTGAAACGGAATGTAATGGTTTCATTCCATAGGAACGGGTCCGTTCCATTCTTGTGTTTGGTACCAACAAAAAAACGGAACGGGTTGGTTCCGTTCCAGTGTTTGGTTAGAGAGACGGTATGAAAATAGAACCACGTAAAATTCAAAATTTTGGCAGCATTTCATTTGTATTTTGAAGAAAAACAGCACGACAGCATACATATTGACAAAAATCACACATATATGACATAAACCAGACACAAACTTAACAGAAGGTAGCAAGTTCATCCATCACATCCAAAAGCAATCAGCCATACATGAGTTCACATACAAATCATCCAAAAGCAATCAGCCATACATGAGTTCACATACAAATCATACATGAGTTCTTCATCAAATTCTTTCAAATTGGAGACTACATCCCGTCAGATTCAGCCACAAGCTTCAGCCATCAAATTCTTTCAAATTTCACAAGAGCTTCAGTCACAAGTTTGAACCCACCAGATTTCACATGAATGAGGTCTTCCCTTCCTTATTATAGCCGAACAATGACTGACGTTGCGACTAGTGCTACAAAAACAGCGGCTTCCACCAGATTTCACATGAACGTGGTCTTCGTGACCATGTACAAATGATGCATACTATCAAAAATATGGCTAGCAATGACTTGTAACCATGGATCTAGGTTGTACACAGCAGCACATATTGAAGTAAAAATTGGGTAACCATGGATCTGGGTAGTACACAGAAGCACATAGATATATGAAACAAATTGAGGAGCGTACAGGAAATAAAATCTGCCCAAACAGGAGCGTACATGGCCGCCGCCAATCCAGACCTTGCCGCAGCACCTCCGGTCGCTCCCTGCTCTCTCGCCGCCGCCCCCTGAGTGGTAACCGCCCCGCTGCTTCGTCGCTGGCTCGCTGCTGCTAGGTCGCCGCCAAGGTGCAGATGCGCGCCATCACAGAGGAGACGACGGGAGGAACGTGAAGCCAGCGCCGGGAGGGATGGAGAAGGCAAATCGAGAGAGAGGGAGATGCAGGAGGGTGGCGGTGCTAGTGCGAGGAGTTGCGAGAGGATATGGTACGAGAGTGGGCCGAGGGGAACGAGGGCTCGTTCCCTGTCGCCCAGTCGATTTCGAGGTATGCCTCGGTTCCGGATAATGAGCGAATATTCCATTCCCAGGGACGGGTGAGTTCTAATTCGTTTGACTAACCATACGCGGGAATGAGCTACGGGAACGGGTCGGACCCATGACGTTCTATCTGGTCACAGCAACCAAACACACCCTAGCTGTATTTGATGAAGTATATCTCTAGTGTAGCAAAAAAGTGAGAATAAAATATTCACAGCGGCGCGAATCTGAATGCATGCATGAACGATGGATTGGTTACCGGTACATCACGGAACCGCTCAAAATGACTTTGCGGAGGCACACTTGACTTTGAGCACACCGAGCACGGTTGGCGACGAAGTTGCTTCCACAAGGCGGGTTGGCATTCAAAACGTGACCCTGTCCGGACTTGTAATGGTAGCCCTGCCCTGCGCATCCCATCGGTGAACGCTCCCTCCGCCATGACGTACGAGAGTGCGTGCGCGCCGTGACCCGCCGCCTTGTGGACGTGATCGACAGTGAAAGCATCCAAAACCAAAGCGGCCGGGAGGGATGACACTAGCCAGCTAGTACTGGCACTGGAACCCGGCCAACATCCGAGAAAGACTGGAGCCGTAGGCAGGCCCGGCCCTGATGGGGGGGGGGGGGGCAGGGGGGCGGAAGCCCCGGGCTCCCGAAATAGAGGGGCCCCCACGTATGTGTGCTCTCTGTATCAGGCCCATGAGAAAAAATGATTCTGGGTCATGCAGCATACTGCGAACATTACCCGTGGGCAAGTAAATCGGCGATTCGCTAAATTGGTGGAACTTGGACCTGCGCATGACGACGTGAGCGATCGCCCTAGCGACATATCACGGACGACTCCTCTAGTCCCGCAAGCCCGAGGGCGACCCCGCCGCCGACACAGCCTCCCCCGATGATTTCTCCTCCAATGACGGATCGAGTAATTCATGTTCATCGCCATGGACAGGAGTAACAACAACACCGGCCCTGGCAGGCAGTTTTAAACTACACAGATCAGGTTAGCATCTTCCTTCATCCAACGTAGCTAGCTAGATTGATATGTGACTAGTTAGTAGTAGAATTATTAGATCTAGTGAATTAGCGGACAAGAGTAGGACGTAGTTGTCCTTGTGACTAATTTTTTAGGGCAATCTTTCTGACTAATTAATCTGGTTGTGTTGGCGATCTATGAAAGACGAGGGGAGAGGATGTCTAGAATCCATGGAATAATAATGATAGCCAAGCTGAAATTAATTGGAGGATTCATGGTCGATTCAATATGATTAGGTGGCAAAATTAATTTTTAGTGTTGCAAATTATAAAGTTATTCTACCTGTTAGCCACGAGCAATTCAAATTACTTTTTGTTTGCCAAACTATGAAATATATAGTGCATGAAACTTCCCTCTCAAAATCTTAGTAAAAGTGAGAAATAACTAATATAATAATATATAATTATATCCTGGAACTAGGTGGACCAGATGGTTTTGCACTCCATGATAAAAAATTAAGAACAATTCGTGTTAAAAATTTATCTAAACATGCACATAATGATCACAATTCTGAATGTATAAGGGGCCCCCGTTATAATTTCGCCCCGGGACCTTCAAATCTAGGACAGGCCCTCGCCTTACGGTGAGGCGCGCTAACGGCAATGCCCCTAGAGATATAGCTAGGGCTGTTGGAGATAGATAGATAGATATGGCTTTGCATGACGCCAACTACAGCACCAGCAGTACCTGGAGCTTTGGCTGCTTCCTGAAGTTGACCCCTAAAGCACTACGTACGCCAAGACGAGGCTACAGCGGCAAAAACGACAAATTTAACCTCTGGGCAAAAGGATTTCACAAAATAAACTGTTGACGGAAAATATTCACCCGGCTGACCCTTTTATGTAGCGCCTGACATTTAGGAGTCACACTGCACTGTGCAGCGCCTGACTGACAGGCACTACACATCTAACCACCGTCGCACTCCGGGCTACCTAAAAATTATTAAGTTAGTGTGCAACGCCTGAGAGCTAGGCGCTATACAGTATACATCTATTGTCCGGGCGCTGCACAGTGTCTACTACTGCAGTGTGCGACCCGACGCGCCCGTTCGTAACTTCGTATGATGGTTTGATGGATTCGTTTTCCAACCGACCGTCTCTGATTCAGTCAGATGTGTGACGCTGGGTAAGTGCGATGGTAATAGCAAGTGCATGTTTTTCTCTTGTACTACAAAATCAAGCACCGTGCTGTAATCACTTTGATTGATGGACCGATGACAGGACAGGTGAAAAGACTCGAGCAAACAGTAGCCGCAGTTTTGCTGTGCACAAGTTTTAGTACTCGTACGACTGTCAGCCACTAGTACAACCAAACGACGATAAAAACGTTGCGGCCAACTTGTGCAGCGCCTATACGCTAGGCGTTGCATTGTAAAATGTAGCGCCTAGCTTTCAGGCGTTACACATTGACTTGGCAATTTTTAAGTAGTTCAGAGTGCAACGTTGATGAGATGTGTGGCGCCTGTCAGTTAGGCGCTGCACAGTTTAGTGTGACATCTAGATGTCGGGCGCTACACAAAAGGGTCAGCCGGATAAAAAAAATTTGTCAGCAGTTCATTTTGTGAAATCTTTTTGTCCACAGGTCAAATTTGTCATTTTTGCCGCTGCAGGCCATACCATAGCCACCGCGACAAGGAGGAAGGGAGGAGAGGCACGAGAGGAATGGGGGAGGACGCGCCATGCAACTTCATGCCGCGGCGCCGGGGGGTGCTGTGGCGCTGCCTCGGGCTCGGCCGACGCCAGAAGCTCTGTGTCGCCTGCTCGGGCTGCATGGCGTGGCAAGCGGTGGCGTGGCGTTGCCGCGGCTCTCGGCGCCTCCGCTGCTGGCTGGCTCCGCCGCGCCGTCCGCAAGCTGGCCGTGATCTACATGGCGGCGCTGGCAGGCCCGCTGGCGTCATCGTCGTGCCCGGCGTGGGTCGGCGTGGAGCCCAGATTTTTTAAGAAAAGGGGTATCCCCGCTTTATATATAAAGCAATGGACCAAGCATCCAACACATCAGTACACAGTAAGAACAAGGTAGAAAGTCATGCTGGGGGCACAGCGTAACAAGCCCCGAAGAAAGCTAAAAAAGAGCTAATCCGGCTCGGGGGTGGTGGCGGTGGAGGTGGCGGTGGAGCGAAAGCTGATGCCGTGGAACGAAGACCTGCCATAATGTTGTCGATGACGCCATGGTCACATCGTTTGCTAAGCGGTCTCCAGATCTGTAAGAAGCCATACATTTTATAGATTGCATCAGTCACACGACACGGAATGACACGTTCGATGACTAGTTTATTGCGGGTACACCAAAGGGTCCAAGCAAGGATGCCCAAAGCCACCCAAATTGGGGGGCGGCTAGGACCGGGGAGCCTAAGGACCTCTCCAAATAGGTCCGGGAGGTTGTCGTGGCACCAATTGCCGCCCACCACCTCCCGGAAGCAGCTCCAAAGAAACTGCGCTACAGGGCACCGGAAGAAGATGTGGTTACAGTCTTCCGGGACCAAACAAATGGGGCAGAGGCCATCCCCAGGGCTATTACGTTTTCTGACCTCCGTCCCTGACGGGAGACGGCCTCGGACCCATTGCCAGAGAAAGATGCGTATCTTCAAGGGGAGTTTGATCTCCCATATCACCGATAGTTTCACCGGGCCAGAGGTGGGAACGATCGCCTGGTAAAGAGACCTAGTCGAAAATCTGCCATTTGGCTCCAGGTGCCAAGACAGTGAGTCGGGCTCAAGGAAGGGAGGATGGAGGGCAATACACTCGAGCATTTCATCCCATTGCTCGAGCTCTATCGCCCCGAAGGTACGGTGGAAGGCAATGACACCCAAGTCAGCTAAAGCCATAGCTACAGAGAGCTGTGGTCGGACACATATCGAGAATAACGCGTAAAAGCGTTCCACAAATGGGCGAGGCCCAGCCCATCAATCGAGCCAGAATAATGTGTCGGACCCAGAGCCAACTTTAATAAAGGTCCCGATGCGCAAGACCGGCATCAAATAGATCACCGATTGCCAGAATTGGGATCCTCCAGATCCGGGGGTGAATGCCAGTGGCTGCCCGCGAAGATACTTTGCGCAGATAATCTCGAGCCACAGGCCTCCCGCATCAGTCTGAATACGCCAGAGCCATTTGAAGGGAAGGGCAATATTCATCCGCTTGGACGAAATGACTCCCAGGCCGCCCTGGTCCTTAGGCTTGCAGATCTCAGACCACTTCACCATGTGGTACTTCTGTTTATTGTTTTCTCCCGCCCAGAAGAATCTAGACAGGAGTTTGGTGACCTCATGATGAAGGGATTCATGTAAACTATTGAATCCCATTATGTACATCAAAAGGCTAATGAGGGAGAAGTTCATCAAAATGACTCGAGCGGCTTTAGACAGCCATCTTCCCTGCCAAGGTTCCATCCTAGGTTGGAGTTTGGCGATTATTGGGCGAAAGTCCTTCTCTACTAGACGTGTGTCACTAATTGGCATGCCAAGGTAAGTAGTCGAGAAGGATCCCAATCAACAATTCAAGCGATTGGCGATTCGCTGAGCTTCCGCCTGGGAGTATCCCAGGACCATCACCTCGCTCTTGGCGAAATTGATCGTGAGACCCGACATCTCATGAAAGCAGAGGAGGAGGAACTTGAGGTTTCGAATATCGTCGTCCGATCCTTCCACCATCATAATGGTATCATCCGCATACTGGAGGTGGGTCAGACCTCCATTGGCCACAAGATGGGGGCAAATCCCCCGAATGTGGCCTGCTCGTTTGGCCAAATCTAGGATCGAGGCCAAAGTATCAACCACGAGATTGAAAAGAAATGGGGAGATCGGATCCCCTTGCCGAACGCCTTGGCTAGTCAAGAAGTAAGGCCCGATCTCCCCATTGATGTTCACAGCTGTGCGGCCGCTCGTCACTAACTGCATCACCCTCGCAACCCAGTGGGGGTCGAATCCGCGCTTGAGCAACACCTCCCGAAGAAAGTACCAATGGACGGTGTCGTATGCTTTATGGAGGTCAATCTTGAAGAACACCGCGTGGAGGTGCTTGCTCTTGACCTCATGGATGACCTCGTGGAGCACGAGAATCCCATCCAGAAAAAACTTGCCTTTCGTGAAGGCAGACTGGTTCGGATGGTGGATCCGAGGGGCGATTAGGGCCGCCCTAGCGGCGTACCCCTTAGCCAAAATCCGGAATTTCACATTGAGGACTGTGAATTGCCTTATGTCAGTAGCACCCGGAACCTTGGGAATCAGAGAGATCATCCCGTAGTTAAGCCGGGACATATCTAATGTTCCCCTAGAAAAATCCCGGAACAAGTCAAGGATGAGATCCTTCACCATCGGCCAGAATGCCTGGAAAAAGCAAACCGGAAGTCCATCCGGGCCCGGGGCCGAGGCTAGGTTCATGGCTTTGACAAAGGTCTTGACTTCCGCGGCATCAAATGGAGCGAGCAAGGCCGCGTTCTCCTCCGGGGAGACTTGTTGGTCAAGAGACCAAATATGGTCAGCCAGGGCGATACCCCCCCCCGGAGGGCACCCCGCAAATAACGACTTGGTAGAAGTCGTCAACTAGCGAACGAATAGCTGTAGGATCTTGGAATAGTTGGCCCCTCTCCCATAAAAGGGGGATGGAGCATCGCCACCTACGGCCATTGGCGATGGCCTGGAAGTAGGCAGTGTTGGCGTCACCAAACAGCACCCAATTAATAGAGCCTCGCTGCCGCCAGAACTCCTCCTCCTTGGAATAGATCTCCATGAGGGAATCTTCCAGGTTATATCTATGGGCCCATTCATCAGCAGAGATCCCTTAGATATCCGCGCGAAGGTCAAGGGCACGGATCTCCTCGAGAAGAGAAGCCTACTGGAGTCGAAGGTCTCACCCAATATTGGCGCCCCACCCTTTCATGAACTGCCTGGACCGTTTGGGAAGGTGGTGCCATTCGTCTAGAATGGACATCTGCCTATAGGGCTCGGCTAATGCCGAGACCCAATGAGCCTGGACGGCAGCCATAAAGCCCGGTTGCCAGAGCCAAAAAGCTTCAAACCAAAACCGCGCGGGGGGGCGTGGTCTCTCATCCCTAGAAGATAAGAGGAGGGGAACATGGTCGGACCCGATGCGAGTAATTGCCTGGAGAGAGGCCAAAGGAAACCGGAGCTCCCAGTCAGGGGAGACAAACACGCGGACAAGTACACTAAGGGTCGGGGAAACCTTGTTGGGGAACGTAGTAATTTAAAAAAATTCCTACGCACACGCAAGATCATGGTGATCCATAGCAACGAGAGAGGAGAGTGTTGTCCACGTACCCTCGTAGACCATAAGCGGAAGCGTTAGAGCAACGCGGTTGCTGTAGTCGTACGTCTTCACGGCCCGACCGATCAAGCACTGAAACTACGGCACCTCCGAGTTCTAGCACACGTTCAGCTCGATGACGTCCTCGAACTTCGATCCAGCTGAGTGTCGAGGGAGAGTTCCGTCAGCACGACGGCGTGGTGACGATCTTGATGTTCTATCGACGCAGGGCTTCGCCTAAGCACCGCTACGATATTATCGAGGTGGATTACGGTGGAGGGGGCACCGCACACGGCTAAGAGATCCAAGGGATCAATTGTTGTTGTGCCTAGAGGTGCCCCCTGCCCCCGTATATAAAGGAGCAAGGGGGAAGGGGTCGGCCGGCCAAGAGGGGCGCGCCAGGAGGAGTCCTCCTCCCACCGGGAGTAGGACTCCCCCCCTTCCTTGTTGGAGTAGGAGAGGCGGAAAGAGGGGGAGAGGAGGAAGGAAAAGGGGGCTTCACCCCTTGTCCAATTCGGACCAGAGGGGGGCTGTGCACCTCCTTCCTTTCGGCCTCTCTCCTCTATTCTCGTATGGCCCAATAAGGCCCATATACTCCCCAAATAATTCTCAGAACTCTCCAGTACTCCAAAAATACTCGAATCACTCGGAACCTTTCCAAGTCCGAATATAGTCGTCCAATATATCGATCTTTACGCCTCGACCATTTCGAGACTCCTCGCCTTGTCCCTGATCTCATCCGGGACTCCGAACTCCTTCGTACATCAAAACTCATAAACTCATAATATAACCGCCATCGAAACCTTGTTGCGGACCCTACGGGTTCGAGAACAATGTAGACATGACCGAAACACGTTTCCGGTCAATAACCAATAGCGGAACCTGGATGCTCATATTGGCTCCCACATATTCTACGAAGATCTTTATCGGTCAAACCACATAACAACATACGTTGTTCCCTTTGTCATCGGTATGTTACTTGCCCGAGATTCGATCGTCGGTATCCAATACCTAGTTCAATCTCGTTACCGGCAAGTCTCTTTACTCGTTACGTAATGCATCATTCCGTAACTAACTCATTAGCTACATTGCTTGCAAGGCTTATAGTGATGTGCATTACCGAGAGGGCCCGGAGATACCTCTCCGACAATTGGAGTGACAAATCCTAATCTCGAAATACGCCAACCCAACATGTACCTTAGGAGACACCTGTAGAGCTCCTTTATAATCACCCAATTATGTTGTGACGTTTGGTAGCACACAAAGTCTTCCTCCGGTAAACGGGAGTTGCATAATCTCATAGTCATAGGAACATGTATAAGTCATGAAGAAAGCAATAGAAACATACTAAACGATCAAGTGCTAAGCTAACGGAATGGGTCAAGTCAATCACATCATTCTCCTAATGATGTGATCCCGTTAATCAAATGACAACTCATGTCTATGGCTAGGAAACTTAACCATCTTTGATTCACGAGCTAGTCAAGTAGAGGCATACTAGTTACACTATGTTTGTCTATGTATTCACACATGTATTATGTTTCTAGTTAATACAATTCTAGCATGAATAATAAACATTTATCATGAAATAAGGAAATAAATAATAATTTTATTATTGCCTCTAGGGCATATTTCCTTCAGTCTCCCACTTGCACTAGAGTCAATAATCTAGTTCACATCGTCATGTGATTTAACACCAATATTCATATCTGTATATGATTAACACCCATAGTTCACATCGTCATGTGACCAACACCCAAAGGGTTTACTAGAGTCAATAATCTAGTTCACATCGCTACGTGATTAACACCCAAAGAGTACTAAGATGTGATCATGTTTTGCTCGTGAGAGAAGCTTAGTCAACGGGTCTGTCACATTCAGAGCCGTATGTATTTTGCAAATATTCTATGTCTACAATGCTCTGCACGGAGCTACTCTAGCTAATTGCTCCCACTTTCAATATGTATCCAGATTGAGACTTAGAGTCATCTGGATTGGTGTAAAAGCTTGCACCGATGTAACTCTTTACGATGGGCTCTTTTATCACCTCCATAATCGGGAAATATTTCCTTAGTCCTCACTAAGGATATTCTTGACCAATGTCCAGTGATCTACTCCTAGATCACTATTGTACTCCCTTGCCAAATTCAGAGCAAGGTATACAATAGGTCTAGTACATAGCATATCATACTTTATAGAACCTATGACTGGGGCATAGGGAATGACTTTCATTCTCTTTTCTATTTTCTGTTGTGGTTGGGATTTGAGTCTTACTCAATTTCACACATTTGCAACACAGGCAAGAACTCTTTCTTTGACTGTTCCATTTTGAACTATTTCAAAATCTTGTCAAGGTATGTACTCATTGAAAATCTTATCAAGCGTCTTGATCTATCTCAATAGATCTTGATGCTCAATATGTAAGTAGCTTTACCGAGGTCTTTCTTTAAGAAAACTCTTTTCAGGTACTCCTTTATGCTTTGCAGAATAATTCTACATTATTTCCGATCAACAATATGTCATTCACATATACTTATCAGAAATGTTGTAGTGCTCCCACTCACTTTCTTGTAAATACAGGCTTCACCGCAAGTCTGTATAAAACTATAAGCTTTGATCAACTTATCAAAACATATATTCCAACTCTGAGATGATTGCACCAGTCCATAGATGGATTGCTGGAGCTTGCACATTTTTTTAGCACCTTTAGGATTGACAAAACCTTCTGGTTGCATCATATACAATTCTTCTTTAAGAAAACCATTAAGGAATGCAGTTTTGACATCCATTTGCCAGATTTCATAAAATGTGGCAATTGCTAACATGATTCGGACATGCTTAAGCATCGCTACGGGTGAGAAAGTCTCATCGTAGTCAACCCCTTGAACTTGTCGAAAACCTTTCGCAACAAGTCGAGCTTTATAGACAGTTACATTACCATCAGTGTCAGTCTTCTTCTTAAAGATCCATTTATTCTCAATGGCTTGCCGATCATCGGGCAAGTCAACCAAAGTCCATACTTTGTTCTCATACATGGATCCCATCTCGATTTCATGGCTTCTAGCCATTTTTCGAATCTGGGCTCATCATCGCTTCCTCATAGTTCGTAGGTTCGCCATGGTCAAGTAACATGACTTCCGAATAGGATTACCGCACCACTCAGTGCGGATTTTACTCGTAGACCTACAAGGTTCAGTAGAAACTTGATCTGAAGTTTCATGATCAATATCATTAGCTTCCTCACTGATTGGTGTAGTTGTCACAGGAACCAGTTCTTGTGATGAACTACTTTCCAATAAGGGAGCAGGTGCAGTTACCTCATCAAGTTCTACTTTCCTCCTACTCACTTCTTTTGAGAGAAACTCCTTCTCTAGAAAGGATCCATTTTTAGCAACGAATATCTTGCCTTCAGATCTGTGATAGAAGGTGTACCCAACAATTTCTTTTCGGTATTCTATGAAGACGCACTTCTCCGATTTGGGTTTGAGCTTATCAGGATGAAACTTTTCCACATAAGCATCGCAGCCCCAAACTTTAAGAAACGACAACTTGGGTTTCTTGCTAAACCACAGTTCATATGGTGTCGTCTCAACGGATTTAGACGGTGCCCTTTTAACGTGAATGCAGCTGTCCCTAATGCATAACCCCAAAACAATAGTGGTAAATTAGTAAGAGACATCATAGATCGCATCATATCCAATAAAGTGCGGTTACGATGTTCGGACACACCATAACGTTGTGGTGTTCCAGGTGGCGCGAGCTGTGAAACTATTCCACATTGTTTTAATTGAAGACCAAACTCGTAACTCAAATATTCGTCTCCGCGATCAGATCGCGGAAACTTTATTTTCTTGTTATGATGATTTTTCCACTTCACTCTAAAATTCTTTGAACCTTTTCAACTATTTCAGACTTATGTTTCATCAAGTAGATATACCCATATCTACTCAAATCATCTTGTGAAGGTCAGAAAATAACGATACTTGCCACGAGCATCAACACTCATTGGATCGCATACATCGGTATGTATTATTTCCAATAAGTCAAGAGCTTGTTCCATTGTTCCGAGAACGGAGTTTTAGTCATCTTGCCCAAAAGGCACGGTTCGCAAGCATCAAATGATTCATAACCAAGTGATTCCGAAAATCTATCTTTGTGGAGTTTCTTCATGCGCTTTACAATCGATATGACTCAAACGGCAAGTACACAAATAAGTTGCACTATCATTACTAACTTTGCATCTTTTGGCATCAACATTATGAATATGTGTATCACTACGATCGAGATCCAACAAACTATTTTCATTGGGTGTATGACCATTTGAAGATCTTATTCATGTAAACAGAATAAAATTATTCTTTAACTTCAAATGAATAACCGTATCGCAATAAACATGATCAAATCATATTCATGCTCAACGCAAACGCTAAATAACATTTATTTAGGTTTAACACTAATCTCGAAAATATAGGGAGTGTGTCATGATGATCATATCAATCTTGGAACTATTTCCAAAACTCATCGTCACTTCCCTCTCAACTAGTCTTTGTTTATTATGTAACTCCTGTTTCTAGTTACTAATCTTAGCAACCGAACAAGTATCAAATACTCAGGGGCTACTATAACACTAGTAAGGCACACATCAAACACCTGTATATCAAATATACCCTTGTTCACTTTGCCATCCTTCTTATCCACCAAATATTTAGGGCATTTCCTCTTCCAAAGGACCATTTCCTTTGCAAAGTGTAAGCACTCGGTTTCAGGCTTTGGTCCAGCTTTGGTCTTCTTCACGGAGTGACAACTTGTTTGCCATTCTACTTGAAGTTTCCTTTCTTTCCTTTGCCCTTTTCTTTAAACTAGTGGTCTTGTCAATCATCAACACTTGATGCTCTTTCTTGATTTCTACCTTCGCCGATTTCAACATCACGAAGAGCTCGGGAATCGTTTTCGCCATCCCTTGCATACTATAGTTCATCATGAAGTTCTAGTAACTTAGTGATGGTGACTAGAGAATTCTGTCAATCACTATCTTATCTCGAAGATTAACTCCCACTTGATTCAAGCGATTGAAGTACCTGCATAATCTGAGCACATGCTCACTAGTTGAGCGATTCTCCTCCATCTTTTAGCTATAGAACTTGTTGGAGACTTCATATCTCTCAACTCGGTATTTGCTTGAAATATTAACTTCAATACCTAGAACATCTTATATGGTCCATGACGTTCAAAACGTCTTTGAAGTCCCGATTCTACGCCGCTTAAGCATGGTGCACTAAACTATCAAGTAGTCATCATATTGAGCTAGCCAGACGCTCATATCGCTGCGATCTACTCCTCGCAATAGGTCATCACCTAGCGTGCATTAAGGACATAATTCTTACGTGCAGCAATGAGGATAAACCTCGGATCACGGATCCAATCTGCATCATTGCTACTAACATTTTTCAACACAATTTTCTCTATGAACATATCACAATAAACATATGAAAGCAACAAGGCGAGCTATTGATCTACAACATAATTTGCAAAATACTACCAGGACTAAGTTCATGATAAATTTAAGTTCAATTAATCATATTACTTAAGAACTCCCACTTAGACATACATCTCTCTAGTCATCTAAGTGATCACGTGATCCAAATCAACTAAACCATGTTCGATCATCACGTGAGATGGAGTAGTTTCAATGGTGAACATCACTATGTTGATCATATCTACTATATGATTCATGTTCGACCTTTCGGTCTCCGTGTTCCGGGGCCATATCTGTTATATGCTAGGCTCGTCAAGTTTAACCTGAGTATTCCACGTGTGCAACTGTTTTGCACCCGTTGTATTTGAACGTAGAGCCTATCACACCCGATCATCACGTGGTGTCTCGGCACGAAGAACTTTCGCAACGGTGCATATTCAGGGAGAACACTTCTTGATAATTTTTAGTGAGAGATCATCTTAAAATGCTACCGTCAAACAAAACAGAATAAGATGTATAATAGATAAACATCATATGCAATCAAAATATGTGACATGATATGGCCATGATCATCTTGCGCCTTTGATCTCCATCTCCAAAGTACTGTCATGATCTCTATCGTTACCGGCACGACACCATGATCTTCATCATCTTGATCTATATCAATGTGTCGTCACATGGTCGTCTCGCCAACTATTGCAATTGCAACTATTGCTATTGCATAGCGATAAAGTAAAGCAATTATTTGGCACTTGCAAATGCAACAAAGAGACAAACATAGGTCTTCTGCCAGTTGCCGATAACTTCAACAAAACATGATCATCTCATACAACAACTTATATCTCATCACGTCTTGACCATATCACATCACAACATGCCCTGTAAAAACAAGTTAGACGTCCTCTACTTTGTTGTTGCAAGTTTTACGTGGCTGCTACGGGTTGAGCAACAACCGTTCTTACCTACGCATCAAAACCACAACGATAGTTCGTCAAGTTGGTGTTGTTTTAACCTTCGCAAGGACCGGGCGTAGCCACACTCGGTTCAACTAAAGTTGGAGAAACAGACACCGCTAGTCACCGTGTGCAAAGCACGGTGGTAAACCAGTCTCGCGAAGCGACGCGTAATGTCGGTCCGGGCCGCTTCATCCAACAATACCGCTGAACCAAAGTATGACATGTTGGTAAGCAGTATGACTTGTATCGCCCACAACTCATTTTTGTTCTACTCGTGCATATAACATCAACGCATAAAACCTAGGCTCGGATGCCACTGTTGGGGAACGTAGTAATTTCAAAAAAATTCCTACGCACACGCAAGATCATGGTGATGCATAGCAACAAGAGGGGAGAGTGTTGTCCACGTACCCTCGTAGACCGTAAGCAGAAGCGTTAGAGCAACGCGGTTGATGTAGTCGTACATCTTCACGGCCCGACCGATCAAGCACCGAAACTACGGCACCTCCGAAGTTCTAGCACACGCTCAGCTCGATGATGTCCCTCGAACTCCGATCCAGCCGAGTGTCGAGGAGAGTTCCGTCAAGACGACGGCGCAGGACGATCTTGATGTTCTACCGACGCAGGGCTTCGCCTAAGCACCGCTATGATATTATCGAGGTGGATTATGGTGGAGGGGGGCACCGCACACGGCTAAGAGATCCAAGGGATCAATTGTTGTTATGCCTAGAGGTGCCCCCTGCCCCAGTAAATAAAGGAGCAAGGGGGAGGGGGTCGGCCGGCCAAGAGGGGCGCGCCAGGAGGAGTCCTCCTCCCACCGGGAGTAGGACTCCCCCCCCCCTTCCTTGTTGGAGTAGGAGAGAAGGAAAGAGGGGAGAGGAGGAAGGAAAAGGGGGCTTCACCCCTTGTCCAATTCGGACCAGAGGGGGGCTGTGCACCTCCTTCCTTTCGGCCTCTCTCCTCTATTCCCGTATGGCCCAATAAGGCCCATATACTCCCCGGCGAATTCCCGTAACTCTCCGGTACTCCAAAAAATACCCGAATCACTCGGAACCTTTCCGAAGTCCGAATATAGTCGTCCAATATATCAATCTTTACGTCTCGACCATTTCGAGACTCCTCGTCTTGTCCCCGATCTCATCCGGGACTCCGAACTCCTTCGGTACATCAAAACTCATAAACTCATAATATAACTATCATCGAAACCTTAAGCATGCGGACCCTACGGGTTCGAGAACAATGTAGACATGACCGAAACACGTTTCCGGTCAATGACCAATAGCGGAACCTGGATGCTCATATTGGCTCCCACATATTCTACGAAGATCTTTATCGGTCAAACCGCATAACAACATACGTTGTTCCATTTGTCATCGGTATGTTACTTGCCCGAGATTCGATCGTCGGTATCCAATACCTAGTTCAATCTCGTTACCGGCAAGTCTATTTACTCGTTACGTAATGCATCATTCCGTAACTAACTCATTAGCTACATTGCTTGCAAGGCTTATACACTACTAGGAAAAGGCCTACTAATGGCGCACCTAACTTGACCATTAATGGCGCATTAGTGGTGCGCCATTAGTGCCACGCCATTAGTATATTTTACTAATGGCGCACCACTGGTGCGCCATTAGTATCTGGTATACTAATGGCGCACCTCAGATGCACCATTAGTATATACAGCAGTGCGCCATTAGTATGCCTCCCAGGGGGCCATGTATACCCAGGTGCTTTGGCATACTAATGGCGCACAACAACAAGATGCGCCGTTAGTAACTTCGGCATACTAACGGCGCACTGTTTAATGATGCGCCATTAGTATACTTTGGCATACTAATGGCGCACTGTGATGTGATGCGTCATTAGTATGAATATTAGGTTTTTTTATTTTTTTTATTTTCTGTTTTTTGCACAGGATACAAAATGTATAATTGGACAAAATATAGATAGCACACATCAACAACAGATTCATCGAATACAATAGAAGATTAGTCTTTGAATATAATTCATCATATTAGTCTCCGAATACAATTCATCATATTAGTCTCCGAATTGAAAAGACCGAACAAAGATAGAACATTATATTACAAGTCTCGAGACCGCGAGTAGCGAGTTTGTCTTCACATTACAAGTCGATATCGATCATCTAAACTACCATCACATAGAAGAGAGCTGCGGTCATCACGATGAGCATCATCACGATGAAACTCGCCTTCATCCGGTTCCTCCAACGCTCCCTCCTCTCCGCTAGATAGCGGGCGATCTAGATTCGCCTAGGCCCTAGTGGTGTACCTTTGTAATCTGTATCGCTGAATCGGTGAACCTGTCTCCGACACTCCTCCCGATCGTCAGAGACTCGGGAACCTTACCCTTGTACACGACATACGACGGCATCGCTATGCACTAGCCAAACGTAAACGTTAGTACCAATTCACGAGACAATACATAAGCAATATATAAGTATGCAATGTAACGATCGGAAGAGAAAAGCAAGACATTAATAGCATCGATTACATCTAAGTTGAACGACTCTCAAACCAAAGAGACATACTACAAGTTCATTAAAGTTTATTTATAACATGAGCCAATCGATGTTTCAGAACTAGACACAAGATCACCGCTTCGACTCGACTCAAGGGACCGGAGCGTGGATGAAGCCGCCGTCTATCGTGGGAGTCATGAAATAACGGTCGTTGTCACCTGCATTTGTAGCATTGTGTCGATGTCACCGTTGGACGGTTGATTTCGAGGTAGAACTGCCCGAGGTATGAAGGACATCTTGATGGATGATTTCCGCAAACTCCGATCGATGCGAAAGAATTCTTGTCGGAGGTCCGTGTCTGGATTGCCGACACGCTTTTGCCCAATCTTTGAGTTTACTCGGCAGCGTGTTGATGATGGTCCTGCACGATCGCCCGCATGTGATGGATGGCGAGTAGGCACCCTTCGATCGCCAAAGGCTGCTTGACGCAGCAGAATGTCGATTGTGGGAGAACACGTGCTTGCCGTATTTATTTAATAGGCTTGGTGAAGGTGCCTCCAGATTTGGCGAGGCGGGAGAACATCATCAAGAACCTTCTTGACATTTGTGTAGTCTACGTTCAACTGACGGTCCGGGTCGAAATACGTGGCCATGGAATATTTGGGGCTTAGGAGGATGAGCGTGCAATGTGTGCCACTGCAGAAAACACGGAATGTTAAAAGAAAAACGATAGAAATCTAAGAATTCATATGTTACGGGCCGGTTGAGGGGAGGACTTACTCGGGAAAGTAAGGCACGAGGAAGTTATCCTTATCTTGGTTTGCCAGAATGACGCCTTCAAGGTAAGAACTCGCGACTTGCCTGTCCCCAGCGCTGCCCAAGATCTTGGCACGCATGTAGGAGGGGTCGACTATCACGATGTCCGGGGTCTTGTCGCGAATGATCCGCATCTCCATACTCAGCGAAAATAGCCGAACGAAGGTGTAGTGTAGCGGATGAAGGCTCAACATAGCATGGATGTCATCAAACCACAGGACGATCGTACGCTCGATGGAGTTATCCACAAAGCCCTTGCCCTCTGGCACCTTTGCCGCGAAAACCGGGTATGCCACATCCTTCTCTCTGAGACGCCGCTTCTCCAAAGAAAGAACACTATCATGCAGACTCCGCATAGCACCGGTTGCAGCATTGAGCATATTTGTCGGTAGCATCGCCCTACCCGCCACATGCACCCTCCTCGAGATATCCTTAGGTGAAGGTGGCCCGTCCTGAGCACGGATCGTACTCGGTGCCGGCTGGCTCGCACCCTTCTTAGTCTTTCTTTTGCGTGCCTTCTTCTTCTCCTGTAATGGGACCGAGTTCTGCTCACAGACCGCCTTCTTGAGTGTGTTGGGGCTGATAATATTTCGCACCTCGCCTATCTGAGGCTCGGTGAAGTTGGCAGCTGGAGGCGTCTCCTGAGAGCTGAACGGCAGACGACGCCTGTTGCAACTTGGCTTCTCCGCGGTACCAGCTAGATCGCACACGTCTTTTGTTGGGTTGGGTTCTTGAGAAGGAGGCCCCATGAAGTCGCCATCGTACCCATGATCGGCAAAGTACTGATCGACGTTGCCAAATGTATCGTCGTCGTCGTCGTTCTGATCCTGTGCCATATGCATGTTTGGATCCAGTGGCATAGGGATATCCGGCACCGTTGCGGCGGTCTTGCCATGGGGCCGACTTGGCGCCGCACGACGGGCGGTGTTGTCTTTGGGTGGTGTCCCCGCCCCAAACGAATCCGCTCTTCGCCAAAGCAGGGCCAGCTCAAAGCGCCGAGGGTCATCACGTCATCATCGTCGGCCCCGACGGGCCGAATCGGAGGTAACAACTCGTCGCAGCCTGGCAGCACCTGAACCAGTTGAACCCTAAACAAGTTGGGTGGCATCTGGGTACCGTGGAACAAGGGGTTGCCCGGTAGAACAATTTTGCCCTTGGCGACATCGACCAACTCGTTGTTCACAAAGTGCAGGAGAGTGCACGGAACGTCGGCGGCACCCTGCGAAAACATGTAGGGCGTCAGGGATGCCCAGTCAAAGGCAAGGAGATGAAGTCCTCGGCCGAGAGAGGCTTAATTAGTTACCGTGATTATGGCGTCGAGCTCGGCTAATGTCGAGGCACCGCCAACGGCGGGCATGCAGTTGACGGAGGGGCCGCTTGCTGCAGAGGTGCCGGCCGGCGTACACCCGGGTGCATTAAGCTCCCGTGCCGGCGTCGGAGACACCAATGTCGCCTCCGCCGGAGGCACCAATGGCCCCGCCATCGCATTCTGCGAGTTGCTGGCCGTGAAGCTAGGAATCGGGGGCGGCCCCTGTTGGCCGCCCGCAATCCACGCACTCAACCCCTCTATCAAGGTAGGCACAATGGCGGTGATCGTCACACCGAGTTGTTGTTGCACTTGCTCTTGGACAATCTCCGGAATCCGTGCCACCTGTGCCTTGAGTTCTTGAACCTCGCGCGCCTGGCTTTCCGAGCTGGTCTTTTTCTCCTTTCGCCCACCATTGTTATAGTATGACGACCATTTTGTCGACAAGCCTTTGCCGGCCACACGACCAACCGACGCCGGCCATCGAGCTTATCCTTCTTCTTCATTACATTCAACGCCCTATTTAGAGTGGTGTCCCAAGGGTTGCTCTTAGTCGACCCCGCCATCGCTTTTAGTCGTGCGGAAGGAATGTGAACCATTTAGAAATTTGGCTTCATTAATTAGAATGCAACCATATGGAGCTAATTACGCGGGGGTGTATTCCTTACCAGAACAAGCTCAAGCGCCCTGGTCTTCGGATCTGTGGTAAGCTCCTTTGTTTTCGGGTCCTTCTTGTACCGGGCCCTGACAAAGTTCCTGGTCTGCTTGTCACCGTATTTATCGAAGAGGGGCGGTAGGCCTTGCTCGGCACGGTTCGCCTCCTCCTTGTCCCATATAGGCTCCGCCACTCTGTAACCGCCGGGACCGAGTGTGTGTTCCCCTATGTTCAGCTCCCGCATTTCTTTCCCCCACTGACTTGATTGGGAGTTTGCGGTGCTCAAGCAATTGATCTTGAAGTCGTTGTAGTCATCTTCGGTGATCGAAGGATTTTTTCTCCTTGATCTTCTCATAACTCTCACCTTTCTCGATCATTCTCTTCACATTGCTTTTCCAAGTAGACAGGGCCTTGCTCATCTTCGTGAGGGCAGCATTGTTCACTTTATTCCCTTTGAGGCTTGTGTTTTCAAATTCAGCGGGGAACTTGTATCGTTCGTGCAGCTTCGTGAAGAGGAGGTTGCGCAAATTCCCTCGGTTAGGATGTCTCAGGTTCTCGGTGTTGATCGAGACGGTGCTCCGGAGAATGCACCCGAGCTGAAGCGAGTACCCCTTGACTATTCGTTCGGGCGCCGTTGGATTCCCGTCGGAGTCCACTTCAGTAACTTCCTCCTTGAGGGTGAGGAGCACGATCGGGCGCCGGTCCTTCCATTGCCTCCTCGGTTGGCTGCCATCTGTGCATGTGCCGCCATCATCAGTGGTGGCATCCTCGGCGGCACCATCAGTGGTGGCATCAGTGGGGTCATCCTCGGCGGTACCATCAGTGGTCTCAGGATTGGTGGGGAAGGCGGCGTCCTCATACAAGTGAGGTTGTTCCTCCATCTCCTGGGACAGCTCCCAGAATGCCTTGCCGCCCGAACCCCCGGCCTCATCGTTGTTGGCCATGTTTCTCTCTAAATAGGAACAAAGTTTGGTCAAAAAGTTGGTTATTGTCAAGGAACAAGATCATGGTCTCATCATTTAGGGTTTGTCGACACCGAGGCATCCTAAAAGCTAAGCTTTTATCATTGAGGGTTTTTCGACGCCGAGGCACCCTAAAAGCCTAAGCTTTCATCATTAGTCACAAGTACCCCATATGTCCTATTTTTAGCAAAGTCATGCTAAAATTCACGGAAAAATTCAGCATGACCTTTGCTGAAAATTTCAGCACTTGTTCCCCCTGGGAAGACGTTCGTGCCAGAATGACATGTTCTCGTCGAAGCATGCGTCGGTCATTTTGTGTTTTACCTTCATCTCCAGAGCCATGAGCGTTACTTTCAGGCGGGTATCCTCGGGCCTGCATCCTTCATACAATGGAGTAACCGCGTCTAACTCAAGTTGATCCATCTTGGCTTTCTCTCGAGCGGCAGCTCTTGCGTTATCCGTCTGCTTGAGAAGCAGCTCTTGAATATGAGGGTCCTGCACCCAGCACATCGATGGTCCAGCGTCGTCTGCTCCGTCGGCATCATCATCTTCATGATCATGCCCGTCGTGCGCTCGAGCATCTTCCTCATCATCATGTCCTCGTGCATCTTCTACATGATGACTGTACAAAGATCATCGCCGTGATCATCTCACGGGATTCTTCGTCTTCTCGCCCGCCCGAGCCGCGGTGGTCGTCTTGCTGCCCTTCCTCATTTCTTGCCCGGCCCCCATGGACGACTTCGTAGTCATCTTCATCACCTTGCCACCGATAGCCATCCATGAAACCACGCAAGAGCAGGTGGTCCCGCACCTGCCCGGAATCCGGGTCCGCAATAAGGCTCTTCAGCTTACATCTTCGACACGGACATCTTATCTCCGTCTCGTTCTTTTGAAGCATCTCGGCCTTCACGGACCTCAAAAACCTATTCACGATGCCTTCGGTCATCATGCGGACCATGGTCGCTCATGGGTAGAGCAAAACGATATTTTAGAACCAAGAAAAATTTGGCATGACTTTCCTAAAAATAGGACCAAAAGAATGCTTAATGCCAAAATTCTCGCTTGAAACGGAAATGAATCAACATTCCGGCAAAATATTGGCAACTATCGCATTTCAAATACCAGTACACCTCCAAACACAAACACATATGCAACACCACAAACATATGCAACACCACGAACATACATAGATCTAGCTAGGCCATAAAAAGTGCATGTGCACATTGTTGTAGGGAGAACAACATAAATATAGCTTCCCCCCTTACTTACCTATCAAAACAAGGTAATTTAACCACTTAATTTGAATGAATCTATGATGGAAATGAGGTGAAAAAGAGGAGGCACCCGAGACAAGGAGGAGGCGGTGGAGAGAATGAAATGGGGAGAAAGTGAGTGTGGGTAGGGAGAGGCTGTCCAAAATATCTTGTTGCTGCCCACTTACTAATGACGCACCAACTCTAAATGCGCCATTAGTAATCCAGGTTACTAATGGCGCACCTTCTGGTGGTGCGCCATTAGTAGTTTTGCAAAAAAAACATACTAATGGCGCACTGTTCCACAGTGCGCCATTACTAGTTTAAACTAGTAATGGCGCACGGCGGAAGAGTGCGCCATTAGTAGTTTTGCAAAAAAAGGAATAAGAAATATAATAAAAAAACAACATTAGTGGCGCACTTTCCGACATGTGCACCATTACTAGTTACAACTAGTAATGGCACACTGCATCTGGATGCGCCATTAGTATGTTTGGACAGGCGCACTAGTTCAAAAAAAATTGTGATACTAATGGCGCACCTTGGTCCAGGTGCGCCATTAGTAGTTTCAACTCTAATGGCGTATCAGAAGGTGGTGCGCCATTAATATAAACTAATGGCGCACCGCTTGTCTGGTGCGCCATTAGTGTCAATCCCATCTATAGCCCTTTTTCTAGTAGTGATAGTGATGTGCATTACCGAGAGGGCCCAGAGATACCTCTCCGACAATTGGAGTGACAAATCCTAATCTCGAAATACGCCAACCCAACATGTACCTTCGGATACACCTGTAGAGCTCCTTTATAATCACCCAGTTACGTTGTGACGTTTGGTAGCACACAAAGTGTTCCTCCGGTAAACGGGAGTTGCATAATCTCATAGTCATAGGAACATGTATAAGTCATGAAGAAAGCAATAGCAACATACTAAACGATCAAGTGCTAAGCTAACGGAATGGGTCAAATCAATCACATCATTCTCCTAATGATGTGATCCCGTTAATCAAGTGACAACTCATGTCTATGGCTAGGAAACTTAACCATCTTTGATTCACGAGCTAGTCAAGTAGAGGCATACTAGTGACACTATGTTTGTCTATGTATTCACACATGTATTATGTTTCCAGTTAATACAATTATAGCATAAATAATAAACATTTATCATGAAATAAGGAAATAAATAATAACTTTATTATTTCCTCTAGGGCATATTTCCTTCAAACCTGTCGATTAGTCCAGGTAAACCGCGCCCCGACCCTATCCAGTTCTAGGAGACCTAGATCCGCAACCCAGTCATTAAACTGACTCATCTCCACATAATCAACACGCGAGTTGCTCTTTTCGTCGGCAGAGCGGAGTAGGTTGAAATCTCCTCCTACCACTACTGGTAGGGTCGCGGATGATATCTTGCCATGGAGTTCGGCCAAGAAAGCGGCGGAGCGGCTATGGTCAGCCGGGCAGTGACTACGATGATCTCCCACTTGAAATTCATATCGCGTTCTCAGATCTCCATGCTGACGAAGTGGGATCCACGATCCATGGATCCCACCTCAAAGGTGGCATCCTTCACACCTAGAAGGATGCCACCAGGTACCGGTAACTCCACTAGATGGCAACCAGTGCCATGCGAATAGATGTCTGCTAAGGCGCTCAAGTTCTGCAAGAGAGAACTCCGTGCGCATTGTTTCCTGGACCACAACCACATCTATGGACTCATCACGCATGTACTCAATTAGCTGCTTGCGGCGGCCATCGTGGCCGAAGCCCCGCAGGTTCCAGAACAAAGCGTGCATAATCACTCACCTACCGGGTCCTCCCTAGACCCAACTGTGGTGGAGGCACTAAGAGCGCGACGCAATTGGGCAATACGAGAGCGCGTCCGACCACAGATCTCATCCGGGTCGATCGCGGGACGACCCCGCCCACTAGCCCTACGGGACGTAGAGGGGGGAACCTCCGCAGCCGCTTCCACCTCGCGGGCCCGAGTGGCCGCGAGGTGGCCCTCCAGAATCTCCTTGGCCTGGAGGGACGCAAGCTGCTCTAAGATCGGGCCCTTCTCGCCATGGGAAACTATAGCCGCCAGGTGGCCAAGAGGAACACCAGCAAGAACGGAAAAGGAATTGCCGCAGATATCATCAAGATCAGAACAAGGGGCCTGGGAGTCGGACGGAGCTGTATCGAGGTTGCGGATGGCGGTGCGGCGGGACGCCTTCTCCACTGCGATCAGCGAGGGCCCAGTCAGCCGCGGGGCCGCCCCAAACCTGGCACTCTTCCGGGCCAAAGCCAGAGTGGAGGCCGAGCGGTGACGGCCACGAGACGAAGGAGGCCTGGACGACGAGGGAGAGGAAGCAGCCACGGGACCGGGCTCTGGGAGAACTGGCACCGGGGAGGCCTCCCGGACGGCCACCGAAGACACAAGCCGCGGGGAGGATGGGGGACGGACCTCCATGCTACCCCGGCTATCACCACTCCCCTCCTCATCAGACATGGACAGTGCCGCGGGAAGGAAGGGAGGGGAGGGTGGCCGCCTCGTCGAGCATGGCCGCAATAGCCTCGATGTCCTCAAACTTAGTGCCGGGCCCGGGGTTGAAGGAGCCAAGCCCCGAACAGTGAGTGGAGGAGGGGTGGGAGGAGCCAGCTGGGGGAGGATCATCCCCAGTATTTGTGGAGTCATCGTCGGAGGCCTCTTCGTCATCGTCCCCAACGCCCGGCCGTTCTTCTTGTGAAGTCGCCGACCGGCCCTTGCCGGCCGAGCAGAGCTTTTAGGGGAAGTCAATCGACCGATGGCCATGATCTAGGCATCATTTGCATGCGCAAATCTCTGCTTGTTCCTGTCCTTGCTGTCGTTAATTTCGTATGGGGCGTGTTCATCACCCTGGAGAGCGCCGGCGCCGACAAGACGATTGTGTAGTGGGGCGACACGGCGGACACGCCCGCCGGGCCGAGGGGGCGCCCGCTCGGCACGTACGGCTCGGCGTCATTCGCCGTGAAATCCCCAGGAACATCACCTTCAAGGTACCGCCGCTGTTGTACCTGCTACTGGTTACCCCATGTCTAGCCCTATGCATGTTGTTTGGGTGTCCTAAATTCACGCGCACGCTTGCATTGGCAGAACACGGCGCCGATGCCGAACGCAGGGGCGACGGGGAAGCAGGCGGTGGCGCTGCGGGTGTTGGTGGACAACGCGGCGTTCGTTGGGTGCCGATTCCTGGGCGTGCAGGACACGCTCTACGACCAGTCGGGGCGCCATTACTACAAGGACTGCTACATGTTGCTGCTAGCCTGCTACATCGGGGGTCCATCGACTTCCTCTACGAGGTACGTGATCGTCCTCCTCTTCTTCCTCAAGCGTCCACGCATCTCTTTTTCTCCCATACCCGCCCTGGGTGCTCACGAACGACATGTTTGTTTTAACAATTGATCTGATATCTCTATTATGAAATGGTGCTTGTCCTATTGCTCGTATATGTGGCTTTAATCATTAGGATAATGAAAAATCTTTGGTGCACACAACATGTTTTAACAGTTGATCTGATACATGAATTATTGTGCGAATAGCCGAATATTGATCCATTCCCTCATCACACTTAAAACACAGCATAGACCAATTAATATTAGTAAATCCGTTCATTCATTCTATGCACACACTTAAAACACAACATATAAGTACGTAAGTTCTCGGACGTAGTAGGGCTCATACACGGTCTTAATTAACTGGCTTTTTTGAACTTATTGGGCGGAGATCTGCTGCATAGTACTAGTAAGTAGGCAGCAGGCAGTTTCTTCAAAGTTACCGGTGTTCCTTGTTCAGCCGTCGATGCAGTTATAGATCAGATTGGCCAGGTCTAGGAGGGGCTTGATCCAAGCATTCATTCTGCGCGCATAGTCCTCATACCTCTGTCTTCGTTTCCACGCTTCCGGGCCTTGCACGCCACCATGCGCAGTGTCCCGTAGACGAGGCCGTAGGCGGCGTGAAAAAAGGATTGGGGCATATGCCCCCCCCGCGCGGGTTGGATCCATTTGTGACTCCTTGGAACGAACAAAACCTGATGCACGGTCGACTTTGAGCACAACGAGCACGGTTGGCAACGAAGTCGCTTCCGCAAGGCGGGTCGGCATTCAAAATATGACCATGTCCAGACTTGTAATGGTAGCCCTGACTGCTATGCGCATCCGATACATATTGCTTTACCAAAAGCTACGTAAAACCTTCCGTCCATAACTAATCAGGCCCCACCTCCTTTTTCTTTTCCAATCAAACATTTTCCACCTAAGCCTGTTCGTAAGGCACATAGAGGAATTTACGTAGGTGTAGCGTAGCCTTGTCCCATCAGTGACCGCTCCGCCATCACGTACGTACGAGAGTGCGTGCGCGCCATGACCCGCCGCCCCGTCAACGTGATCGACTGGGAAAGCATCCAAAACCAAAGTGGCCGACGTCCGAGAAAGAGTGGAGCCGCATGCAGGGTGAGGCACGCAACGGCAATGCCCCTAGAGATATAGCTAGGGCTGCTGGAGATAGATGGATAGATAGATAGATATGGCTTTGCATGACGCCAACTACAGCACCAGCAGCACCTGGAGCCTTGGCCGCTTCCCAAAGTTGACTCCTCCTAAAGCACTCTACGCCAAGGCGTACGAGGCTCCAGGCCATACCATACCGTAGCGGCATAGCCACCGAGACGTACGAGGAGAAAGGGAGAAGAGGCACGAGAGGAATGGGGGAGGGCGCGCCATGCAGCTTCACGCCGGGGCGCCGGGGGGTGCTGTGGCGGTGGCGCGGCCTCGGCCGGCGCCGTAAGCTCCAGGTCGCCCGGCTCGGCGGCGGCGGCGGCGGCAGGGCGGGCGGTGGCCGTGGCCGCTGCCGCAGGCTCCTGCGGCGGCTCCGCCTGCGCTGGCTCCGGCGCGCCGTCCGCAAGCTGGCCGCGATCTACATGGCGGCGCTGAAAGGCCCGCCGGCGTCGTGCCCGGCGTGGGTCGGCGTGGAGCCCTGCTTCGCCACGCCCTTCGTCTTCGTCCCCAACGCCCCTCGGTTCTTGTGAAGCCGCCGACCGGCGCCTTGCCGGCCGGGCAGAACTTTTAGGGGAAACCGATCGACCGATGGCCGTGATCTTGGCATCATTTGCATGCGCGAAACTCTGCTTTGATTCCTGTCCTTGCTGCCGTTAATTTCGTTTGGACGCAAAATGAGAAAAGGAAGATGTAAAATCAGTATATGTATGGTATGGGTGTTCTTCCCTTGTAATCAACCACCAGCCATCTTGATAAGATTCTTCGGGGTTTTTTTTTTTGTATGTACTGACCGTGCTTTTGTCATATGTTCCCGTTATCATATCAAATTTCTCAATAATTTGCTTTAATTAACAATCAGGGAAACAGATACTCCTTGGAAATTTGCAGGTAAAAAAATGCTCCCCTCGGTTCGAAAGTATAAGGTGTGTTTTAAAAAGAATCAAACTTCTCTGTGTTTGGCCAAAGTTTATAGTGCTTGATATCAATAGTTACAATACCAAATTAATCAGTATCATTGTTCACCATGAAATATATTGTTTATTTTATTTATTTGGTATTATAGAAGTTGACATAGTTTCTTATAACCTTGATCAAAATATAAATGTTTTGTATTGGTAAAAAACTAAAAATTAAAACTGAGGGAGGGGGCCACATATAGATCAGTAACTGAATTCTTGTTAAGTTTCACTCGCTTCGCTCTCAACCGTCAGCGCGTTGCAGAGCCTTCTTCGGTTCTTCCTCCAGTCCAGCAACGCCCTATGCCACTGCCACCATCGCCGGCTGAACTGTGCAGGCGCGTGCTCTGGCACGTCGGCTGTAGGTGGTAGACTGAGGGGAGTCGGAGGATGACGTGTTCGGTTGACGCGGCATCTACCGCCGACGTGCCAGAGCACGTGCCTACACGGTGTTGTTGCCGCCCTTGGTTATCCCTCTATACCTGCCATTAGAGCATCTCCAGCCGTTCGGCCCCCCAGGGCGCATAAGAATTGCCCCCTAGGAGCGAGCCAGCGATTCTTTCGGCACTGGGGGCGGTTTTGCGCTCAGTCGTCGCCCCCCAGTCGCCGATTTTGGCCCTTTTTGAAGCCCCATTTCGACAAAAAAGGCCCATATCCATATGGGCGAGAATAGGCCCATATTCGGCGTGGTTCGCCGTGGCTCGGCGTTCAATTATGAACATAAATATATTTTTATCACATATTTCATCACAGAAATTTCAAATACTTCAACAAAATAGTACAACAACAAATAGTTCGATACAAATTATATAGTTCAACAATAAAAACTCATATTTCATCACACGTCGCGCCCGGTGTCGCCCTTGAGCTTCCGTAGGTGCTCTATCAGATCTTGCTGCAGTTGATGATGCACCTGTGGGTCTCGGATCTCCTGACGCATACTCAGGTAGGCAGTCCAGGTTGCCGGTAGCTGGTGATCAACTTGGGCAAGAGGACCCTGCCTGTGGTATGGTTCAGCGTCAAACACTGGCTCTTCCTGCTCGCTCTCAATGATCATGTTGTGCAAGATTACACAGCAGGTCATGATTTCCCACATTTGATCTTTCGACCAGGTCTGAGCGGGTACCAGACAACAGCAAATCGAGATTGGAGCACACCAACTGCCCGCTCGACATCCTTCCTGCAAGCCTCCTGAATCTTCGCAAACCAGGCGATCTTGCCTCCAGGTACAGGGTTTTTGATGGTTTTGACAAATGTCGACCATCTCGGATAGATGCCATCAGCTAGATAGTACCCCTTGTTGTACTGCCGCCCATTGATCTCAAAGTTCACCGGAGGAGAATGACCTTCAACAAACTTGGCAAAGATAGGAGAGCACTGCAGCACGTTGATGTCATTGTGAGTTCCTGGCATATCAAAGAAGGCGAGCCGTCCGCAAGCTGGCCGCGATCTACATGGCGGCGCTGAAAGGCCCGCCGGCGTCGTGCCCGGCGTGGGTCGGCGTGGAGCCCTGCTTCGCCACGCCCTTCGTCTTCGTCCCCAACGCCCGGCCGTTCTTCTTGTGAAGCCGCCGACCGGGCAGAGCTTTTAGGGGGAGCCGACCGATGGCCGTGATCTAGGCATCATTTGCGTGCGCAAATCTCTGCTTGATTCCTGTCCTTGCTGCCGTTAATTTCGTTAGACGCACAATGAGAAAAGGAAAATGTAAAATCAGTAGTGTATGTATGGGTGTCCTTCCCTTGTAATTAACCACCGGCCATCTTGATAATTTTCTTAGTTTTTTCTGTACCGGCCGTGCTCGCGCGCGTCATATATATGTTCCCGTTGTCATCTCAAATTTCTCAATAATTCGATTTATACCAATCAGGGAAACAAAGTACTCCGAACTTTGAAGGTAAAAAAAAAAAAGATGTATTCTCTCGGTCCGAATGTCGTATAAGGCGTATTATTATTATTACTCCCTCCGTTCACTTTTATAAGTCGTTTCAGACAACTGAAAATGGGTTGCTTTGAAATGTTTTCAACGTGTTATAAAAGTGAACAGAGGGAGTATTTTAATCAAACTTCTCTGTATGTTTGACCCAGTTTATAGGACAAGATAACAATAACTATATACAATACCAAATCAATTAGTGTCATTAGATTCACCATGAAATATAGTTTTATATCCTATTTATTTGGTATTACAGATGTTGATATATATTTTTATTTGATCAAAATTTAAATGTTCATTTTTAATAAAACTTAATACACCTTACATACTATGAAACTACAAGCAAACCAACGAAACAGAATCAGAAGACATGTGCAAACAGTGCAATGCCGACTAATCTATCGACTCGATATTTCCTCCAGCAGCTTGATCCTTTGACATCGCATCCCAAGCCTCCCTGCGGAGAGGACATCAGGCAACACATGAGAAATGGAACCTTTGAATTGAATAATGAAGGGATGTATGCATCACTCGATGTAGAGGCCACGGGTGTTATCCTTCTTTCGGGGCAAAAAAGCACATGAGAAATGGTGGTAGATATAAATATACTCCAAGGCTTCTGCAAGATAAATATGTTGCAACGGATCTATGCTGCACAGATCATTCAGCGTTGTATGTGTACGTGTGCTACGCTGTGTGGTAACGGTGCTAGCTAGGGCAGAACAAGGAGCATCATCGCCAGATTTAAAGGGCGAGATTAGTCATGATGAGTTCTCTAGTGTTGCTATGCATTTTTCCTGGAATCCTGAGAGTGACGGGTCTCCTGCTCAAACGATCATTTTGTTTCTTGCCTTCCCTGGTTCCAGCGGATGTATAAGACTGGCCTGCTGAATTTTCCCCTCACTCGGAGTGCCCATATGGTTCCACCACCCCACGAGGCTCCCGCAATTATTCGGTACCGTCAGTTTCATGTTTCCGCAGTTGCTAAACTTATGAAGACTTGGCCATTGTATGAAAGCAACAGCCACAACATGCATTACTGAGATGGGCTGCGCGTCCAAATGATTTGTCATAACACAAAACATGTCTTAGATAAATAAGAGACAGATACATTACCGTAGCGCTTTCTCGATCTCATTGTTCCCAGGATCCAGTTCCAGTGCATCTTGGAAAGCTTCGGATGCTTCCTCGTAATCCTGCCGACAGAACGTTGGACAGATGAATCCACAACAAATGAAAAAGGGACAACAGACACTATCAAAGGTTTTCTGACCTTGAGCGACATATGAGCAGCTCCTTTCCGATAGTAACCTTTCGCCCACTCAGGTTTTCTTCTAATGCAAAGATTAGCATCCAGCAAAGCCTTCTGTGGCTGGCCAATTTTTAGGTAGCAAAGACTCCTATTTGAATACAATAATTCATCTAAATAGCTTAGCTCAAGTGCCTGCGTTAAATCAAAGACAAAGATATATAATATTAGCCAAATCCCAGAACATAACTAGTGACTATAGAGGATTTTTACTTGCCAATCAGTTTAAACTTTGATATCTAGTATGCAGCAGTGAAGATTACTATACAAATTTCTCCAGCAGGGATAGTTTTCCTTCTAATTTATCCCTTCTCTTTGTAGGTTAGTCATGAAATTATTCTAACACAAACCTGGAAGACATAATAGAATTAATCCAACATGCAGTTTACACGGTGGAAATGAATATAGTAAATACCGGAAACCATCGTTCTGTGTTCTGTGGTCATACATACTTGTGTAAAACCTTGAGTATTTTGACATGTGGCATATAACCCCAGGTTACATTATCTTGCTGTAACGAAGTTATTTGGTTAATGGCACAAGGGTGATAAGGTGGCCCCACCGGCACCACCATGTTGTTTCCCTCTACCTAGCATGGAGGCATGCTGATGTGCCAATATAGTACGTTATTAGTGCAATTCAGATAGCGACATGCATACAGAATACAGATAGAGACATTCTCTCCAGCATAGCCTCTCCCGTGCCTGCACAAAAGTGAGAATGTGTGCTCCTCGTAAGCAGGAAGCGCTTGACGAGAGACGGATTAGTTGGTTCTTGGAATAATATGCGGCAACAGTGAATGGACGTCAGCTGAACCAGCAGGTGGCACCTGATGCATAATTTAACCACATGTGGTTTGGTGAAACTATAGTACCATGGTATCTACAGTCATATGTCACTAAACATTGTACCCAAGGTTCCCACAACTTGTGAAATAAAACATGTTTTTTGCGTAATTTACTATGTTTTACAATCCAGGTAGCTATTTTAGTTCCAAGCTGTATTAGTTACGCAAAATTTTAAAATGCCCAGAATTACTAGATGAAAGTAAAAAAAACTAAAAGGTCAGCAAACACAAACTGACGCCAACATAAGATAAATTAAGAACATCAGAAGCACAACTAAGAGAACCAAGCAATGCTCGGTTGGCTACCAGACCAGCACACGTCCATGTACTCGCCCACCCAAGTTCAAGACCCGGCATCCTATGGGTGCTTGCTTCTCAATAAAAAGCCATGGGTGCTAGTGCCCATGGGTCGAGCCTTTACCAAAGCAATCCTCAGTTGGCTGGCAGCAACTGTCTGCTTGCTCAACCAGCTGCGTCCGAGGCGTAGCCTTTGTAGGGTGCTCACTTCTTAAGAAAAAACAACCTGAGTGCTAGCTAGTGCCCATGGGTTAAAATTTTTTTGACCAAATACTCTGTTCATTGTAGGATAGTTGCACTAACGCTGAATATATGGAACATATAAGTGTGACTTCATAAAACACCTAAAAGAGCATTGAAATGGAATCAATGTAAGTATGCAAGCATGTACCTTAGTGTAGAGCTTTGAGGCACCAAGGTAGTCCTTGCTCTTAAAATACTCTTTTCCTTGAGATTTCAGCACAGCTATTTTATCCGCGATTTTGTTACAAGACTCATCCTAAATCATGAACATAAATTAGGGGAAATTAAGGTTTGACTTCGAAATGACATCACGAGGAGCAGCAATTCTGGAAAGTGGCACACCAACAAATTACAGAAAATACTCATGATTTCAGCCATTGGAATACTTTCAATGCTTGGAGAGGACAGCCATTTGGAATATTTTCAATGAATAATTTTGTGCAACTTTGAACACCCATCCTCTAAATTCTAGAACCGCCACTAAGAAAAAGCATCATTAAGTTGTACACGCATGCCCTACATTTATTTACAAAGATCCAAAACTATATTTGTTATATTACTAAACGAATGAGTATTTGTGCACCTTTTAAGAATTAATTGATCCAGGATTATGTTCTAAATAATCAAATTTACATATGATGATTCAAACAGTCCACAGATGAGTGCTATCTGGTGACTTGATTGTCTTTCGGAACTAAATAAAACATGAGAAGATATCCTGCTCAATGATTTTTGACAAATTGAAGCATATGCACAGAAATACACAGAAGTTTGTACCAAAGGTGGAGGGCATCCATGCATATAAACAATCGTACAAATATATAATGATTTGAGAACTTTTAATTCAAGTCAAACCTTGGGAATTGAGCCCCTTGATTTCTCATGAGCAATAATTCCTTCAACAGTCCAGTTTGCTACCGCTCCAATGGGAGAAGTGAAAGGAAACAGAATCTCCACATGGCTTCTTCTTCCAAAACTTGCAGCGATTTGTATTGGCATACGGCCATGCTGGTAAAACAAAAAGACACTTAATGGAAAGAACTTTACTCCAATATGCCACATCTGCAACTTATAGCAAGAATCTGCTGGAAGGGGTTTTCCATTGAGATATATTCATTAAAATAATTCATGAGGTTTTCTTAAGTGTTGATTATCATACAAAGAAAATAAAAAAGGTAGTTATGATATAGCATCGTGAAAACAAAGAATTCCATGTTAACCCAACATGGGTGTGCGCAAGGTGCAGACAGAGAGACATATACAATCATACACGTGCAACACTATGCCACAAGCACGCACCCGTGCACTGTGCATAAAAAATATACCATGGGCATTAGATTTCCCACCGCAGTAAGAACAGCAAGAAATTAGGAAGAACAAAAGTTCACCTGTTCATCTGAAATATTAGGATCTGCGCCAGCATCCAGCAAGTACTTAATACAGTCAGTCAAGCCAACCATAGTTGCCACCACCAAGGGAGTACTTGGATTAGCAGAATTCACATCAGCACCAGCCTGTGGACGTATTATGCAAAGCAAAATGCCATGCACCCAGCGGATCATATAAATAGAGGGATCAACAAACAAAACAACTTATATTACACTATAGTAACCAATGGGTTCCTGCCTAATCATCAAGACGTGGGGAAACAAAGCAAACATGATACCAGACCTTGACAAGTAGCTTCACGCATTCCAATGAATCAGATTCACTCACTTCATATTTAGCACAATGAAGAGCCGCAACTAGAGGGGTACCTGAAACTTCTGAAACCCTGTTTGGCTACAAATTTAAGAGAACAAAATCACTTCCTACACAAAAGTGACATAATTCAACAGGTCACGGCAATACAACTACAGATACAACAAGAACATAATAATACACAGGTCACATGTTTCGACTATATACAGCAACATAATATGTAGCTCATATTCGTGCACTTTGTATTACCTCAGATTGTCAAAACCAAAAAACCCTAAATTTGGTGGCATTGCTTGTATAAACGACTTAAACTAAGTTAGCCTTTAAAATTAAGTATCTCTAACATGGTTTTGAACTGGAGGTGACTAGAAATATATAAACGAATTATTAGGTTTGTCAGCACAAAATATGGTTGAAAAATTGACTGAAAAAGTATGGAAGTTACACATTACATCTGCATGGTGATCCAATAAAATCTTCACAGCACCAGTGTTCCCAAAGGAAGCAGCAATATGTAGTGGTGTTCCATGAGTAACAGCTATATCAACTCTGGCCCCTCTAGATAACAACAGATTCACTAATTCCCCGTTCCCTGGATAAGATATATGAATCGCATGATAATGTCATAAAGACCCAGTAGTAAACCAATGTTGCAAGCTTCTCGAAGATGCGCATTCAAGATGAACTTATAATGGTATATGTTGATCAGACAACATTGTCTGAAAGCATGACAAGAAAGAATGACAAGATTCCAAAGGTTGGTCAAGTAGTGAGATAGGCTAGACGATTATGAAATTAATCCAACCAAATATATAGCTCCACGAAGAAGTTGACCAATAAATGTTTTCTGATAGGTAATATTCGGAGGTAATATTCGGATACACAGAAGGTTTATAGGTATTGCACCCTGAGACCAGACAAAATAAGTATACAGCATACCAAATATAGGGCAACTTAAGTGGAAGAAATAATAACCATGAAACAAATAGTTACTGATGAACACTAATAAATGAGGAAATTGCATTGGAACCTCCTAAACTATCACCTTCTCACTTGATTTCCTAGACTTACGTTTTCTGTGTCAGGCCGCTCTAAACTTATCTATGTTTCTCATTAGCTCCTCTTCACCATTAGCAAAAACAAAAAAAAACGTTAGGTGAGGCTGACAAGGCAAAACGAGCGAGAGCCACTTCACGCATTTCTGTTACTCCGGCATTGAAAAGGAACCATGTGAGTAAGGGGGACAAGTTCAGGGAAGCCCGGCACAGAAAATCAAGCCAAGGGAGCCAACGAGAAAGTTGGTGATAGTTTAGGGAGTTCCTTCCAATACAATTTTCTCAGAACAAATTACTTGCAGTAATTTTTGATACAAAGAACGTAGTTGGTGGGTTTTATGGTTACAATTTTGAATTCACTTGTTCTTGTTAGCAACACAACAACATTTATTTTCGAAAAAAAAACACAACAACATTTATGAAAACCACTAACAGATAAATTAACATATGCCAACAGAGAGAGAGAGAGAGACCACTTTTTGCAGCATTATGAAGAGCAACAGAGCCTCTCTCATCTAGCTTATTCGGATCAGCTCCATTGTCCAGAAAATATCTTGCAATGGCAACTTCTCCAAACAATGCTGCAGAACTCAGAGGGGTTACACCTGGCAACAAACAAGTACCCTGTCAGATCATCAACACCACTCCCAATCTCTTGTCTAGAAGGTGAAAACACTAACTGTAGAATAGTGCACGGTATACCATATACCACGCTTAATGCTCACATGCATCTGCAACTACCAGATGAATTCCTAGAGGGGTATAAGTATAACATACAGATCATATTCCGTACAATTACCTATTACTTAATATTGTGTAGGTATATGCAATGATGTGATGGAAACTACATATTGGATCTTTCAAAAGTGACAGAAGGAAGCATATCCAGGTAAGCATGTATCTTAATCAAAATCATATTAAATGCAACTTGTACTCAAGCAATACATGGGTACCACAAATGAAAAATATTATACGTAAACTTCTCAAAGGTACCTACATCAGTAACATTTTCAGTTGACCGGTGTATTAAATTTAACTCCCAGAAATGCCCTATATATCATATATAGCAAAAAAAGCCTGAAGCCTGATTTGTTGCAGGCCAATAGCTGGTACTGGTAATCACCAGATAACAGAAGTGCAAAACAGAGACGAACAAGGATCAAAATGTTTTGATTTTACAGCACAATATCACTTTCCACATCCAATTTCGCTTTCCAGAATCGTTCCGATATAACAATTGTGAAGGACTAGCAAAGAAAAGTCATTATACACGCATGTAACATGTTGCAACAGGTAACAGCTTGAATGGTACAGACTATGAAAGCAGGCCAAGAAGACAAAAAGGAAAGGGAGTTGATATAGCACACGAGAAGTACACACCGCCACTGAGGCTACCAGCATTGACATCAAACCCGAGCTCCTCCACGAAGTACTTGCAAACTTCCATTTCAGCAAGTAATGCTGCCAATTGTAGTAACCCCGTGCCATCTATATGCATATCAGCAAGCTTTGCCCTGTCCTGTTTGTCCATGCTACTCGCCATGTCTACATAACACAAAAATGTACAGATGGATCATAGTAAAACGCAACTGCAAGAAGAAATGTAACTGCAGCTTCGAAATGATGGCATAAATCAAGTTCAGAACTGACAGTAAGCATGAAGAGCCGGTATCTTAGGCAGAATCACACGGCCAAATCTGACTGAAAACGACTAATTAGACATGAATCCATCACAAGGCAATTGTGACATGGTGTAAAATGCTACTAGTAAGAACAATCACGATGCATACCCAATACACATCCCTGAAAAATACAGTCATAATCGCGCGAACCGAAACAAGAACTGCTGCAAGCAACGAGACCCTCGTAGCAAGCAGGCGCACCACCCCACGGCCGCATCGAAATTCGAAACCACACCCGTGCTGGGCGAGATTGGCGCCGTGGCGGCGGCGCAGGCGGAGGTGAAGAGGCGTGCGTACTCACCCCTGAGGCCCTCCACATCTCCGTCCTGAATCGCCTCGAGCAGCTCGCAATCCAGCGAGCCGGGGTCGGCTGGAGGAAGCAGACGGACGTTAGGGGCGGCCGGACAGGGAAAGCCGCGACGCGGACTAGGGTTGCGGGGGGCGGTGGCGGAGGCGTGCTGCGCATACCGTTGGTGCGGTGCTCCAGCCAGTTGTAGAAGTAGGACTTATCCACGGGGCGCGGCGGCGGCGGCGGCGGCGGCGACTCCATTGTAGGGTTTCTGCGGCGGCGGGCGGCGGCGCCGATGGGCTTGGCGGTGGCTTCGAGGGGAAGGAAGGCGAAAGTGGGAGGGAAAGGGGCGGGAATGGGGAGAGGCCGGGAGGGGAGTGGGAATAAATTGGCTACGCGGCGCCGGGGGCTATCGAGTGGAAATTTGACTTCACATCCATGTAGCACGCACCCCCGCTCGTCATGGCGGTACAACGAACAGTAGAAATAATAAAAATTACATCCATATTCATAGACCAATTAGTAATGACTACAAAAACTGAAGCGAACCGAAGGTGTGCCGTCGTCGTTGCTCCTTCCTCACCGGAGCCAGACAAAACTTGTTGTAGCAGACAGTAGGGAAGGCGTCGTGCTAAGGCCTCATAGGACCAACGCACCAGAACATCAATTGCCGTCGATGAATAGTAGCGTAGATCGAAAGGATCCAACCTGAAGACACACGGACTTAGATGAACGACAAACAGATCTGAGCAAATTCACCAAAGGCAAATTCATCAGGAGACACGCCTCCACACGCCTACCGACAATGCCAGATACACCATCGGCACCGGAATAGGCGAGGAGAACCGTACTCCATCTTAAAGGAGCCACCGTTGTCTCGCCTTCCTGAGCAAGATCCACAAACACATCTAAAAACGGAGCTCTCGCACCGGCAAGGCCCGGGATCCACCACGCCCCCGTTGCCCTAAGGCCACCGAAGACGAGGCGGGCCGGTGATGACCCACAAGTATAGAGGATTGCAACGGTCTTGAAAGGTAGCATTTCATTCAAATTTATTGATTCGACATAAGGGGAGCAAAAGAATATTTATAAGCCTTAGTAGTTGAATTGCCAATTCAACCTCACCTGAAAAGTTATTTCTCTGCAGCCAAGTGTTTAGCGGAACAATAGTTTGATAGTTTTGATAGTAGTGGTAATAGAAGCAACATTAACAACAACAGCTTTGTACTTATCAAAAAAAAAACAGCGGCGTTGTAATTATTGGAACAGTAGTAGTAATAATAGTAACTTAACAAACACAATATAAGAAAAATGTAGGCATTGGATCAGCGATGGATATTTGTTTGCATGACATTCATCGTATTATTGAGTTGTCAATAATATTATTTGTGTTTGATAATATGATGTGTGTTAGCTGGTTGTCAAAAAAGCTAATTTTTAAATAATACATTTTTAATTAATTTTTAGAAATATTACGCCAAAATTATTTTTTTCAACAATAATACATAGTCGGCCATCTGGTAGCCGACTTGGTCCAGTCGACCAGGAGGAAGCCGATAGGTGCCTGTCGGCTACCAGATGGCCCATTGGGGATCCAGTCAGCCAGCAAGCCGACAATCCCAGTCGGCTTACTGGTGGCCAATAGGTGCATGTGACCATTTTATTTTTCATTTTTTGGTTTTAGCTGTTGTTTTCTATTTATTCTAGCTATCAAATGAATTTGGTCTGTGTTGAAACTTTTTTGCATAAATTACTAGCAGTATTAACAAGTCACATATAAAATTTTATAATTTTTTGGAACATAACATATTTACAATTGTATTTGATAGCTTCGGGTGAATATAGATAGGGTTTAAATTTATTTATCCAAATTGATTTTTATTTTTATAAATGTTACTCCCTCCGTCCCATAATATAAGACATTTTTTGACACTACATTATGGTACGATGGGAGTAAAATATTGAGGAGAATGGTTTAAACATTTTTGTGAAACAATTTGAGAATTTTTTTGGCATTTGCATTAACCCAACTTTGAAATTCAAGTTCCAAATGCAAAAGCCAAAAAAGTCTTCTCAAAATGTTACACAAAAATGTTTAAACTATTCTCCTCGATATTTTAACATTTATAAAAATAAAAAATTTAATTTGGATAAATAAATTTAAACCTTATCTATATTCACAAGGAGCCATCAAATACAATTGTAAATATGTGATGTTCCAAAAATTATGAAAATTTATATGTGGCTTGTTAATATTGCTAGTAATTTATGCAAAACGTTTCAACATAAATCAAAATTCATTTGATAGCTAGAATAAATAGAAAATGACAACTAAAACCAAAAACAATAAAAGAAAAATGGGCACATGCACCTAGCCAATTAGTCCCAGTCGGCTTACTGCTGGCCGACTAGATCCTATCGGCCATCTAGTACTATTTCTAAAAATTAATTAAAATGTATTATTTAAAGAAAATTAGCACAAAAAAGGCGTGTATTAGTTGAGAGAAATTGTTCTTGGTTATTTTAGCTTCGTTAGTAACATTTTCTTTCTTTATCATAAACCTGTCACAGGTGTTCTTACTAGTAAAAGGAAGTTGAGGATGTGAGAGGGCACACCAAACATAGGTGCGTACAATTGCCAATCATTTTTTTGAAGTCATTAAATCAAAAGATGTTCACAGATTTTTAAAATCATGCATTGTTGAAAAAGTTGTGAATTAAAAAACCATGTTTAAAAAAAATGTGGATTTAACAATATTCTTGGATTTCAAAAAACGTTCACAGATTTGAATTAAAGTTTGTAAAAGAAATGTTCACAAATTTAAAATGTACATTGACTCTAAAAATATTCATGAATTTAGAAAAATGTTCAATGATTTTTAAAAAAAGTTCACACTTTTTTTTAAATGTCCATAATTTATAATCGTAAAAAAAAGGAATCTTCAACAAATGACACAATTTTTTTAAAACGACACACACTCTTACTTGTGTATTGGTTATGGTTGTGTGCTTTTTGTTGTCGTATGGTCTTTGATTGTGTAGACGGTATGAGATATTTGTGGTGCAGGGAGTTGTTGGGCAGCGAATTTCCCCATCGCGTGACAAGGAGAGCTTCAGTATGGTCTATAACTATTCTGCAGGAACAGAACACACTTGGACTTGTCATGCCTTCATCATGCAACCTAGAGTACCGGTAAAGAGAAAACCGCTTCATCCATCCCAAGTACTCCCCCCATAAAGAAATATAAGAGCGTTTAGATCACTACTTTAGTGATCTATAAACGTACGTGCTACGGGATGTTACACACATTTTAAAAGAACCGAGCATTCACGGCTCAACACCACTTCTCCCTTTGTTTAGAACCAAAAGGCAGGGAGAAGAACGCCACTTCATCACATGTACACAAAACGGGAAGCCCGAGAGGAACACCGCCGAACCGAAGCATGCATGAACTCGCCCACGAAGGCTCTAATCAGACCGAGCCCGCGCCTTGTCGATCTGAATGTTGCTTCTTCATTGCCTCGACCGCCTCCCTGAAAATGCCAGGTATAACCAACTGTTAACGCCTCCAAGGTAGCCAACATTTCTGCTAAACAGTGTCGCAACAACAAAATAAAGAAGTCGACAAAAATTATATGTTAATGATAATAGGCAACAATGGGATCAAACAGATATGGTTTACTTGCTTAACTCTGGCCACAGTTATATGCATAATAATAGCATGAATGACAAGGGTACATTTGGAATCGAATCTTGGTGCTATTTAACAAAACCCTTGCTCCCGAGAGCAGATGTTCAAGAAAACAAAGACGGCAGATGGAAGGCCTACCAGAATGCGTCGTGAATCTCCACGCTTGCAGGATTCAGTTTCACTCCAGCCAGGAATGCATCACATGCTTCTTTACACTCCTGAAGGAAGGATAAAAACAAGAACCAGATTGTCTACATGGGGCCGGAGCGACGCGTAAAGCAGCAAAAGAATGTCAGACTGAAATTTTTATCTCACCTTGAGCGACATGAGGGCAGCTCCCTTCCGATAGTAACCCTTCGCCCAATCAGGCTGCAGATTTACACATGCAACGGCATCAGCCAAAGCATCATGCGCCTCGCCGCTCTTTAGATGGCAAAGGCTCCTGTTGGAATACAGCGTTGCATCTTCAGGATCCACTTTGATTGCCTGCATCGAAACAAGCCATATGGTTAATTCTCAAAAGGCAAGCACAACTTGGGTAAAAAAAAGGAAGAATCACACTCCATCATCCCAGAATCAAGTAAGCAATCATAATTCATTTTTATTCATGATGAATAGCTAACAATGCACTATAGATATGGAAACAGAGCACTCTGGTAGTATATGATATGATGGTGCAACAATATACTACCTCACTGTAGAATTTTAATGCAGCAGCGTAGTCCTTCCGCTCGACTGCTTTTGCACCGAGTAATTTCAGTTCAGCTTTTTTATCTTTATCACCTCCCTTGTCCTATGCCAATAAAAAACATGCATATCAGCAGCATTCCAGGTATCTTGTGCAAAAATAAGCACTATGTAACCAATCAGCTTCAAAATAGGGAAGATGTGCAATGATATTACCTTGGCACAGGGCTTCTTTGGTGCGCCAGAGTCAACTTTCTTGGTTGTTACTTCTGCATTTAATTTCAGCTGAACATTGCTGTCTTTATCACTTTGCTTACCCTTAATCACAATATTGGGCACGCCATGACACATAAAAAATTCAAGTCAACAGACATGAAGAAGCTTAAGTGACAGCTTTAAAAAACTCAAACTAGCAAAATTCAAGCACTTTATTCAGAGCAACAATCTTTTTCCACTTGAACTCATGGGCAGTTTAGACATAAACAATTGGAATGCCCTAATTGTGGCACTTCCTCTACAAGCCACAGCTTCGCAAAAATTTGAAATGACATCACCTCAAAACCGGCCAAAAATGGGTGTGAATATCTGCAGCAAAATTTACTTGGAAGGCTTGCATGAATAAATATCAGGATGTAATCTCCGTGAGCAACCCATTTATGTTCTGGCTTCTTTTAAGCAGATACTAGCATTCTGTTTTAATATTGGGTTCCCTATTGAGTATTGGCCACAGTTTCACCCAATTGTGTGTTCACGTCCTGAAGTTTTTTTTTTCTAAATTAGGTAACAATGTAGTAATTAAATGATACTTCCGAACATATATTTTTACAAATATTTTTATTTAGCTGCTAGGAAAATTTAGCGGAAAACATACATGGTCAAGACTAAACAGAACAGATAACAAACAACTTACTTCACTCTTAAATCTCAGGAACAGGAAAATATAAGGTGCCACAAATTGGGGTGTCGAAGTAACTGAGCTTAGACTTTAGTTCATACCTTGTTTGATTGCCTTAACTTTTCATGGGCAATGATTCCTTCAATACTCCAGTTTGACACAGATTGAATGGGTAAAGTGAAAGGAAACAGAATCTCAACAAGCTTTCTTCTTCCAGAGTTTGCAGCCATTTCTATTGGTGTCATACGGCCCTGTTATGTAACAAAAACAGAACAAGGTAGAGATACTTATATACCATGATTACAATATGTGTCAACATAAAACTTATGGTCCATCTGGTTAGCATGTTAAAAACAAAAGGGATAAAGCAAAGCAGCAATAACCAAGATATAGCATTTCCTCGTGCTCCAAGAGTTGGCAACACAACACAACGATTACGAGTCGAACGACTAGTCTAGACTAGTCGCTCGACTAGTCTATGAGTCGCAAAGTGGCTGTCGACTCGGTTTCTCGTGTAGACTACAAATATGAGTCGAGCCAGTCATCGACTAGTCGACGACTAGTCTGGACTAGTCGACATGTTCGAGTCGAACGACTCAAAAAACTGGGGGAGTATAAATACGATGGCTCATCCCGCGTGAGACGAGACCTAATCCTTTCTTTCCTCTCCTCCTCTTTCTTCTTGGCTTGCTGCTGGTGTTGCTCTGCCTCGTTGCTGGAGGACTGCTCGTGCTGCTCTGCTTGCTGTTGGTGCTGCTCTGCTTGCTGCTGCTGCTGCTCTGCTTGCTGTTGGTGCTGCTCTGCTTGCTGCTGCTGCTGCTCTGCTTGCTGTTGGTGCTGCTCTGCTTGCTGCTGCTTGGTGGTGCTGCCCTGCTTGCTGCTGGTTGCTGGTGCTGCTAGACTGAGTGTGTTTCAATTTCCAGGTCCTGAGGTCTGAGCTACAATGTCTACAACACCGGAGATTGTATTGTATACTGTACTTGTATACTTATATAGTGTAATACTACATACTACTACTAGGTATTATTAGTTATGTACTGTAAGTTCAGTGCTACAGTACCATGTCGACTAGTCTCGCACTAGTCTAGACTAGTCTAGACTAGTCTATGAGTCTTAACCTTGGAACGACTCGTCGACTCTTCGACTCGTAAACGTTGACACAACATCATTGGAAACATTTTCTGAATACCAATTCAATGATATATCTTTTATGGAATATAATTAATATTTGATTAGTCAAATTCAATATCAAAATGTGTGCGGGCCTTGTAAACCTAGGAGGGGGGTACCAATGAGCATAAAAATCAATTAACAACAGTAATAGCAAGAAGCAACAACTTACTTGATTGCTTGGAATATTGGCATCTGCGCCAACCTCCAGCAAATACTCAACACATTCAGATAAGTCTTTGCTAGTTGCTATCACCAATGGAGTATCAGGATTTGCACAATTCAAATCGGCACCAGCCTGTGTTATAATATAATAAATGAGCGTATGGACATTTACTGTTCACATAAAATACAGGAACTCCAGTAAATAAATCCCTATTGGGTTCCTGAACCATTTATAAGATAAAAAAAGGAGGGTGAAGTGTCCACCAGACCTTGACAAGGAGCTTCATGCACTTTAAAGCATCAGACTCAGTAATTCTTCCAGAAGTAACACAAAGAACTGCAGCCATGGGTGTGCCTAAATCTGCCGAAACCGTGTTTGGCTACATGTTTTTAGAGAAAGAGGTCAATTGACAGGTAGTGATGATGCTCCGAGACTACTAAATATTAAATTAAATTATTATTACATCTGCATTGTGCTGCAATAAAATCTGCATGATGCCAGACTTCCCATAAGAGGCAGCGACATGTAGTGGTGTCCCTTCAGAAGAGAATACATCAACACTAGCTCCTTTCGACAGCAAGAGTCGTACCAGTCGGTTATTCCCTAGGTAAAAAAGCAGTGGCATGAAGAATAATATTTTAGTTCAGTCGGTTATTTAAGAACAAATGGACAGAAAAATAGATCAGGACTATATCATTCAAGTAAAGTATGTTTCGTTCAAGATATCCACATACCCTAATGCACATGCCAAACTTTATGTAAGAACATGCAAATACACGATTGAATCCAATGTTATGTTGGAGAGTACAAAGAGCCAAAGAAGTAGAAAATTTGAATCCATGAGGAATGTTACACATGTTAGGCATAATGTACTATCACTCTTTTAAATACAAACATGTAAATATGCAGTCTAAAAACAAAGTGACAATGGCCATTCAACCAGATCATCAGGACATTAAATATAAAGAGGCACTAATATTAACAATTTCCTTTTGTGAGCAAAAATAGTAAGTATATATTTATGGTGTTAATAGGTGCAGAAAGAGAACCTTCTTTTGTAGCGTAGTGCAGAGGAGTAAATCTTTTGTTGTCTTGCTTATTGGGATTAGCACCTTTGTCAAGCAAATACTCCACAGTAACTGATTTATCACGCAACACCGCACAAGCCAAAGGTGTCATGCCTGCCAATGGTAAAAATTAAGCAATGTAATCAGATCTTACATAGATGACTTACCAGACTACCACAGTATAATGTGAAGCATAAAGTTCAGCAGACACATCATAGTGTACAGAACACAATTACAACTTGAAAGTACAACAAGCCAAAGTTCAAGTGTTCAACACATTATCAATGTTTGCATGGGAGCGACGTTTTGGCTCCCGGGTGAACAGTACCCCGAAAAAAATAGTAAGTGTTTTAAAAAAATCTGAATTTTTTTTGTAGATGATTGTGTTGGTGTCGCAAGCATGCTTGACAATTTTTATGTGGAATGGAGGAGCAGTATTTCATGAGTGAAAAGAAACAAATTTGGGGTGACATTTGGTCTTTGATATTATTTTTTTGCACAGGCCAAAATGCTTAACCTTTTGCCTCAAAATTTACAGGTAGCATTTGTATGTGACAAAGATCACAAAAAAAAATTGTCTCAATTTTTTTGACCTTTGAGCCAAATTGAATTTCCGTGTTTGCATGTCATATATAAGGGTAGCATGCCAACACTACGGGATAGTAAACAAACGATACGGTACAAGAAACCAGAGGGTCGAGTTTAGGAATTGTATTTTTTTTCTTTCAGAAAGGGAGTTTAGCAATTGTACAAGGGACACATTTACATCATACTATATAACAGCTTGCATTACGTCACCAACAAAAACAAATTAATGAACCATTTAATCTAGCAAGAATACACACTGCAGATACCTGAACCATCATTAGCTTCAGTATTGATGTCAAACCCAAGCTGCTCGACCAAGTATTGGCATGTCTCAATTTTCCCCGTGCATGTTGCCTCATGCAGTGGTCCCATGTCCTCCATCTTCAGAGAGTCATTCGTCTCACTGCGGTCCCCATCCGCGTCACCAAATATAGTGGGTTGAGCAACTGTAGGACAACCATTATTTTGGCAAAATAAAGGGGTTGCTATGTAATATCTATAATGTACAAATATACCAAAATAATAATTGGACAAAGACGTGAGCTTGTACCAGGCTCCCAGCCTGCTCCCGAACTACCCTTCCTACATTCTCTCCCCCAAGGTCCCAATGAGCTCCACCTATCCGCTCCTAGATAGCCCGAGATTGCAAAATAACAAACAACAAGCAGAATGGTGCTATACAGCAGCTTCCAACATGGGGCGAATCCATTGACACCGCTACGACCAGTGGTGAGACCAGACTTCGCTGATTGAGCAGATAAATCAGGGATGCGGTAGAGAGTGCTAACTTCCTTCGACACCTTGGTGTCCATTCGAGATTCTCCATTATTCAACGCCTTGCTGATTTCTGTGCTATTAATACAAAAATGGGGAATGCGCTGAGTTGAATGTCTATTTGTATGAAATGTGAAGAAAACCACCTAAAACATGACGAGTAAAATATGCCAATTTGGGAACTTTGTGGGCCACAGAGAAATGTGGAGTGTGATATGCTAATTTCCACTAAATTAGTGTGATTTGTCTAAAAAAAAACTAAATTAGTGTGATATACTTTCTACAGCATCGCATTTGTTGTGAAATGAAACTTGCTCATGTCGATCTTGATTTTTTTCCCCCATTGAACCATTATTTTAGCTTGGTGGGCCCATTATTGGAATCCTAGGCTCCTAGCTCCACCATTGTCAACCAACTCCTCAAAACACAATTTAAGGGGCATGTTCCTCCATCTCTAAGTATTAGTTGAAGGACTATCAACATATATAATGGTTGCCCATATATAGACGTGTTGTTGTTTTCATAAACATGGCAGTGACAGGTTGTCCATAGACGCAATTTATTTTGACGATTTGGGTGATACGGCAACGACAAATTTTGAGATTTGTATGTTAGGCATACATACTTTTCCAGCTTTTAGAATCGAATAATGCTGTGAGCGAAATCCCGTGTGGTTGGTGAATGACTGGACGCGGTATCCCCTACTGTTACTGTTAGTAAATGCAGATGATGGTCCTCCTAGCTAGCTTTGACACCAAGACCCAAACCCTTGCTAGAAAAGGGGGGAAAAACAAGCCAATTTCGGCAGGGGGCGGGGAGAGCGGGGGATTGATTTGCTCACAGAAGATTTGGCTGGGGTCGACGCCCGACTCGGCGATGTGGCGGGTCACGGCCTCCGACGAGAGCATGCGATCCAGCCCTTCCCTCTGCTCCGGACCTGGACGCACGCACGCACGCGCACAGAGGAACGAGCAGCGCCGCCGTCAGAGACCTCGGCTCCGACGGATCGAGGAGAAGTTAAACAGGATCGGGGCCAGACGTACTCATGTAGCCCTCCCGGTCCTGGGAGAAGAAGTAGGCCATGCCCGACGACACGTTCTGGAAGCTCCCCGGCGCGAACCCGTCGAAGCGCTCCCGCCCCCGCTGTAGGCCCCGCCCGCCGCCGCCGCCGCCGCCTCCATCTCCACCGCCGCCGCGGCCGGCGCCGCGGCCCTGCTTGAGTCGCCTCGCTTTCCCCATCGAGCGCCCTAGCTAGAAGCGATGGGTGAGGGTTTGGGTTGCCTGGGTTTTCGAGGCGGATGCTTCGGGGGCAGCGCGCCCGCAGCCGGCCTACTTTATCCCGTGACCACCCACCCTGCGCGCCGCTAGTCGCGGAAACTTTTCGTTTGGGCTTCCTTCCAGGTTCGGGAGAGCAGAGTAATGTCACTCCCTTCTCGCCGGCGTGGCATGGCGTGGCGTGCATGCAACGACGCGCGTGAACGATGATGATATTGGTAACAATGTTTTGTTAATTCAAAAAGGAAAACATTTTTTTTTGCGAGAAAATTTTCGATCTATTCATCTTCAATCAATCATGGCAGTACAACGAATATCAGAAATAATAAAAATTACATCCAGATCCATAGACTACCTAGCGACGACTACCGGCACTGAAGCGAGCCGAAGGCGCGCCGCCGTCATCGCCCCTCCATAGCCGGAGTCGGGCACAACTTGTTGTAGTAGACGGTCGGAAGTGGTCGTGCTAAGGCCCGTGGGACCAGCGCACGTAAGCGACAACCGTCGCAGATGAAGAATAACGAGATCGAAAGATCCAATCCAAGACACGCGAACGTGAGCGAACAACGGCGAGATCCGAGCAAATCCACCAAAGATAGATCCGCCGGAGACACACCTCCACACGCCCACCAACGGTGCTAGACGCGCCGCCGAACGGGACTAGGCGGGAGACCTTTATTCCATCTTCAGGAAGCCGCCGCCGTCTCGTCTTCCTGAGCAGGACACAAACCCTAGCTAAACTGAAAGAAACGACTAAAAACGGAGCCCTCCCACCGGCCCTTGCCGAGATCCACCGCGGTCCCATGGCCCTAGGGCCACCGGAGAGGAGGCGGGCCTGCAACGGCGGCGGCGGGAGGCAGAAACCCTAACTTTTTTGTGGAGTAAGGAGGAGGAGGCAGAAACCCTAACTTTTTTGTAAAACATTGTTATGTACTCCCTCCGTCCGAAAATACTTGTTGGAGAAATGAATAAAAATGGTTGTATCTTAAAACTAAAGTATGCTTAGATACATCCATTCTTCCGACAAGTATTTTCGGACGAAGGGAGTACTATGTACCTCCCATCACGGCCAAAATCGTTGTCTTGGCCTTCTAGTGAAAGAATTAACGAGATCTGACCCCGAATCCAACAAAAAAAAGGAGATCGGACCCCGGTTTGAAAGTATCCTCGTACATGACCCGTTTTCCACCGCCAAATCGCCTGGTGGTAGACTCAATGGGCAACCGCCATGGTCAGCGGTGGTAGAGCCTCGCCACATCGCCCGACCGTGCCCACGTGGAAAAGGGGTCTACCGTCAGCACCACCGGAGGTAGGCAGTTGAGTAGTTGACCCAACCACCAGGGCCGGCGGGGGTAGCCCCCTGGAGGGCTAGGTGGCTGTGGATGGCCATTAAATGTGTATGGATGAATGTTAGAGATAAAGAAAAGTTTATCAGTGTTAAACTAAGGGAAATGTGCATATGCATGGAAGTATGGATGTTTCTCTTATGTGCATATGTGGTTGTATATATGGATGAATAGATATGTGCATGTGCCATCGTCACCTAACTTCTTTGACAAACTGCAATACCATTTTGGTGTATGATAATATTTGATAAATTGAAATGCATATGCACGGATGAATGTGTGATGCTGCATTGTCATGCGTGTGGTGTTATGTAGGCTTTGTCCAGATACATGCATTTTAAGAGTCTTTGACATATGTGTGAAGATGAAATGCATATGTATGGAAGTATGGATGTTCTCTTATGCATTTCAAGTATGTCTTATTCATTTTGATTGCAAGTATAGATGTCAAATTTTTGCTGTAAATTTTATGACTAAGTGTGGATTATTGTATCATGTAGGATGACCAATCAGCTGGCCAATGGTCCTTGGTATCATGGGCTTGAGGCCAGTTACGACGCCACTCATCGGGCACGGTATATCGAGACTGGGCATGTAAGAACCAAATATGTTTCTTTTTTTTCAGTCAATTAGTAAGGTATTGACCACAACTTCTATAATTTTGACAATTGTTAGAACCTTTGCACAGGAGAGGGCACCAAACAGTGTGCGAGATGCCATATGACGAACGGTTCGAGGAGTACTTCAAGAGAGCGGGGCTACTACCCATCGTCCGCCAGTTTAAAAGTGCCCCGCCCAAGATCAACCAACCAAAGTGCAAAACATGGTTTAGTCTGTATTACCTCAACTAGGACACAAGTGTAAGGGGGCCAAATGGCTGCACGCAACCAAACACGCCCGAATTCCCAAGTTAAATGTTGAAATTTGCTTTCGATTAGAGCATCTCAAACAGGTACCCAAAAACAGACGCCATGCCCAACCGACATTTGAGGCACAAAACAAGATGCCCTGTCTCTATACAGTAGCAAAAAGAATTACAACTTCCCTAAAATTTTGCTACTAGTGTTGCAAACTTGCAGCACCTCTAGCGGCTGCCCTATAGCCAAAAATGTCATGGCGGAAACCCAACTACCACGGTGAAACTTCATTGTCACCGACCATCACCACCCCATGCCGAGGTTGGTTCTCGCCGCCACAACTTCGTCGATCGTCCCTGGCCCCGCCGCTCAAGACATCCAACACGCCCCCCACTGAATTGCAGGAAGTCATCACCCAATTCCGGCCGTTCCCACCCCATTGCCGCCCTCCGACATCCATTGGCAGCCATCACAACCCCACGTTACCATCAACAAGCCATTGCTCCGTGCAAAGCTCCCGGCGCTCGATCGGCGTGGCACCGCCAGATTTGACCCCCCCCCCCCTCCCAAACTCCCCTCCAACCTCTACCCCGCCCTCACCACATTTCCTCTACCTCTACAGACCAAAATCGAGCTCGACACTGGCGATTGTCATATCTGCCTCCCTGCCTCTCCACCATAGGATCTCGTGCTTCAATTGCTTTCAAATTTTAGGGTATCAACTTACTGGAGATCGTGCGTCCAGCCAATACCCTGCCAAACAAGTAATACCCACCCCACCGGTCATCGAAATCACTTCTTTTTCTTCCCAACCATGCAGAAAAGGCGAGCCAAAGATGGCTCCAATACGGCTAAGGCCCTGCCTGGATTACCATTTCCATTTTTCAAATACACCAGTAAAACTTACAGACCTCCGCCCGTCGTTTTGGTTTCTGGCGGGAAATAGCTCTTGGCCAGTAAGTTACACCTGTATTTAATTACATCGATGCCAAGCGCGGCCTAACTGGGAAAAAAGTTCAAAATGGCGCGCATCAGGAGCGATCTAGACGGATATGGATGAATAAGCGCCAAAACTGATGAAAGCGCTCACACACGCAAGCACCCATGGCCATGTAGCAACAACGCAACGTTTCACGGTTTCTCGGACAAAAACGAGATCACCAGACGTAAAACAAGCCGGAAGGGAACCAGTGAGCACAGCCGAAACCAGCCCAACCATGCAGGCCCTAATCAGATTCAGATGAGCTGCCGCTTTGTCCAGCATCAAGTTCCTCCTTCATTGCCGCAACTGCGTCCCTGAAAATGTCAGACGCAACACCGGTTATTATGGAGCCACCATGGTGTGTTCGATTCAAGCTACGCAAGTTCAATATATTCCAAACTTCTTTTAAGAATATACTACTCCCTCCATTCCTAAATATAAGACCTTTTAGACATTTCACTATGAACTACTCCCTCCGTTCCTAAATACTTGTCTTTCTAGGCATTTTAACAAGTGACTACATACGGAGTAAAATGAGTGAATCTACACTCTAAAATATGTCTACATACATCCGTATGTGTTAGTCATTTCAAATGTCTAGAAAGACAAATATTTAGAAACGGAGGGAGTACATACGAATGTATATAGACATATTTTAGTGTGTAGATTCACTCATTTTGCTCCATACGTAGTCTAGTGGAATCTCTAAAAGGTCTCATATTTAGGAACGGAAGGAATACCAAGCATTTCAGCTCAAACGTAATGATGCAACCAAATATACACCATGGAAATGCACATGATGACACTAACGACACGCTACGACAGTGCACCCGCAATATGATAATAAATCATGCTTCACTTGATTATCAATTCCGCCAGAATAATGATATTCATGACATAACGACAAAGTTATGGAGTCAAAGTTAAAACCAGTTATATTTAAAGGATCCTTGAAATTAGAAGACGTGTTGAAGAAAAAGAAAGGCGAAATGGGAAGAGTTACCAAAATGCTTCACGGATCTCCTGACTTGCAGGATCCAGCTTCATCGCAGCCATGTACGTATCGCATGCTTCCTTGTGATCCTAGGATACAAAAACACAAAGCATATAGTTATTGTCTACGTGAGGAGAGGGGGTCGACATGTAAAACTGTTGGGGAACGTAGTAATTACAGAAATTTTCCTACGCACACGCAAGATCATGGTGATGCATAGCAACGAGAGGGGAGAGTGTTGTCTACGTACCCTCGTAGACCGAAGCGGAAGCGTTGACGCAACGTAGAGGAAGTAGTCGACGTCCTCCCGGTCCGACCGATCCAAGCACCGTTACTCGGCACCTCCGAGTTCTTGACACGCAGACAGCTCGATGACGCACCCCGATCTCCGATCCAGCAGAGGCGCTGGAGGAGTTCCACAAGACGACGGCGTGGGACGATCTTGATGTTCTCTGTCGCAGGCTTCGCCTAAGCACCGCTACAATATGACCGAGGTGTAATATCGTGGAGGGGGCACGCACACGGCTAAGGAACGATCTCAATGATCAACTTGTGTGTCTAGGGTGCCCCTACCCCGTATATAAAGGAGGGAGGAAGGAGGTGGCTGCCCAAGGAGGCGCGCCATAGGAGGAGGAAACCTACTCCAAGTAGGTTTCCCTCTTTTCCTAATCCAAGTTGGAGGGAAAGGAAGGAGTACTAGTAGTAGGAAGGAAGAGGGGAAGGAGAAGGAAGGGGGCCCGCCCCCTCCCCAATTCGGATTGGGCTTGGGGGGCCCCCTCCCTTGCTCTTTCTCCTTCCTTCCACTTGGGCCCAATAAGGCCCATATACTTACCGGGGTTCGGTAACCTCCCGAGCTCTAGATATTCCCAAACTCTCCGGAACCTTTCCGTGTCCAAATATATCCGTCCAATATATCAATCTTTATGTCTCGAACATTTCGAGACTCCTCGTCATGTCCGTGATCACATCCGGACTCAAAAACTTCGTACATCAAAATACAAAACTCATAATATAACATCATCGAAACCTTAAGCGTGCGGACCCTACGGTTCGAGAATGATGTAGACATGACTGAGACACGTCTCTGGTCAATAACCAATAGCGGGACCTGGATGCCCATATTGGTTCCTACATATTCTACGAAGATCTTTATCGGTCAAACCGCACAACAACATACGTTGTTCCCTTTGTCATCGGTATGTTACTTACCCGAGATTTGATCGTCGATATCCAATACCTAGTTCAATCTCGTTATCGGTAAGTCTCTTTACTCGTTCCGTAATACGTCATCTCATAACTAACTCATTAGTTACATGCTTGCAAGGCTTAGGTGATGAGTATTACCGAGAGGGCCCAGAGATACCTCTCCGACAATCGGAGTGACAAATCCTAATCTCGAATTATGCCAACTCAACATGTACCTTCGGAAACACCGTAGTACTCCTTTATAATCACCCATACGCTGTGACGTTTGGTAGTACCAAAGTGTTCCTCCGTAAACGGAGTTACACAATTCTCATAGTTACAGGAACATGTATAAGTCATGAAGGAAGCAATAGCAGAATACTAAACGATCAAGTGGTAAGCTAACGGGATGGGTCATGTCAATCACATCATTCTCCTAATGATGTGATCCCATTTAATCAAATGACAACACATGTCTATGGTTAGGAAACATAACCATCTTTGATTAATGAGCAAGTCAAGTAGAGGCATACTAGTGACTATATGTTTGTCTATGTATTCACACATGTATCATGTTTCCGGTTAATACAATTCTAGCATGAATAATAAACATTTATCATGATATGAGGAAATAAATAATAACTTTATTATTGCCTCTAGGGCATATTTCCTTCAGTCTCCCACTTGCACTAGAGTCAATAATCTAGATTACACAGTAATGATTCTAACACCCATGGAGTCTTGGTGCTGATCATGTTTTGCTCGTGAGAGAGGCTTAGTCAACGGGTCTGCAACATTCAGATCCGTATGTATCTTGCAAATCTCTATGTCTCCCACTTGGACTTGGTCCCGAATGGAATTGAAGCGTCTCTTGATGTGCTTGGTCCTCTTATGAAATCTGGATTCCTTTGCCAAGGCAATTGCACCAGTATTGTCACAAAAGATCTTCATTGGTCCCGATGCACTAGGTATGACACCTAGATCGGAAATGAACTCCTTCATCCAGACTCCTTCATTTGCTACTTCAGAAGCAGCTATGTACTCCGCTTCACATGTAGATCCCGCCACGACGCTTTGTTTAGAACTGCACCAACTCACAGCTCCACCGTTTAATATAAACACGTATCCGGTTTGCGATTTAGAATCGTCCGGATCAGTGTCAAAGCTTGCATCGACGTAACCATTTACGACTAGCTCTTTGTCACCTCCATATACGAGAAACATATCCTTAGTCCTTTTCAGGTATTTCAGGATGTTCTTGACCGCTGTCCAGTGATCCACTCGATTACTTTGGTACCCACCGCCAAGCTTATTGCTAAGCATACGTCAGTGTCGGTACACAGCATTGCATACATGATAGAGCCTATGGTGAAGCATAGGAACACCTTTCATTTTCTCTCTATCTTCTGCTTTGTGGTCGGGCATTGAGTTTGACTCAACTTCACACCTTGTAGCACGTGCAAGAATCCTTTCTTTGCTCGATCCATTTTGAACTTTTTCAAAATTTTGTCAAGGTATGTGCTTTGTGAAAGTCCTATTAAGCGTCTTGATCTATCTCTATAGATCTTGATGCCCAATATGTAAGCAGCTTCACCGAGGTCTTTCATTGAAAAACTTCTATTCAAGTATCCCTTTATGCTATCCAGAAATTCTATATCATTTCCAATTAATAATATGTCATCAACATATAAAACTAGAAATGCTACAGAGCTCCCACTCACTTTCTTGTAAATACAAAGCTTCTCCAAAAGTCTCAGATAAAACCATATGCTTTGATCACACATGTCAAAGCGTTTATTCCAACTCCGAGATGCTTGCACCAGTCCATAAATGGAACGCTGGAGCTTGCACACTTTGTTAGCACCTTTTGGATCAACAAAAACTTTCAGGCTGCATCATATACAACTCTTCTTCTAGAAATCCATTCAAGAATGCAGTCTTGACATCCATTTGCCAAATTTCATAATCATGAAATGCAGCAATATCTAACATGATTCGGACAGACTTAAGCATCGCCACGGGTGAGAAAGTCTCATCGTAGTCAACCCCTTGAACTTGTCGAAAACCTTTCGCAACAAGTCGAGCTTTGTAGACAGTAACATTACCATCAGCGTCAGTCTTCTTCTTAAAAATCCATTTATTCTCAATGGCTTGTCGATCATTGGGCAAGTCAACCAAAGTCCATACTTTGTTTTCATACATGGATCCCATCTCAGATTTCATGGCCTCTAGCCATTTTGCGGAATCTGGGCTCATCATCGCTTCCTCATAGTTCGTAGGTTCATCATGGTCAAGTAACATGACTTCTAGAATAGGATTACCGTACCATCACTGTGCGGATCTTACTCGTAGACCCACGAGGTTCAAGAGAAACTTGATCTGAAGTTTCATGATCAATATCATTAGCTTCCTCACTAATTGGTGTAGTTGTCACAGAACTGGTTCTTGTGATGAACTACCTTCCAATAAGGGAGTAGATACTGATTATCTCATCAAGTTCTACTTTCCTCCCACTCACTTCTTTCGAGAGAAATTCCTTCTCTAGAAAGGATCCGAATTTAGCAACGAAAATCTTGCCCTCGGATCTGTGATAGAAGGTGTACCCAATAGTCTCCTTTGGGTATCCTATGAAGACACATTTCTCGATTTGGGTTCGAGCTTATCCGGTTGAAGTTTCTTCACATAAGCATCGCAGCCCCAAACTTTAAGAAACGACAACTTTGGTTTCTTGCCAAACCATAGTTCATAAGGCGCCGTCTCAACGGATTTTGATGGTGCCCTATTTAACGTGAATGCGGCCGTCTCTAAAGCATAACCCCAAAACGATAGCGATAAATCGGTAAGAGACATCATAGATCGTACCATATCAAGTAAAGTACGACACGACGCTCGGACACACCATTTCGTTGTGGTGTTCGGTGGCGTGAGTTGCTAAACTATTCCGCATTGTTTCAAATGTAAACCAAACTCAGAACTCAAATATTCTCCTCCACGATCGATCGTAGAAACTTTATTTTCTTGTTACGATGATTTTCTACTTCACTCTGAAATTCTTTGAACTTTTCAAATGTTTCAGACTTGTGCTTCATCAAGTAGATATACCCATATCTGCTCAAATCATCTGTGAAGGTGAGAAAATAACGATATCCGCCACGAGCCTCAACATTCATCGGGCCACATACATCTGTATGTATGATTTCCAACAAATCTGTTGCTCTCTCCATAGATCCGGAGAACGGTATTTTGGTCATCTTGCCCATGAGGCACAGTTCGCAAGTAGCAAGTGATTCATAATCAAGTGATTCCAGAAGTCCATCAGTATGGAGTTTCTTCATGCGTTTTACACCGATATGACCTAAACGGCAGTGCCACAAATATGTTGCACTATCATTATCAACTCTACATCTTTTGGCTTCAACATTATGAATATGTGTATCACTACTATCGAGATTCAATAAAAATAGACCACTCTTCAAGGGTGCATGACCATAAAAGATATTACTCATATAAATAGAACAACCATTATTCTCTGATTTAAATGAATAACCGTCTCGCATCAAACAAGATCCAGATATAATGTTCATGCTCAACGCAGCACCAAATAACAATTATTCAGGTCTAAAACTAATCCCGATGGTAGATGCAGAGGTAGCGTGCCGATCGCGATCACATCGACTTTGGAACCATTTCCCACGCGCATCGTCACCTCGTCCTTAGCTAATCTTCGCTAATCCGTAGTCCCTGCTTCGAGTTGCAAATGTTAGCAATGTAACCAAGATCAAATACCCACTGCTATCTGCGAGCATTAGTAAGGTACACATCAATAACATGTATATCACATATACCTTTGTTCACTTTGCCATCCTTCTTATCCGCCAAATACTTGGGGCAGTTCCGCCCAAAGGTCCACCGCTTGAAGTAGAAGCACCCGCCAGGCTTAGGTCCAGACTTGGGTTTCTTCTCTTGAGCGAAACTTGTTTGCTGTTCTTTTGAAGTTCCCTTCTTCTTCCCTTTGCCCTTCTTCTTGAAACTAGTGGTCTTGTTGACCATCAACACTTGATGCTCCTTCTTGATTTCTACCTCCGCTGCTTTCAAAGATCGCCAAGAGCTCGAATAGTCTTGTTCATCCCTTGCATATTATAGTTCATCACAAAGCTCTTGTAGCTTGGTGGCGTGATTGGAGAATTCATCAATGACGCTATCATTCGGAAGATTAACTCCCAGTTGAATCAAGTGATTATTATACCCGCACATTTTGAGTATATGCTCACCTTGTGAACTCGTTCTCCTCCATCTTGCAACTGTAGAACTTATTGGAGACTTCATATCTCTCAATCCGGGCATTTGCTTGAAATATTAACTTCAACTCTGGAACATCTCATATGCTCCATGACATTCAAAACGTCGTTGAAGACCCGGTTCTAAGCCGTAAAGCATGGCACATCTGAACTATAGAGTAGTCATCGCTTTGCTCGCCAGACGTTCTTAACGTCGTCGGTTGCATCAGCAGCAGAAGCCTAGCACCCAGCGGTGCTTCCGGGACGTAACTCTTTCGTGCAGCAATGAGGATAATCCTCAAGTTACGGACCCAAATCCGTGTAATTGCTACCATTATCTTTCAACTTTGCTTTCTCAAGGAACGCATTAAAATTCAACGGAACAACAAAGACGAGCCATCTATCTACAAACAAACATAGATAAGCAAAATACTATCGGTACTAAGTTCATGATAAATTTAAGTTCAATTAATCATATTACTAAAGAACTCCCACTTAAGCAGACATCTCTCTAGTCATCTAAGTGATCACGTGATCCAAATCAACTAAACCATGTCCGATCATCACGTGAGATGGAGTAGTTTCAATGGTGAACATCTCTATGTTGATTATATCTACTATATGATTCACGCCGACCTTTCGGTCTCCGTGTTCCGAGGCCATATCTCAGATATGCTAGGCTCGTCAAGTATAACTGAGTATTCGCGTGTGCAACTGTTTTGCACCGTTGTATTTGAACGTAGAGCCTATCACGCCCGATCATCACGTGGTGTCTCAAAGACGAAGAACTTTCATAACGGTGCATACTCGGGAGAACACTTCTTGATAATTAGTGAGAGATCATCTTAAAATGCTACCGTCAATCAAAGCAAGATAAGATGCATAAATGATAAACATCACATGCAATCAATATAAGTGATATGATATGGCCATCATCATCTTGTGCTTGTGATCTCCATCTCCGAAGCACCGTCGTGATCACCATCGTCAACGGCGCGATACCTTGATCTCCATTGTAGCATCGTTGTCGTTTACGCCATCTATTGCTTCTACGACTATCGCTACCGCTTAGTGATAAAGTAAAGCAATTATGTATGCTTGCATTTCATACAATAAAGCGACAACCATATGGCTCTCGCCATTGCCGATAACGGTTACAAAACATGATCATCTCATACAATAAAATATAGCATCACGCCTTGACCATATCACATCACAACATGCCCCGCAAAAACAAGTTAGACGTCCGCTACTTTGTTGTTGCAAATTTTACGTGGCTGCTACGGGCTTAGCAAGAACCGTTTTACCTACGCATCAAAACCACAACGATAGTTTGTCAAATAGACTCGTTTTAACCTTCACAAGGACCGGCGTAGCCACACTCAGTTCAACTAAAGTTGGAGAAACAGACACCGCTAGTCACCGTGTGCAAAGCACGGCGGTAAAACCAGTCTCGCGAAGCGTCTGGCGTAATGTCGGTCCAGCCGCTTCATCCAACAATACCGCTGAACCAAAGTATGACATGCTGGTAGGCAGATGACTTATATCGTCCACAACTCACTTGTGTTCTACTCGTACATATAACATCAACGCATAAAACCTAGGCTCGGATGCCACTGTTGGGGAACGTAGTAATTTCAAAAAATTTCCTACGCACACGCAAGATCATGGTGATGCATAGCAACGAGAGGGGAGAGTGTTGTCTATGTACCCTCGTAGACCGAAGCGGAAGCGTTGACGCAACGTAGAGGAAGTAGTCGTACATCCTCCCGATCCGACCTATCCAAGCATCGTTACTCCGGCACCTCCGAGTTCTTGACACGCGTACAGCTCGATGACGCACCCCGATCTCCGATCTAGCAGAGGCGTGGGGAGGAGTTCCGTCAGCACGACGGCGTGGTGATGATCTTGATGTTCTCCTGTCGCAGGGCTTCGCCTAAGCACCGCTACAATATGACCGAGGTGTAATATCGTGGAGGGGGGCACCGCACACGGCTAAGGAACGATCTCAATGATCAACTTGTGTGTCTAGGGTGCCCCCCTACCCCCGTATATAAAGGAGGGAGGGAGGAGGTGGCCGGCCCAAGGAGGGGGCGCGCCATAGGAGGAGGAAACCTACTCCAAGTAGGTTTCCCCTCTTTTTCCTAATCCAAGTTGGAGGGGAAAGGAAGGAGTACTAGTAGTAGGAAGGAAGAGGGGAAGGAGAAGGAAGGGGGGGGCCCCCTCCCCAATTCGGATTGGGCTTGGGGGTGCGCCTCCCTTGCTCCTTCTCCTTCCTTCCACTTGGGCCCAATAAGGCCCATATACTTATCATGAGGTTCCGTAACCTCCTGAGCTCCAGATATTCCCAAACTCTTAGGAACCTTTCGGTGTCCAAATATATCCGTCCAATATATCAATCTTTATGTCTCAACCATTTCGAGACTCCTCGTCATGCCCGTGATCACATCCGGACTCAACAAACTTCGTACATCAAAATACATAAACTCATAATATAACCATCATCGAAACCTTAAGCGTGTGGACCCTACGGTTCGAGAACGATGTAGACATGACTGAGACACGTCTCTGGTCAATAACCAATAGCGGGACCTGGATGCCCATATTGGTTCCTACATATTCTACGAAGATCTTTATCGGTCAAACCGCACAACAACATACGTTGTTCCCTTTGTCATCGGTATGTTACTTACCCGAGATTTGATCGTCGGTATCCAATACCTAGTTCAATCTCGTTATCGGTAAGTCTCTTTACTCGTTCCGTAATACGTCATCTCATAACTAACTCATTAGTTACATGCTTGCAAGGCTTAGGTGATGAGTATTACCGAGAGGGCCCAGAGATACCTCTCCGACAATCGGAGTGACAAATCCTAATCTCGAATTATGCCAACTCAACATGTACATTCGGAAACACCTGTAGTACTCCTTTATAATCACCCAGTTAATTTGTGACGTTTGGTAGTACCCAAAGTGTGTTGAGGAACGTAGTAATTTCAAAAATTTTCCTACGCACACGCAAGATCATGGTGATGTATAGCAACGAGAGGGGAGAGTGTAGTCCACATACCCTTGTAGACCCGAAGCGGAAGCGATCACAACGTAGAGGAAGTAGTCGACGTTCTCCTCGCGATCCGACCGATCCCGGCGCCGTTACTCGACGCCCGAAGTTCTTGACACACGACAGCTCGATGACGTCCCTCAGACTCGATCCAGCCGAGTGTCGAGGGAGAGTTCCACAAGACGACGTGGTGGACGATCTTGATGTTTCACGGCGCAGGGCTTCGCTTAAGCTTCATGACGGTATAACCGAGGTGGAATATGGTGGAGGGGCACGCGACACGGCTAAGGAACGATCTCACGATCAACTTGTGTGTTCAAGGTGCCCCCCGCCCCGTATATAAAGGAGCCGGGGGGGGGGGCCGGCCTAGAGGCGGCGCCAGGAGTCCTACTCCCTCCTGGGAGTAGGATTCCCCCAATCCTAGTCCAACTAGGATTCCCGGGGGAAAGAGAGAGAGGGGCCGGCCCTTCTCCTTTCCACCAAGGCCCATCGAGGCCCATTTACCTCCGGGGGTTCAGTAACCTCCGGTACTCGATAAATTCCGTTTCGCCGGAACCATTCAACTCCAAACACAGGCTTCCAATATATCAATCTTTATGTCTCGACCATTCCGAGACTCCTCGTCATGTCCGTGATCACATCCGGACTCAACTCCTTGGTACATCAAAATACATAAACTCATAATAAGCGCCATCAAAACCTTAAGCGTGCGGACCCTACGGTTCGAGAACAATGTAGACATGACCTAGAACTATTCACGGTCAATAACCAACAGCGGACCTGGATGCCCATGTTGGTTCCTACATATTCTACGAAGATCTTTATCGGTCAGACCGCATAACAACATACATTGTTCCTTTGTCATCGGTATGTTACTTGCCCGAGATTCGATCGTCGGTATCCAATACCTAGTTCAATCTCGTTACCGCAAGTCTCTTTACTCGTTCATAATACATCATCTCACAACTAACTCATTAGTTGTAGTGCTTGCAAGGCTTCAATGATGTGCATTACCGAGAGGGCCCAGAGATACCTCTCCGACAATCGGAGTGACAAAACCTAATCTCAAATACGCCAACCCAACATCGCCTTTGGAGACACCTGTAGTACTCCTTTATAATCACCCAGCACGTTGTGACGTTTGGTAGCACCCAAAGTGTTCCTCCGCAAACGGAGTTGCATAATCTCATAGTTACAGGAACATGTATATGTCATGGATAAAAGCAGAGCAACATACTAAACGATCGTGTGCTAAGCTAAGGGAATGGGTCATGTCAATCAGATCATTCTACTAATGATGTGACCTTGTTAATCAAATAACAACTCTTTGTTCATGGTGGGAAACATAACCATCTTTGATTAACAAGCTAGTCTAGTAGAGGCATACTAGTGACATGTTGTTTTGTCTATGCATTCACACATGTATCATGTTTCCGGTTAATACAATTCTAGCATGAATGATAAACATTTATCATGAAATAAGGAAATAAATAATAACTTTATTATTGCCTCTAGGGCATATTTCCTTCATCTCCCACTTGCACTAGAGTCAATAATCTAGATTACATAGTAATGATTCTAACACCCATGGAGTTTTGGTGCTGATCATGCTTTGCTCGTGGAAGAGGCTTAGTCAACGGTCGCAACATTCAGATCCGTATGTATCTTGCAAATCTCTATGTCTCCACCGACTAAGTCCCGGATGGAATTGAAGCGTCTCTTGATGTGTTTGGTCCTCTTGTGAAATCTGGATTCCTTCGCTAAGGCAATTGCTCCAAGATTGTCACGAAGATTTTCATTGACCCGATGCACTAGGTATGACACCTAGATCGGATATGAACTCCTTCATCCGCACTCCTTCATTAGCTGCTTCCGAAGCTGCTATGTATTCCGCTTCACATGTAGATCCCGCCACGACGCTTTGTTTAGAACTCGCACCAACCGACAGCTCCTCCGCTTAGTGTAAATACGATCCGGTTTGCGATTTAGAATCGTCCGGATCGGTGTCAAAGCTTGCATCAACGTAACTGTTACGATGAGCTCTTTGTCACCTCCATATACGAGAAACATATCCTTAGTCCTTTTCGTATTTCAGATGTTCTTGACCGCTGTCCGATGATCCACTCTCGATTACTTTGGTACCTCCCTGCTAGGCTTATAGCAAGGCACACATCAGTCTGGTACACAGCATTGCATACATGATAGAGCCTATGGCTGAAGCATAGGAACATCTTTCATTTCTCTCTATCTTCTGCGGTGGTCGGGCATTGAGTCGACTCAACTTCACACCTTGTAACACGTGCAAGAACCCTTTCTTTGCTTGATCCATTTTGAACTTCTTCAAAACTTTGTCAAGGTATGTGCTTTGTGAAAGTCCAATTAGGCGCCTTGATCTATCTCTATAGATCTTAATGCCCAATATGTAAGCAGCTTCACCGAGGTCTTTCATTGAAAAACTCTTATTCAAGTATCCCTTTATGCTATCCAGAATTCTATATCATTTCCGATCAACAATATGTCATCCACATATAAGATCGAAATGCTACTGAGCTCCCACTCACTTTCTTGTAAATACAAAGCTTCTCCAAAAGTCTCAGACAAACCCAAATGCTTTGATCACACTATCAAAACGTTTATTCCAACTCCGAGATGCTTGCACCAGTCCATAGATGGATCGCTGGAGCTTGCATACTTTGTTAGCTCCTTTGGATCGATAAAACCTTCGGTTGCATCATATACAACTCTTCTTCCGTAAATCCATTCAGAATGCGTCTTTACATCCATTTGCCAAATTTCATAATCATAAAATGCGCAATTGCTAACATGATTCGGACGGACTTAAGCATCGCCACGGTGAGAAGGTCTCATCGTAGTCAACCCCTTGAACTTGTCGAAAACCTTTTGCACAAGTCGAGCTTTATAGACGATAATATTACCGTCGGCGTCGGTCTTCTTCTTGAAGATCCATTTGTTTTCTATTGCTTGCCTACCCTCGGGCAAGTCAACCAAAGTCCACACTTTGTTTTCATACATGGATCCCATCTCGATTTCATGGCCTCAAGCCATTTTATGAATCTGGGCTCACCATCGCTTCTTCATAGTTCGTAGGTTCATCATGATCTAGTAGCATGACTTCCGAACAGGATTACCGCATCACTCAAAAGCGGATCTTACTCGTTGACCACGAGGTTCGTAGTAACTTGATCTCAAGTTTCATGATCAACATCATCAACTTCCTCGCTACTTGGTGTAGGTGTCTCGTAAACTGGTTTCGCGATTTAACTACTTTCAAGTAAGGGAGAAGGTACTATTACCTCATCAAGTTCCACTTTTCTCCCACTCACTTCTTTCGAGAGAAACTCCTTCTCTAGAAAGGATCCATTCTTAGCAACGAATGTCTTGCCTTCGGATCTGTGATAGAAGGTGTACCCAACTGTCTCCTTTGGGTATCCTATGAAGACACATTCGATTTGGGTTCGAGCTTATCAGGTTGAAGCTTTTTCACATAAGCATCGCATCCCCAAACTTTAAGAAACGACAACTTTGGTTTCTTGCCAAACCATAGTTCATAAGGTGTCGCCTCAACGGATTTTGACGGTGTTCTATTCAGGTGAATGCGGCCGCCTCTAGAGCATAACCCCAAAACGATAGCGGTAAATCAGAAGAGACATCATAGATCGCACCATATCTAGTAAAGTACGACACGACGCTCGGACACACCATTACGTTGTGGTGTTCGGGTGGCGTGAGTTGCTGAAACTATTCCGCATTGTTTCAAATGTAGACCAAACTCAGAACTCAAATATTCACCTCCACGATCGATCGTAGAAACTTAATTTTCTTGTTACGATGATTTTCAACTTCACTCTGAAATTCTTTGAACTTTTCAAATGTTTCAGACTTATGTTTCATTAAGTAGATATACCCATATCTGCTTAAGTCATCTGTGAAGGTGAGAAAATAACGATATCCGCCACGAGCCTTAACATTCATCGGTCCACATACATCTGTATGTATGATTTCCAACAAATCTGTTGCTCTCTCCATAGTACCGGAGAACGGTGTTCTAGTCATCTTGCCCATGAGGCACGGTTCGCAAGTGCCAAGTGATTCATAATCAAGTGACTCCAAAAGTCCATCAAGATGGAGTTTCTTCATGCGCTTTACACCGATATGACCTAAACGGCAAGTGCCACAAATAAGTTGCACTTTCGTTATCAACTCTGCATCTTTTGGTTTCAACATTTTGAATATGTGTATCACTACTATCGAGATTCATAAGAAATAGACCATTCCTCAAGGGTGCATGACAATAAAAGATATTACTCATATAAATAGAACAACCATTATTCTCGATTTAAATGAATAACCGCCTCGCATCAAACAAGATCCAGATATAATGTTCATGCTCAACGCAGCACCAAATAACAATTATTTAGGTCTAAAACTAATCCGAAGGTAGATGTAGAGGTAGCGTGCCGACCGCGATCACATCGACTTTGGAACCATTTCCCACGCAAGATCGTCACCTCGCCCTTGCCGAGTTAAGCAATCAGTAGTCCCTGCTTTGAGTTGCAAATATTAGCAATGTAACCAAGATCAAATACCAGTGCTCTGCGAGCTCTAGTAAGGTACACATCAATAACATGTATATCACATATACCTTTGTTCACCTTGCCATCCTTCTTATCCGCCAAATACTTAGGGCAGTTCCGCTTCAAATGTCGATCGCTTGCGAGAGAAGCACTCGATTTCTGTGTTTAGGGCCAGACTTGGGTTTCTTCTCCGAGCAAACAACTTGCTTGCTGTTCTTCTTGAGATTCCTTCTTCTTCCCTTTGCCTTTCTTCTTGAAACTAGTGGTCTTATTGACCATCAACACTTGATGCTCCTTCTTGATTTCTACCTCCGCAGCCTTTAGCATTGCGAAGAGCTCTGTATAGTCTTTACTAACCCTTGCATATTATAGTTCATCACGAAGCCTTTGTAGCTTGGTGGCGGTGATTGGAGAATTTCATCAATGACACAATCATCCGGAAGATTAACTCCCAATTGTGTCAAGTGATTGTAGTACCCGGACATTTTGAGTATATGCTCACTAATGTAACTGTTCTCCTCCATCTTGCAGCTATAGAACTTATTGGAGACTTCATATCTCTCAATCCGCATTCTGTTGGAATATCAACTTCAACTCTGGAACATCTCATATGCTCCATGACGCTCAAAACGCCGTTGAAGTCCCGGTTCTAAGCCGTAAAGCATGGCACATTGAACTATAGAGTAGTCATCAGCTTTGCTCGCCAAACGCTCATAACATCTGGCGTTGCTCAAAGAAGAAGTTCGTCACCTAGCGGTGCATCCAGACGTAGCTCTTACGTGCAGCAATGAGGATGATCCTCGTTACGGACCCAATCCGTAATTGCTACCATCATCTTTCAACTTTGCTTTCTCAAGGAACGCATTAAAATTCAACGGAACAACAAAGACGAGCCATCTATCTACAATCAAACATAAACAAGCAAGATACTATCAGTACTAAGTTCATGATAAATTTAAGTTCAATTAATCATATTACTTAAGAACTCCCACTTAGAAAGACATCTCTCTAGTCATCTAAGTGATCACGTGATCCAAATCAACTAAACCATAACCGATCATCACGTGAAATGGAGAAGTTTTCAATGGTGAACATCTTATGTTGATCATATCTACTATATGATTCACGCCGACCTTTCGGTCTCCGTGTTCCGAGGCCATATCTCGCATATGCTAGGCTCGTCAAGCATAACCCGAGTATTCTGCGTGTGCAAAACTGGCTTGCACCCGTTGTAGATGGACGAGAGCTTATCACACCCGATCATCACGTGGTGTCCGGGCACGACGAACTTTGGCAACGGTGCATACTCGGGAGAACACTTCTTGATTATTTAGTGAGAGATCATCTTATAATGCTACCGCCAATCAAAGCAAGATAAGATGCATAAAAGGATAAACATCACATGCAAATCAATATAAGTGATATGATATGGTCATCATCATCTTGTGCTTCATGATCTCCATCTTGCAAAGCACCACCATGATCACCATCGCCATCGGCGTGACACCTTGATCTCCATCGCAGCATCGTTGTCGCCTCGCCAAACTTATGCTACTACGACTATCGCTACCGCTTAGTGATAAAGTAAAGCATTACAGGCGATTGCATTGCATACAATAAAGCGACAACCATATGGCTCCTCGCCGATTGCCGATAACTTCGTTACAAAACATGATCATCTCATACAATAAAATATAGCATCACGTCTTGACCATATCACATCACAACATACCTGCAAAAACAAGTTAGACGTCCTCTACTTTGTTGTTGCAAATTTTACGTGGCTGCTACGGGCTTAAGCAAGAACCAGTCTCACCCACGCATCAAAACCACAACGATATTTCGTCAAATAGACTCCGTTTTAACCTTCTCAAGGACCGGGCGAGCCACACTCAGTTCAACTAAAGTGAGAGAGACAGCACCCACCGGTCACCTTTAAGCAACGAGTGCTCGTGAGCGGTGAAACCAGTCTCGCGAAGCGTCTGGCGTAATGTCGGTCCGGGCCGCTTCATCTCACAATACCGCTGAACCAAAGTATGACATCTTTGGTAGGTAGTATGACTTGTATCGCCCACAACTCACTTGTGTTCTACTCGTGCAAAACATCAAACCATAGAAAAAACCTAGGCTCGATACCACTTTGTTGAGGAACGAGTAATTTCAAAAATTTTCCCACGCACACGCAAGATCATGGTGATGTATAGCAACGAGAGGGGAGAGTGTAGTCCACATACCCTTGTAGACCCGGCGAAGCGATCACAACGTAGAGGAAGTAGTCGACGTTCTCCTCGCGATTCGACCGATCCGGCGCCGTTACTGACGCCCCGAGTTCTTGACACACGACAGCTCGATGACGCCCTCAGACTCGATCCAGCCGAGTGTCGAGGGAGAGTTCCACAAGACGACGGCGTGGGACGATCTTGATGTTTCATCGCGCAGCAGGCTTCGCCTTAAGCTTCGCGACGGTATAACCGAGGTGGAATATGGTGGAGGGGCACCGACACGGCTAAGGAACGATCTCACGATCAACTTGTGTGTTCAAGGTGCCCCCGCCCAGATATAAAGGAGCAGGGGGGGGGGGGCGGCCTAGAGGGGGCTGGCCAGGAGTCCTACTCCTCCGGGAGTAGGATTTCCCCAATCCTAGTCCAACTAGGATTCCCTGGGGGGAAAGAGAGAGGGGGCCGGCCCTTCTCCTTTCCACCAAGGCCCATCGAGGCCCATTTACCTCCCGGGGTTCGGTAACCTCCGGTACTCCATAAATTCCGTTTTCGCCGGAACCATTCAACTCCAAACATAGGCTTCCAATATATCAATCTTTATGTCTCGACCATTCCGAGACTCCTCGTCATGTCCGTGATCACATCCGGACTCGAACTCCTTCGTACATCAAAATACATAAACTCATAATAACCATCATCAAAACCTTAAGCGTGCGGACCCTACGGTTCGAGAACAATGTAGACATGACCTAGAACTATTCACGGTCAATAACCAACAGCGGGACCTGGATGCCCATGTTGGTTCCTACATATTCTACGAAGATCTTTATCGGTCGACCGCATAACAACATACGTTGTTCCTTTGTCATCGGTATGTTACTTGCCCGAGATTCGATCGTCGGTATCCAATACCTAGTTCAATCTCGTTACGCAAGTCTCTTTACTCGTTCATAATACATCATCTCACAACTAACTCATTAGTTGTAGTGCTTGCAAGGCTTCATGATGTGCATTACCGAGAGGGCCCAGAGATACCTCTCCGACAATCGGAGTGACAAAACCTAATCTCGAAATACGCCAACCCAACATCCGCCTTTGGAGACACCTGTAGTACTCCTTTATAATCACCCGATTACGTTGTGACGCTTGGTAGCACCCAAAGTGTTCCTCCGCAAATGGGAGTTGCATAATCTCATAGTTACAGGAACATGTATATGTCATGGATAAAAGCAGAGCAACATACTAAACGATCGTGTGCTAAGCTAAGGGAATGGGTCATGTCAATCAGATCATTCTACTAATGATGTGACCTTGTTAATCAAATAACAACTCTTTGTTCATGGTCAGGAAACATAACCATCTTTGATTAACAAGCTAGTCTAGTAGAGGCATACTAGTGACATGTTGTTTTGTCTATGCATTCACACATGTATCATGTTTCCGGTTAATACAATTCTAGCATGAATGATAAACATTTATCATGAAATAAGGAAATAAATAATAACTTTATTATTGCCTCTAGGGCATATTTCCTTCAAAGTGTTCCTCCGGTAAACGGGAGTTACACAATTCTCATAGTTACAGGAACATGTATAAGTCATGAAGGAAGCAATAGCAGAATACTAAACGATCAAGTGCTAAGCTAACGGGATGGGTCATGTCAATCACATCATTCTCCTAATGATGTGATCCCATTTAATCAAATGACAACACATGTCTATGGTTAGGAAACATAACCATCTTTGATTAATGAGCAAGTCAAGTAGAGGCATACTAGTGACTATATGTTTGTCTATGTATTCACACATGTATCATGTTTCCGGTTAATACAATTCTAGCATGAATAATAAACATTTATCATGATATGAGGAAATAAATAATAACTTTATTATTGCCTCTAGGGCATATTTCCTTCAAAAACAGCAAGCTAGAGGCTAGCAATGCGCTGATTTTGTCTGACCTTGAGTGCCGTTAAGGCAGCTCCTTTCCGCCAGTAACCTTTTGGCCAATCAGGTCGCAGCCTTATGCAAGCATTGGCATCCACCAGAGCATCATGTGCTTTACCAATCCTTAGATGGCAAAGGCTCCTGTTTGAATAGAGCATTGCATCTTCAGGATCCACTTTGATTGCCTGCATCAAACCAAATCATGAGCACGGTCCGTCATCCCAGAATCAAAGCGCTCAAACGGATAGAGCATATACATCCATGCGGCATGCCCAACAGTCAATTATGTACCACAAGTCCAGTAGGAAGGTATGATACCACAACAATATACCTCACTGTAGAATTTTGATGCACCGGCGTAATCCTTCTCCTCTACTGCTTTTGCACCAAGTGATTTCAGCTCAGCCTTCTTATCTTGACCTACCTTGTCCTACACCATTAAGAGAACATGTACTTAAGCCCTCTCTTCAGAGCAAAAATTTTATCACTTCAATTCATAAGCATGTTTAGTTGAAAACAATTGGAATGCCCTAAACGTGGTACTTTCATCTCCAAGCAACAGTATTGGCAAAATTGTGCAATGATAACACCTAAAAACCAGTAAATAATGGCAAATGAATATGCGCAGCAAAACATCCTTGACTGACTTGCAGTGAGTAATATCATGATGTTCTGTTTCATGCAACCAGTTAACAGGATTATGTTTCTATTTTGTACTTGCTTCCCTCTTAACCAGAGTTCCACTATATGTGTTCAAGACTTCCTGATTTTATTTGCCAGACTAGACTATTAACATCGTCCCAGTGATGGTTCCGTACTACTATTTCTACATATTTGTTATTGTAGCTACTACGCAGATTCTGTTGAAAAAGGATATCACACCATAACGAACTAATGACATGCACCTTATTTCACACATCTCATGAACAGGACAAACATAAGGTTCTACGATGAAATAAATGAACTTTGAATTGAGTTTGTACCTTGTCCTTCAAGTGCTTTGATTTTACGTGGGTACTGATTCCATCAACACTCCAGCTTGGCACACATTGAACGGGTTTGGTGTATGGAAATAGAATCTCCACGAGCTCTCTTCTTCCAGAGTCTGCAACGATTTCTATTGGTGTCGTTCCGCACTGTTATGTACAAAAAAGAACAGGAGGAAGATATTTATGGAGGACGATCGCAATGTGACAACAGAAACATAGGATACATCCAGCTAAAACAACACTGTGATACACTAAAGCAGCAATAACTAAGACATTCCACGTATTCCAACAGTTACCAACACGACATCATCACCACAAGTAATAGTATTATGACCTTTTTTCACAAGTAATATTCTAAAAATGGAATATCAAATGATACAAACTGGTTAGCTGCATCTTCATGGAAAATGCCAAGAACCACATACAACAACAGCAGCAGCAGCACAGTCTTTCAGTGCCAAACAAGTTGGGGTAGGCTAGAGTTGAAACACATGAGATATCAACTCTATCACGTATATCAACATTCCCTGATCCTTTCTTGTGTGGCCATATATTATCCATCTCAACATGCGCATCTCTGCTACACCTAGTTGTTGGGCATGTCGCCTTTTAGTTGGCCAACACTCAGCGACATACAACATCACAGGTCGAATCGCCATCCTATAGAACATGTCTTTTGCCTTTTGTGGCACTCTCTTAACATAGAGAATGTCAGACGCTTGGCGCCACTTCATTCATCCAGCTTTGATTCAATGGCTCACATCTTCATCGATATCATCATCCTTCTACAGTGTAGGCGTCTGAAACATCATCATCTGCACTCCTATCCAGGCGTAGGCGTCGAAAACAGTCTTTGTCTCCTTAATAGCCTTTTGGTTTTGGACATCATCGTTCCACTACCAGGTATCTTTAGCTTCGATTCTACTACTCCTGGTCACTCCAAACTCCCCTAAAGCTACCTTCCGAATGCAAGTCGTCATCTTCATCCACATATTGTTTGCATCACCTCCTTCCTCCCATGGGCCCTCCGTAATAACCCTCTCCTTGAAAGCTACCTCTCCCTTGAGCTTCCACCAGTTTGTTCTATATCCCACTGGACACGAATCCAAAAGCAAAAAATCAGCCACCACAAGCTTATGTTGAGGGACAACACTCTCTCCAGGTATCACCTTACAACCTACGCAAGCATGCCTGTCTTCGCTTCTCAAGAGGACGAAATCAGTTTGGCTCGAGTGTTTTCCACTACTAAGCCACTAGATGGGATTCTCTCTTTCTAAAATGTACCCACGATCATGTCGTAGGCTAAAGCAAAGCTTAAGACATCCTCTCCTTCTTGATCCCTGCTGACATATCCAAAGCCCCCCATGCACCCCTTCAAAATCTGTGTTAGATGTACCCACGTGGCCATTGATGTGGTCTCCTCCTATGAAGAGCTTCTCACCAATAGGTACACCGTACACTCCTAACCATGTCCTTCGAGCCTTCCCAGAATTCCATCTTGGTGCTCTCACTATGGCCTACTCGCAGAGCATACCCATTGATAACATTGAGAACTAAGTCCCCAATGACCAGCTTGACCAGGATAATCCGGTCCCCTTGCCTTTTAACGTCTACCACCCCCTACTTGAGGCTCTTTAATCAAGATGCCTACTCCATTTCTGTTTGTAGTCGTCCCCGTGTACCACAACTTGAAGTCGGTATCCTCTACCTCCTTCGCCTTTTGTCCCTTCCATTTGGTTTCTTGGACGAATAGGATATCAACACCTCTCCTCACCGCTGCATCCACAAACTCCCATAATTTACCCATCAAGGACCCTATGTTCCAGCTACCTACGCAGATCCTACTAGGCTCGGCTAGCTTCCTTACCCTTACTCATCGAGTCAAATGCTAAGAACCATGCAACTTTTAAAAAATACTCATTATGTCCCATGGTTCTCCCTTTTTTTAAGACAAAACTAACAACCTTTTGACCACAATGTTTCTTTTTCTGGAAACATGTAATATTCTTACAAGTTACAATAACATTCCACATAAAACTAAATAAAAGTCAACTACCCGCCACCAGCTCGAGTCGAACGGTTGCATTCAATAGTCCTGCCCCGTTCAAGTTGAATCAATAAGCGGTGGGGGATTTTGCCCCCCCCCCCTCCCCGCCGCATCAATCTCGAAGAGGGAAAAAACTTTCCAGATTTGTAAGGTTAGGCATGACTTATGCACCGTGTCACAAGCATATGACACATTGAGCCAACAAAGGTACCATATGCATCAAGAATAACAAAAAATAAGAGGAACAAAGATCCACCTGCTCATCTGGAATGTTAGGATTTGCACCAGCCTCTAGCAAGTACTTAATACAATCAGCCAAGCCATACGTAGCTGCCACCACCAAGGGAGTGTACGGATTAGCAGAATTCATGTCAGCACCAGCCTGTGGACGCATGTTTTGCAAAGCAAAATGCCATGCATAAAACAGATAATGAAAAAAAGAATTAGATAACAAAACCCACTATATCTATATACCGCACGCACGCACGCACGCACTATCTAATGAGTTCCCGTCTAGAAATCAAGACATGAAGAAACAAAACAAACAGGATACCAGACCTTGACAAGTAGCTTGACACAGTTCAGTGAGTCAGATTCACTCACTCCATGCTTGGTAGAATTAAGAGCCATAAGTAGAGGGGTACATGAAACTTCTGACACCCTCTTTGGCTACAAATTAAAAAGAAGAAAATCAGTTTCCTAAGAAGTGACATAATTCAACAGTTCCAGCAATAAGACTTCAAATACAACGTAAGAACAAAAAACAGGTTAGACGCATTTGACTCTACACAGCCACATAATATGTCTGAACTCACATCCGTACATTAGCATTATTTTGGATTTGTAAAGCTATAAATTACCTGCGAACTACCCTAAACTTGGCCATTATAGGTATTCCCATTATTCTGAACGTGAGGTGACTAGAAAATTTATGAATGAAGACATGCCAAAACAATACAGTAAAAACTTCAATACTTGTGAAAGTAGATTTGGTAAAATATCAAAGATAAGTCCAACATAACATATGAAAGCAAGCATATAAACCGTCTAGATTGCATCAAGTTGTCCAAATTGTCAATGAAAAAAGTATGGAATTTACACATTACATCTGCATGGTGGTCCAACAAAATCTTCAAAGCACCAGCATTCCCATAGTAAGAAGCAGTGTGTAGGGGCGTCCCATGAGCGCCATCTATATCCACATTGGCTCCTCTGGATAATAATAGACGCAGTACACATTCATGCCCTAGCAAAACACACGAATAGCATGGTTGTCATAAAGAACAACCATTAAAAAGACACACTATAAGAGCTGGCTAAGACAAATATGCAATAAATTCCTATAAGATGTGCACTGAGCCACTAAAGAGTTCCATAACAACCTTTTCTTCCTGTAATAAGCCAAAACATTTGAAGATACAGACATCAGTTCACCATAAAATTCATTTGAGTTCCTCTAAGTTGTTACAAAAAAATCTTTCAGAAATTGCAATGACAATCATGAGAAGATCAAAAGCAGAACCGACAATTGAACATTAATGGCACCTTAACCAGATGGGTCAATACTGTTACCCGGACACCCACGTCTTAAACTTATCAATGATATGTGTGGATCACTGGATCAAACATGGCTGTGTGCATTAGGATGACGCAGAGGCCGGCTACCCCCTTTCGTTAAAAATGTGTGGATCAAACACCATTGCTTCAAAGCATGGTCTGAAAGAACCACTAGAATTAAATGCTGCCGGGATTGAAGGCTCATATTGACAACGGTAAGTAATGGTTGTTAAGGAGTATTAGTATTAGGTCTAGGAGTCCTGTTAGGCTATGTTTCATTTCCTTGTATCCCAAGTCTTGTGTAATATTTATGGGGTCTGCTAAAAATCAGTCGACTGATTTTTAGTCAAGTCTCAGTCGACCAGGTGTGTTTGTCGCTTATGTTTGCTAGTGTCGCTTGTCTGGGCTGTTTTTACGTATCAGATGGTGGGCTATTGCTCGGCTCGTTGTCCACCCATCCTGGATCTTTTTATGTGGGCTGTAGGTTACGGCTTGCTGTCTTCTTTTTATTTTTCTCATAGTTTTCCTGCGTAAATGTTTGGATTCTCTTATGTAGATGCTTACTCTCCTCTAAAAAGATTTTGTAAATGTTTACACCTTAGTCGATATATTTATTTGTACCTTATTTATATGTCTTACGTAAATCTTTTGTATCTTATTTATTTGTTTTTCACAGCTCTACTTTTTAATACATTGTTTGCTTATATATTCTTTTTTATCCAAAAACTGTGTAAATATAGTTTGTCTTTTGTTTGTGGCTAGTACACTTCTTTTATTTTTAGTTTGTGCCTTTTATTTTAATTTTTTAATTTTTAATTCTATTTTCTATTCTTATTTTTCAGTTTGTTTTTATTTATTTTTCTAGTAATGTTATGTATTTTTCTTAAAAAAAGGGTGTTTAATGCAACTACAACTCAGGGGTAGGGAGTGAGGGACGGGCAGTTGCATGTCATGTTTCACTGATCTTTATTTTTTACTAGTCTTTATTTTTTATTTTTTATTTCTATTATTATTTAAAAAAATATTGTACATTGAATCACATGCCATGTTTTATTGTTAGTGTCCACATGCAACATTTTTTTCTTTCCAAAAAATATTATCACCGACACACCAGTCAAGCACACACGGTTTCATGCACATCAGCCACACACAATTGTATCTATGTCATTGGCGTATAACTTACCTTTTTTCTTTTAAAAAATATTGTCACCGGCCGACTAGACTTTGTTTCTGGTTTGAGTTTTTTTTAACTTTGTTTGTGGTTTGAGTAGAGACCAGTAGGGCGAGTTGCATGTTTGACACTAGGAATGCAATTGCAAATGTGGCACCCGACTGCAACTCCATGTATTCTAGCCCGACTGCAACTGGAAGTTTTTGTTCTGTCGGAGGGGTAGCCGATAGAGGGGGCAGACCAGTTGCAAGCCCGACAACTGTTGGAAATATGCCCTAGAGGCAATAATAAAAGTATTATTATATTTCAATGTTCATGATAATTGTCTTTTTGTTCATGCTATAACTGTGTTATCCGGAAATCGTAATACACGTGTGAACACTTAGACCACAATATGTCCCTAGTGAGCCTCTAGTCGACTAGCTCACAGATCAATAGATAGTCATGATTTCGACTATGGACATTGGATGTCGTTGATAACGGATCACATCATTAGGAGAATGATGTGATGGACAAGACCCAATCATAAGCATAGCATAAAAGATCGATAGTTCGCTTGCTAGAAGCTTTGCCAATGTCAAGTATCTATTCCTTTGACCATGAGATCGTAACTCCGGTTACCGTAGGAGTGCCTTGGGTGTATCAAACGTCACAACGAATCGGGTGACTATAAAGGTGCATTACAGGTATCTCCGAAAGTATCATTGGGTTGACACGGATCGAGCGGGATTTGTCACTCCGTATGACGGAGAGGTATCTCTGGGCCCACTCGGTAATGCATCATCATAATGAGCTCAAAGTGACCAAGGTGTTGGCCACGGATCATGCATTACGATGCGAGTAAAGTGACTTGCGTAACGAGACCGAACGAGGTATTAGGATACCGACGATCGAAGTCTCGCAAGTAACGCATCGATTGACAAAGGGAATTGCATATGTGGTTTGATCAATCTCGACATCGTGGTTCAACCGATGAAATCATCGAGGAGCATGTGGGAGCCAACATGGGTATCCAGATCCCGCTGTTGGTTATTGCCCGAGAGTCGTCTCGGTCATGTCTGCGTGTTTCCCAACCCGTAGGGTCTACACACTTAAGGTTCGGTGACGCTTAGGGTTAGTAGGAAGACTAGTATGTGAATACCGAATGTTGTTCGAGTCCGGATGAGATCCCGGACGTCACGAGGAGTTCGGAAGGGTCCGGAGGTAAAGAATAATATATAGGAAGTGGTGTTTCGCCATCGGAAAGTTTGGGGTTTCGGTAAAAGCTGGGACCACCGGAAGGGTCCGGGTCCACCGGTGGGGCCACCTATCCCGGAGGGCCCCATGGGCCAAGGGGAGGGAACCAGCCCACAAGGGGCTGGTGCGCCCCCCTAGGCCCACCCCGCGCCTAGGGTTGAAACCCTAGGGGTGGGGCGCCCACCGGCTTGGGGGCACTCCACCCCTTGCCGCCGCCCCGAGATTGGATCTCGGGGCCGCCACCTGGGGCCTATATAAAGGGGGAGGGGCTGCTGTACACAACTCCCAAGGCGCAGCCCTCCCTCCCCAACACATCTCCTCCTCCGTAAGAGCTCGTGAAGCCTCGCCGAGTATCGCTTCACCACCATCACCACGCCGTCGTGTTGCCGGTGGTGCTGTCTTCCTCAACCTCTCCTTCCCCTTGCTGGATCAAGAAGGAGGAGACGCCGCCGTCCCGCACGTGTGTTGAACGCGGAGGTGCTGTCCGCTCAAAGACTTGGCATCGGTGATCTGAATCACGCTCGAGTACGACTCCATCATCACCTAGCAAGCTTCCGCACGCGATCTACAAGTGGTATGTAGATGCAAACTCTCTCCGTTACTCGTTGCTTAGATGAACTCATAGATGGATCTTGGTGAAACCGTAGGAAAATTTTTAATTTTCTCGCAACGCTCCCCAACAAAGGGCATCATGAGCTAGGTCTATGCGTAGTTCTCTATTGCACGAGTAGAACACAAATTTGTTGTGGGCGCTGATCTTGTCATCTTACTTGCCCCTACTAGTCTTTTCTTGCTCAACGGTATTGTGGGATGAAGCGGCCCGACCAACCTTACACGTGACGCTTACGTGAGACCGGTTCCACCGATCGACATGCACTAGTTGCATAAGGTGGTCTGGCGGGTGTCCGCTCTCCCACTTTAGTTGCAGCGGATTCGATGAACAGGCCCTTATGAAGGGTAAATAGAAGTTGACAAAATCACGTTGTGGTGATTCGTAGGTAAGAAAACGTTTTGCTAGAACCCAATCGCAGCCACGTAAAAGATGCAAACAACAACTAGAGAACGCCTAACTTGTTTTTGCAGCGATTGATCATGTGATGTGATATGGCCGAAGTTGTGATGAATGATGAATTGTGATGTATGAGATCATGTTCTTGTAATAGGATTCACGACTTGCATGTCGATGAGTATGACAACCGCAGAGCCATAGGAGTTGTCTTTATTTTTTGTATGACCTGCGTGTCATTGAAGAACGCCATGTAAACTACTTTACTTCATTACTAAACGCGTTAGTCATAGAAGTAGAAGTAGTCGTTAGCGTGACAACTTCATGAAGACACGATGATGGAGATCATGATGATGGAGATCATGGTGTCAAGCCGGTGACAAGATGATCATGGAGCCCCAAGATGGAGATCAATGGAGCTTGATGATATTGGCCATATCATGTCACAACTATATATAATTGCATGTGATGTTTATTATGTTTATGCATCTTGTTTACTTAGGACGACGGTAGTAAATAAGATGATCCCTTATAAAATTTCAAGAAGTGTTCTCCCTAAGCGTGCACCGTTGCTACAGTTCGTCGTTTCTAAGCACCACGTGATGATCGGGTGTGATGGATCCTTACGCTCACATACAACGGGTGTAAGACAGTTTTACACAAATAAAACACTTAGGGTTAACTTGACGAGCCTAGCATGTGCGGACATGGCCTCGAACACGGAGACCGAAAGGTCGAACACGAGTCGTATGGAAGATACGATCAACATGAAGATGTTCACCAACGATGACTAGTCCGTCTCACGTGATGATCGGACACGGGCTAGTCGACTCGGATCGTAACACTTAGATGACTAGAGGATGTCTAATCTAAGTGGGAGTTCATAATTTTGATTAGAACTTTATTATCATGAACTTAGTCTAAAACTTTTGCAAATATGTCTTGTAGATCAATGGCCAACGCTAATGTCAACATGAACTTCAACGCGTTCCTAGAGAAAACCAAGCTGAAAGATGATGGCAGCAACTATACGGATCGGGTCCGAACCCGAGGATCATCCTCATAGCTGCCAAGAAACAAGATGTCCTAGAAGCACCGTTAGGTGACCCACTGTTCTCCCAAAGACTTTGCAAGACGATTTGAACGTCCGCGACTCGCTCGATGATTACTCCCTCGCTCAATGCGGCATGCTCTACAGCTTAGAACCGGGCTCCAAAAGCGTTTTGAGCATCACGGAGCATATGAGATGTTCAAGAGCTGAAACTAGTTTTCCAAGCTCATGCCCGGTCGAGAGATATGATGTCTCGACAAGTTCTACAGCTTGTAAGATGGAGGAAAACAGTTACGTCAAGTGAGCACATCCTCAAGATGTCAGGTTGCACAACCGTATGACCCAAATGAACATAAACCTCCCAGATGAGGCGGTCATTGACAGAATCCTCCATCGCTCCCACCAAGCTACAAGAGCTTTGTGATGAACTACAACATGCGTGGGATGGTAAAGACCATTCTGAAGTGTTCTCGATCGAGGTCAGTCAGAGGCTGAAATCAAAAGGAACATCAAGTGTTGATGGTCAATAAGACCACTAAGTTCAAGAAGGGCAAGGGTAAGAAGAACTTCAAGAAGGACGGCAAGGATGTTGCCGCGCCCGTAAGTCTGCTGTCGGGAAGAAGTCAAAGAGTGGACCCAAGCCCGAGACCGAGTGCTTTTATTGCAAGGGAAGGGTCATCGAAGCGGAACTGCCCCAAATACTTAGCGGATAAGAAGGCCGCAATACCAAAGGTATATTTGATATACATGTAATTGATGTGTACCTTACCAAGACTCGTAGTAACTCCCGGTATTTGATACCGTGCCGTTGCTCATATTTGTAACTCACAGCAGGAGCTGCGGAATAAACGGAGACTGGCGAAGGGACGAGGTGACGGCGCGCGTCGGGAATGGTTCCAGAGTCGATGTGATCGCCGTCGCACGCTGCCTCTACATTTACCTACGGGATTAGTTTTGAACCTTAATAATTGTTATTTAGTGCCAAGTTTGAGCATGAACATTGTATCCGGATCTCGTTTGATACGAGATGGCTACTCATTTAAGTCTGAGAATAATGGTTGTTCGATTTATATGAGAGATATGTTTTATGGTCATGCTCCGATGGTCAATGGTTTATTCTTAATGAATCTCGAGCGTACTATTACACATGTTCATAGTGTGGATGCGAAAAGATGCAAAGTTGATAACGATAGTCCCACATACTTGTGGCATCGCCGCCTTGGTCACATTGGTGTCAAGCGCATGAAGAAGCTCCATGCTGATGGACTTTTGGAGTCTCTTGATTATGAATCGCTTGACACATGCGAACCATGCCTCTTAGGCAAATGACCAAGACTCCGTTCTCGGAACAATGGAGCGAGCAACCAACTTGTTGGAAATCATACATACCGATGTGTGCGGTCCAATGAGCGTTGAGGCTCATGGAGGATATCGTTATGTTCTCACTCTCCGACGACTTGAGTAGATATGGGTATGTCTACTTAATGAAACACAAGTCCGAGACCTTTGAAAAGTTCAAGGAATTTCAGAGTGAGGTGGAGAATCAACGTGACCGAAAGATAAAGTTCCTACGATCGATCGTGGAGGAGAATATTTAAGTCACGAATTTGGCACACACTTAAGAAAATGTGGAATCGTTTCACAACTCACGCTACCGAACACCTCAAATAAACGGTGTGTCCGAACGTCGAATCGCACTCTATTGGATATGGTGCGGTCTATGATGTCTCTTACCGATTTACCACTATCATTTTGGGGATACGCCTAGAGACAGCTACATTCACTTTAAATAGGGCACCGCCTAAATCCGTTGAGACGACACCGTATGAATTATGGTTTGGGAAGAAACCTAAGTCGTCTGTTTCGAAAGTTTGGGGATGCGATGCTTATGTCAAGAAACTTCAACCTGAAAAGCTCGAACCCAAGTCGGAAAAATGCGATTCATAGGATACCCTAAGGAAATCGTCGGGTATACCTTCTACTTAAGATCCGAAGGCAAAGTCTTTGTTGCTAAGAATGGATGCTTTCTAGAGAAAGAGTTTCTCTCGAAAGAAGTAAGTGGGAGGAAAGTAGAACTCGATGAAGTACTACCTCTCGAACAGAAAGTGGTGCGCAGCAGAAACCGCTCTGTAATGCCCACACCAATCAAGAGGAAATCATTGATGATGATCAAGGTACTTCGGATCAAGTTACTCTTGAACTCAAGGTCCACAGGACACGTTCCGCACTGAATGGTACGGCAACCTGTCATGGAAATCATGTTGCTAGACAACAATGAACCTTGAACTATGAAGAAGCAATGGCGGGCCCGGATTCCAACAAATGGCTTGAGGCCATGAAACCGAGATAGAATCCATGTATGAAAACAAAGTATGGACTTTGACAGACTTGTTCGATGATCGGCGAGCGATAGAAAATAAATGGATTTTTAAGAAGAAGACGGACGCGATGGTAATGTTACCATCTATAAAGCTCGACTTGTCGCTAAGGGTTATCGACAAGTTCAAGGGATTGACTACGACGAGACTTTCTCTCCCGTAGCGAAGCTTAAGTCCGTCCGAATCATGTTAGCAATTGCCGCATACTATGATTATGAGATATGGCGATGGACGCCAAAACGGCATTCCTTAATGGACATCTTAAGGAAGAGCTGATATGATGCAGCCGGAAGGTTTTGTCGATCCTCGTAACGCTAACAAAGTATGCAAGCTCCAATGATCCATTTATGGACTGGTGCAAGCATCTCGAGTTGGAACATTCGCTTTGATGAGATGATCAAAGCGTTTAGTTTACGCAGACTTATGGAGAAGCCTGCGTTTACAAGAAAGTGAGTGGGAGCTCAGTAGCATTTCTCCTATTATATGTAGATGACATACTCTTGATGGGAAATGATACAAAACTTCGACAGCATTAAGGCCTACTTGAACAAGTGTTTTCAATGAAGGACCTTGGAGAAGCTGCTTATATATTAGGCATCAAGATCTATAGGGATAGATCGAGACGCCTCATAGGTCTTTCACAAAGCACATACCTTGATAAGATTTTGAAGAGGTTCAAAATGGATCAGTCCAAGAAGGGTTCTTGCCTATGTTACAAGGTGTGAAACTCGAGCTCAGCACCACCCCACCACGGCAAAAGATAAAGAAGAGATGAGTGTCATCCCTATGCTTCAGCCATAGGATCTATTATGTATGCCATGTGTGTACTGACCGATGTAAACCTTGCCGTAAGTTTGGTTGCAAGATACCAAAGTAATCCCGCAAGGAACACCGGACAGCGGTCAAGAATATCCTGAAGCACCGAAAAGGACAAAGGACATGTTTCGCTTATGGAGGAGACGAAGAGCTCGTCAGAAGGGTTACGCCGACGCTTAGCTTCGACTCAGATCCGATGACTCTAAGTCACAAACCGGATACGTGTATATGTTGAATGGTGGAGCAAGAAGTGTGCAACCGCAAGCGAAGCGTCGTGGCGGGATCTACGTGTGAAGCGGAGTACATGGCAGCCTCGGAGGCAGCGCGATGAAGCAATTTGGGTGAAGGAGTTCATCACCGACCTAGGAGTCATACCCAATGCGTCGGGCCGATCAAACTCTTCGTGACAACACCGAGCTATTGCCCTTGCCAAGGAGCCTGTGTTTCACAAGAAGACCAGCACATCAAGCGCCGCTTCAACTCCATCCGTGAAAATGTTCAAGATGGAGACATAGAGATTTGCAAAGTGCACACGGATCTGAATGTCGCAGATCCGTTGACTAAACCTCTCTCGCGTGCAAAACATGATCAACACCAGAACTCTATGGGTGTTCGATTCATCACAATGTAACTAGATTAATGACTCTAGTGCAAGTGGGAGACTGTTGGAAATATGCCCTAGAGGCAATAATAAAAGTATTATTATATTTCAATGTTCATGATAATTGTCTTTTTGTTCATGCTATAACTGTGTTATCCAGAAATCGTAATACACGTGTGAACACTTAGACCACAATATGTCCCTAGTGAGCCTCTAGTTGACTAGCTCACAGATCAATAGATAGTCATGATTTCGACTATGGACATTGGATGTCGTTGATAACGGGATCACATCATTAGGAGAATGATGTGATGGACAAGACCCAATCATAAGCATAGCATAAAAGATCGTATAGTTCGTTTGCTAGAAGCTTTGCCAATGTCAAGTATCTATTCCTTTGACCATGAGATCGTGTAACTCCGGTTACCGTAGGAGTGCCTTGGTGTATCAAACGTCACAACGAATCGGGTGACTATAAAGGTGCATTACAGGTATCTCGAAAGTATCTGTTGGGTTGACACGGATCGAGCGGGATTTGTCACTCCGTATGACGGAGAGGTATCTCTGGGCCCACTCGGTAATGCATCATCATAATGAGCTCAAAGTGACCAAGGTGTTGGCCACGGATCATGCATTACGGATGAGTAAAGTGACTTGCGTAACGAGACCGAACGAGGTATTAGGATACCGACGATCGAGTCTCGCAAGTAACGCATCGATTGACAAAGGGAATTGCATACTGTGGTTTGATCGAATCCTCGACATCGTGGTTCAACCGATGAAATCATCAAGGAGCATGTGGGAGCCAACATGGGTATCCAGATCCCGCTGTTGGTTATTGCCCGAGAGTCGCCTCGGTCATGTCTGCGTGTTTCCGAACCCGTAGGGTCTACACTTAAGGTTCGGTGACGCTAGGGTTAGTAGGAAGACTAGTATGTGAATACCGAATGTTGTTTGAGTCCGGATGAGATCCCGGACGTCACGAGGAGTTCGGAAGGGTCCGGAGGTAAAGAATAATATATAGGAAGTGGTGTTTCGCCATCGGGAAAGTTTGGGGTTTCGGTAGCACTGGGACCACCGGAAGGGTCCCGGGTCCACCGGTGGGGCCACCTATCCGGAGGGCCCCATGGGCCAAAGGGGAAGGAACCAGCCCACAAGGGGCTGGTGCGCCCCTAGGCCCACCCGCGCCTAGGGTTGAAACCCTAGGGGTGGGGCGCCCACCGGCTTGGGGGCACTCCACCCCCTTGCCGCCGCCCCGGAGATTGGATCTCAGGGGCCGCCACCGGGGCCTATATAAAGGGGGAGGGGCTGCAGTACACAACTCCCAAGGCGCAGCCCTCCCTCCCCAACACATCTCCTCCTCCGTAAGAGCTCGTGAAGCCTCGCCGGAGTATCTTCACCACCATCACGCCGTCGTCTTTGCCGGTGGTCTTGTCTTCCTCAACCTCTCCTTCCCCTTGCTGGATCAAGAAGGAGGAGACGCCGTCGTCCGCACACGTGTGTTGAACGCGGAGGTGCTATCCGCTCAAAGACTTGGCATCGGTGATCTGAATCACGCTCGAGTACGACTCCATCATCACCTAGCAAGCTTCCGCACGCGATCTACAAGTGGTATGTAGATGCAAACTCTCTCCGTTACTCGTTGCTTAGATGAACTCATAGATGGATCTTGGTGAAACCGTAGGAAAAATTTTAATTTTCTGCAACGTTCCCCAACAACAACATCCCTGCAACTGCAAACACCGCACCCGGCCGCAACTGCATGCCCCCCAACATAGTTGCAATTGGACCTTTGTTTGTCGTCGGGGGGGAGAGAGGGCGGGCGATTGCATGTCCGACACTACGAATGCAATTGCAAATGTTGCATCCGACCGCAACTGCATGTCTTGTAACCCGACCGCAACTGGGCTTTTTTGTTTTGTCGAAGGGGGCGGGCCAGTTGCATGTCTGACACTTGGAATGCAACTGCAAATATCGCACCCGACGGCAATTGCATGTCTTGTAACCCGACCGTAACTGGACTTGTTTGTTCTATCGGAGGGGGCGGGCCAGTTGCAAGCCCGACAACAGCCCCGCAACTGCTAGTGTCGCACCCGACCACAACTGCATGTCTTGTAACTCGATCGCAACTAGACTTTTTTGTTCTGTCGGAGGGGGTGAGCCAGTTGCAAGCCCGACAACAGCCCCGCAACTGCTAGTGTCACACCCGACCACAACTTCATGTCGCCCAACATGGTTACAATCGGACATTTGTTTTGTCGGAGGGGCGGTGGGAGAGGGGGCGGGCCAATTGCATGTCCGACACTAGGAATGCAAGTGCAAGTGTCGCACCCGCCCGCAACTGCATGTCTTGTAACCCGACTGCAACTGAACCTTTTTGTTCTGTCGGAGAGGGCGAGCCAGTTGCAAGCCCGACAACAGCCACGCAACTGCAAGCGCCGCACCCGACCGCGACTGCATGTCCCCCAACATGGTTGCAACTGGAACTTTGTTTTGTCGGAGGGGGCGGCGGGAGAGGGGGCGGGCCAGTTGCATGTCCGACACTAGGCATGCAACTGCAAGTGTCGCACCCGATCGCAACTGCATGTCTTCTAGCCCGACCGCAACTGGAGTTTTTTTGTTCTATCGGAGGGGCCGTCGGTAGAGGGGGCGGGCCAGTTGCAAGCCCGACAATATCCCCGCAACTACAAGCGTCGCACCCGACTGCAACTGCATGTCCAACTATAGTCATGCAAGTGCATCTCTTTCTAACTTGGTTGCAATCAGGCTTTTGTTTTGTCGGAGGGATCTCGAGGAGAAGGGGTCAGTTGCATGGCCCACAATAGTCATGCAACTACAAAGTGTCGTCCCCCAACTACAAATGTTTGATTGTATGTAGTTCCGTGTCCGTCGATCATGCGCAATTACATGTGTGTTATCCGCGTGTAACTTAATTTCTTTTATTTAAAATATTTTTATTTTCCCTACAATTCACCTACAACTAGTGATCTGTACTAAGAAAGAAGTAGATGGTCCGATAACTAGTTATAAGAAATTTAACTTTTGTTCCATAATATAATTTTTTTGTTGATCAAAGGGTGAGGTTTAATTTTCTACTACCTGTTCCCCTTTTGTTAACATTTTTTACCACATGCATCAGGAAGCTCATTCAATTCAACCAGTGTTCTCTTTTTATTTCTTTTTTAAATATTATGTGCTCAAAGTAATACAACTATATATTACACTTTTGTGTTATGTGTTATGTTTCAAGAGACACATTCCAGTGCACATCGACCTTTTTTTTGTCGAGGAAAAGTGCACATCGGGCGTTGACACGAACACTGACAGTCAAAACTACAAGCAACAAAAAAGGGAACGAATGGACAATAGAAAATAAAAGAGACTGCACACATACATACAAGCAAAAACAAAACAGCCCGATGTGCATTTTTTTGTTTTTAATTTTTTATTTGTTGCATTAAATATTTCTTGATCATTTAAAAATACAAAATATTTTTTGTAAAAAAAGATTAAAGAAAAATAAGATGACATAAAAAGAAGGAACAGAGCATTAGCAATGCTAGCGTAAAAAATAAGAGCTACATTGTGTTGTGTAGCAATACACCAACGGGACAATATTCTAGCAATTCCAGTAAACTAGACAATTTAGTTTTTCCTATTCCTCACGCGCGTGCGTCTTCTGTGCAAGTGGCCGCAGCTTGCCCATGCTCAATATGCAAGCCCTCCAACGCTCTAGTTGCACATTCACAAGTCGTGTGGAACTGCATATGACACATTTGTGTGTCCATAAAAATGTCCAACCATACAAAAACCCACAAAACTGAAAAGAAAACAAAGAAAAACTAAGGCCAACCGCACAGGCAGAACACAATACCGTCCGTGATAATTGAAAATGGAAGAAAAAAAGAAGAGGCAAAAGGACACGAGGGGGAGGTACTACCAATCGGCTGTACACATACTAACAGGGAAGAAAAACAATGGGCCGACTACCGGCCCATGGGAGGGATCGCACGGCCTATGCGAGGGATCGCACCAGCTCCAGTGATTCTGATACGTTACGTGCGTATCGTAAGCTGACGTAAAGCCTCGACTGAGACTTCCTTATTTAGGGCTATGCAATAGAGATAAATTGCATCATAACATGATATTAGAGCCTAGGTTTAGGTCTCCTCCGGACGCCCCAACCCGTCCTCCTCTTCCGATCGATTTTTTTTCGGTTTCCCGATCCAATCTCTCATGCCGCCGGTTTCTTCTGGCTGGCTGTCTCGCCGCCGGCTGCTGCTCTGTCCTGACGCCGCGCATGCCTCCGCCTCTGGCCAACCTCCTTCAGCCTGCACGCGCTGCCCGCTTGCTCCGGCACCCCGCCCTGCAGTCCGTGTCACCCCGCCCTGCAGGTCCACGCTCCTGCTGCAGGAGCGGCTGCAAGCGCTTGACAAGGCCAGGAGTGGCTGCTACTTCGTCCGCCTCCACCATCCGCAGGTCAACCCTGCTGCTCCTCCCGTGACGCCGCCACCTCCCCAAGGTCACGTCGCTGCTGCTGCCACCCCAGGGCGCCGCCAGCTGCCGAATCCTGCTGCCTCTCGCTGGTCAACACCCGCCGATCCAGCCGCATGGATCAGCTCACCGCTCAATCCGCCAGCTCCGCGCCATTCCGTCCCAATTCATGAAGCTGCCTTTCTGGTCAATGGCCGCAACGTGTGCTTGCCCGCCCCCTGCTACGATCTGGCTGTCTCTTCTGCTCCGCTGCCATGGTTCCTGGACCCTGCGCTTTCGTATTTTGATTTGGTTCTTCTGGCTGATTGCCTGTGTTTAAAAAGAAAAAAAGGCACGATTTTCTCGGGTGCCTGAGGATTCTGTAAAACAATTTCACCGACATAGCTTTAAGAAGATTGAGAGAAGAATGTTAAAGATAGGTACATAAAAGATTATCGGGTGGTTTCTAGATTGCTGATCCTGAGGCCAGAACAGACCAGCCCAGCATATAAAATATAGGGCAACAAATAAGTCAGTGGAACAAACTAACATGGAACAAAGAGTTACTGCACAACAGTGAAATTACCGGAAAGTATTTTCAATATTCAAAACCGGAAGGTTTGATGGTTACAGCTTCGCATTCACTTGTTCTTGTTTAGCAACAGATTAATATTTATGAAAATCACCAATGGATCAATGAGCTTACGCACGCACACGCACACGAGAGAGAGACAAAGCCTGTCCCATCTATCTTATTTGGATCGGCTCCATGGTTGAGAAGATATCTGGCAGCAACAAATTCTCCACACAACGCTGCACAACCCAAAGGTGGTGGACCTGCCAACAAACAAGTATTCTGTCAGGTCACCAATATATCTCGCTCTCTCATCTCGAAGGTGAAAACACTCAAGCTCTACTAATGTACAATACTATAAGGTATACATGTTTCTTTCTTACACGCCTGTGCTGCCATTAGATAAATTCCTGTAAATGTGGCTGATAAACCACATTCCATGTAAATACTAAAAGATCCTCTCACCACCAGATAACCACATAAAACATGTAGTATGGTATGCGTGCATGAGCAGGCATGCCCACATGTGTGGTGTGTTCCAGTTTTGGAAAGGGAGGTAGATGCTCCCATGCTCTGAACTGCACTAAGAGATGTTATATGTGGAAGCATATTGACAAAATACCACATAAAAATGGTAAACAACTTTAAAGCCAGAATGTGATTAATTATATTAACAGAAAAACTAATCGGTACAAGTGCCCAGATAGTTTTCCTATACATCGGATTCCAATGTAGCGCCTCGCCTATAGGAAAGATGGTGTATGCATGTGGGGAACCTACCACTTCGTGCCGATGCCATCAGTGTTTATTGCTAAATTCAAAATTCAAAACAATTTATGTCCTAAACCACCAACCTGATTAACAAACCATCTTAATTGTTGAGTTCATTTCGGCAGAAGCTTCTAAACAAGATCCCATTTTGTCGCTACCAACTACCAGATTATCATACAACGACTACCATATTAGTAGTGAAAGATTATCACGCTAATAGTGCATGGGGTTACCAAGTAATAGTGTATTTAGGCATTGCAATCTTGTGCAGTCTCAGAGAGTGAGAATTCAATTGTTGCCAATAAGTAGGAGATGATATCAGACCATAGAAGTACCACCATGCAAGTCTTATATGAGTGGGAGAGTGATGTCCCTAATGTGGCAACCAAGCGTCTATAACCCAGTAACCAAGTGGCTATCACATGGTAACCAAGTCACTATAACCTAAAAACTACTGACAGAAAAAAATATGTCATCAAAACATACCAACATGGGATCTAGTTTCAAAGATCTCGTCACAAGAATGCTAGTGGTGAAAACAGATCACCAATCAGTGGTCGACAAGAATGCTAGTGGTGAAAACAGATCTCGTCACAAGGTAATCTTCGCTGACATAATACTATGGATTGGTTTGCATGCTACATGCAAGTTAGATTACCGAGCTCGTGTCACCTTTACCGGCGGGCACCATATGGGAAGACTACCCGAGGCCCATGCATCAAAAGTTTGTCCTTCTATTTGTAACAAAGTAGAATATGTGTGATGATTAATTAATGTAATGGGAGCTACATATTTGATCATAAGAGCATCTCCAATAGCTTGTATGTATATGTGTAAATTTGTCCATGTCATCAACCAACAAGCTATCATGCAATCATTCCAATAGAGTGTATATAAGAAAATGAGATAATAAATAGCTTTGCTTCCCCTTTGCACCTTGGTGGAGGATGCTAAAAATTACATAAAAAGTAAAACGCTCTCAAAAGGACCTTTTTTGGTGAATACGCTTAGCAGTGTATCATTTCATTGATAGGTGGGAGGGGTGGAACATAAAAAAAGTACAGGTAGCATCCGTTCAGACGTACACTAGAGGGCGTCTGGAGGGATGCATCGAGCAGAGGGAGGAGGATGCCCAGCCTCAGTACAATGATCAGGTCACAGGAATAATAGAGGCTAGTCCCTTGGCGCCGGCCTTAGCCCATAGGCGAGCGTCATCCTGGATGGAGGCCACTAGATCATCAGTGGAGGGTTGTAGGCCGTCGAAGATGACGGCGTTGCGATGCTTCCAGATGGCCCAAGCGGTTAGACCGACGATGGAGTTAAGCCCCTTGCGGAGTCCACTCGGCGAGGTGGCGGACGCAAGCGCCCACCAAGCGAAGAAGGTCGTCGCACCGTCCATGGGGGGGGGTAGTGAGCCGGCACCAGGACAGGATCTCGTGCAAGGTAATCCGGGCAAAGACGCATCCCACAAGGAGGTGGTCGATGGATTCTGTCTCCTGGTGACATAGGACGCAGGCGGTGTCGGGCGTGAGGCCGTGGCGAGCGCGGCGCTCGGCCGTCCAGCACCTGTCCAGGGAGGCGAGCCATAGGAAGAACTTGGTGTTCAGGGGGGGCCCAGCTCCTCCAAAGAAGCTTCCAAGAGGGCGGCGTAGTGGATCCGTGGAAGAGAGCGTGGTAGCAGGATTTGGCCGAGTAAATGCCATTTGACGTCCAACGCCAGGATATCTTGTCGGGTGTGGTAGTGAGGGTCACGCCTTGGAGTTTGCGCCAGAGGCGGATGTACTCAAGGGCCTCCGGGAGCCCGAGCGTGCCGTGGATGTCGCGAATCCAGGCGTGCTGCTCCAGGCCCTCGCAGACCACGGTGCGTCGCTTGCACCGGCTCGGAACGAGGGAGAAGAGGCCAGGGGCAATCTCCGATATGGCCTGGCCCTCGAGCCAGTGGTCGGTCCAGAAGAGGCAGGTCTTCCCATCTCCAAGATGCCAGGAGGTGGAGGCGCGGAAGAAGCGCGATGTCACGTCATCCGTCGGGAGCTGTAGATGATGCCAGGGCCGCGTGGGGTCGGTGGCTTTGAGCCAGAGCCAGCGGCAGCGCAGGGAGATCCCAGTGAGGTACAGATCGCGCACGCCAAGCCCACCGAACTCGATGGGTCGACATACGCGGGGCCAGCTCACCAAGCAGCTGCCAGATCGGGCATCGCGTCGTCCATGCCAGAGGAAATCGCGGATGATTCGCGTGATCTTCTTGAGGATGGATGGGTTGATGACGATGGCCATGAGGATGTGCACGGGCATGGCAGAGAGCACGTGGCGTACGAGCGCAAGGCGCTCGCCCCGGGTCAGGAGTGCGGCTTTCCAGGTGGCCAGCTTCCGCATAATCTTGTCCACAAGCGGCAACAAGGACAAGGATGGTGTCTTGCGCACGGATAGAGGCAGGCCCAGGTAAACCACGGGGAAGCTGGAGACGGCGCACGCGAGCGTGGATTTGATGATCGGCGGCGCCTCCTCGTCACACCGGATGGGCGTGGCCGAGCACTTGAGGAAGTTCGTGCGGAGACCCGATGCCTCCCCGAAGATCCGTAGCAGCTCGCGGATGGTGGCAAGCTCCGTGGTAGTCGGGTGGCAGAAGACGACCACGTTGTCAGCGTACAGAGAGATGCTGGAAGCAGCGTGGCGAGTGGTGAGCCGTTGTAGCATTCCCGCGTTGACCGCGTGCTGGAGGAGAGAGTTCAGGGTGTCGATCACAATCGCGAAGAGTAGCGGGGATATCGGATCGCCTTGGCGAAGCCCACAAGCATGATCCACCGGAGGTCCTGGATTGCCGTTGATGAGGACCCGCGTGGATGCGGTGGAGACCAGGATGCACACCCACTCGCACCAACGCCGCCCGAAGCCAAGGTGGCGGAGGGCTTGAAGGAGGAAGGGCCAGGATACGGTGTCGAACGCCTTCGCAATATCGAGCTTGAGGAGGATGCGCGGAGTCTTGAGGTTGTGGAGCAGGCGCGCCGTCTGCTGGACGAGGAGAAAGTTGTCGTGCACACTTCGGCCGGCGATGAAGGCGCTTTGGTTGGTCGAGACGATCTGGCCCATCCTGGGCGCCAGACGAAGGGAGAGGACCTTGGCGAAGAGTTTTGCGACGATGTGGATCAAGCTGATCGGCCTATAGTCAGAGAGCGCGGCCGCGTCCGGCCTCTTGGGGAGGAGAACAAGCAAAGCCTCGTTGAGCTTCTGGAAGCCCATACCATTCATGGCGTAGAATTTGTCAAAGGCCTCACAGATGTCAGTCTTGATTGTGGGCCAGCATGCGCGCAGGAATTCCGCCGTGAACCCGTCGGGGCCGGGTGCCTTGCCGGTGGGCAGACACTTGATGGCGCTCCAAATCTCGTCCTCCGTGAAAGGGTGTTCGAGATCGAGAAGATCGAAGTGGCGTGGGTCAATGCCGTCGAGGTCGAGGGAGTGCTCCCTGCGGGGAGAGGAGCCCAGGATGGAGGTGAAGTGCTCAAAAGCAGCTTTCGCCATCCCCACCTCGTCGGTGAGAACTAGCGAGCCCACCCGGATGCCAGCCATGTAGTTCTTCTGCGCGCGGTGGGCAGCCTGGATCTTGAGGAATGCGACGTTGGTGTCACCCTCGCGAAGCCAACGAAGACGGACTCGCTGCCGTAGAATGGAGCGCTCGAGGGAGGCGAGACCAAGGTATGCACGCTTGAGCTCGCGCCGCAACCATCCTTCGGCCGGCGTGAGAGGGCGTTGGTCTTGAGCCATGTCCAGGCGGAGGATGAGCTCATGCGCGATCTGCAGCTGCAGGGAAATGTTGCCGGTAGTGCGCGCGCCCCAGCCCTGGAGTCTACGAGCCGTAGCTTTGAGCCTGGCGTAGATGCGCCTGAACGGGTCGGGGTCCGGCGGCACGGCGTGCCAAGCCTCATGCATCGTGTCGTGGAAGCCTCTAAGCTTGGGCCAGAACCGTTTGAAGTGGAAACGACGCTTGCTGGCCCCGCGGGGTGCGCAGTCTATGAGCAAGGGGCAATGGTCCGAAGTGGCCGTAGATAGGCATCGAAGGAGGTGCTGTGGGTTGATGGTCTCCCAAGAAGGTGTGCAAAGCACCCGGTCGTTGCGCACGAGGGTGGGATTTTGCTGCTCATTAGACCACGTATATCGCCTCCCGTGGAGATATATGTCGCGGAGGGCGTGGTCGGCGATGAACCGACGAAAGCGACTCATGGTGCGGTGATGGAGGTTGCCGTTGTTCTTGTCCGCGCAGGAGGTGATCATGTTAAAGTCGCCGCCGAGGAGCCAGGGGCCGGCAATGATGTCGCGCAAGTCTTGGAGCTCGGCCATGAAGGCGATTTTGTCGTCAACTCCTTGCGGTCCGTAGACCCCTGTGAGCCACCAGGGGGGCGAGTTGGCGCCTAGGGAGACCGTGGCGGAGACGTGGTACGTGCCCACAATGGGGTTGGCGAGGGCGACGCGGTCGTTGCGCCAGGCCAGCAGGATTCCGCCGCGGGTGCCTGAGGCAGGCAAGAAGTAGTAGTCCGAGAAGGGAGGACCCAGAATCTCAAGCACAGTGGACAACGAGACCGAACTCAGCTTAGTTTCCGAGAGGCAAACAATACAAGGATCGATCGGGGCGAGGACAGAGTGAACGGCAGTGCGTTTTGCCCGGCTATTGAGGCCGCACACGTTCCAGAATACAATCTTGAGGCTATGATCCATGGGAAGGGTTGGGGGGCGGGGAGGGTGATGCAAGGACCGCATCAGACCTCGACCAAGTGAGGGGCAGGAGGGGCGACGCCGTCGAGCAGCCCGGGAGGGACGGTCCATCCGAAGAAGTCCGCAAAGGCCAGAACAATGTCTCCTGCGAGTGGTCGCGCGAAAAGCTTGTTGTATCGAGCAAGCGCTTCCTCCGAGATAGGCTCGTCATCGCCAAGCAGCCCTAGGCGCCGCAGGAGCACCCGCTTGGCCTTGGTCTCCGAGTCAAGGCCTCTGTCGCTCTTGGCAAGGCGGCAACTGCGCCGTGGCGTGAAGTTGGGCGGCACGGCACCACGTTTGTGGCGCACGGAGGGGGCTTCAAGAACGGAAGAGGGGCGCGTTCTGATCGAGTTTAAGTAGTCAAGGACGTCCGCAGGAACCGGGCAGGAGGCCGAGCCGTTGGAGGCGATCACCGGGGCCTGGGGGTCGTCTGCATGGCCTCGGGAGGGGGTGCGCAATCAGCAGCGGCGCGTGGGCCCGCAGCATGCGAAGAAGCCATGCAGGACGTGGGCGGAGCGCGGGAAGTAGCTGGCGGGGGGGAGGCGCTCGTGGGCCTTGGAGTGGGGCCCGCCGACGGCTGGGGGGTGGGGAGCGGTCGCAGGCCAGGCGAGGGCGCAGGATCCGAGAAATCATGTCCCACAGGCGCGGAGACGGGGCGCGGATCAGGGGTGGGGTCCGCCGAATAATCCATAACAGGAGCGGTTGTGTCCCCCTGCAGAGTTTGGCGCGGCGCGCGGGTGGGGTCACACGCAGCCGACGCGGGTGGGGCTCGATCCGGAGCTGAGGGTTGGTGGTTGGGGGATCCGATGCGGGCCGGGGCGGGGGATTCCCGTTGGCCAGGCTGGAGGGGACAGATGGCGTCTCGATGGTGGCCAGCGTTTGAATCTGGGGCGCGCCAAGAGTTTGTCCTGGAGCGGCGGTCGCACGCGACAGCCTTTGACGGACAGGGGGCTCGTGGTTGACGCAACCCACAGCAGGGTGGGGCCCCAGGACGCCCTGCCACCCACGGTACGGAGGGGCCCCGCTGTGACGGCGACGTCGATGCTGGCCGGAGCCGCCGCCGGGGGCGCCAGAGGACCTGCGACCAAAAGCAGGCGACGGGAAGTCGTACCGGCGAGGCCACGCCCCAGGGGGAGAGGCGCCGCCGCCGCCGCCGTCCGGCCGGTGGCGGAGGCGGAGGTGGCGGGGCGAGGAAGCGGAAGTCAGCAGCGTGACGAACGTGAATGGATACTGGGAAACGCAGCATCGACACCGCGAACCGGTCGACGAGGTCCGGGTTGGCGCCGGCGAGGTCGTCCGGCTCGGCCAGGAGGAGCTCCGATGAGCGCGGGATGGCATCGGGGTTCGCAGTCCAGGCCGTCAGCCGGAAAACCGACATGTCGCTGCCATCCAAAGTCTCGGGGGCGAGCTGGTCGACCAGGCAGAACGGGGCGAGGAGCTGCACGGCGGAGGAGATATCCCAGCCGTGCTCCGGGATGCCAATGATCTCGATGGCGACGGAGACGCGGAGGAAGACGGGCTCGGCCCCGGCGAGGCGACTCCAGGGATGGATCAGCAGCCGGAACCTGGGGGCGCGGATGGGTCTCGCAGCCACAAGTGCCCGAGAAGCAGCGTCCCGGAAGCGGAGCAAGAACTCGTCGTCACGGCGACGGTGGACGGAGAAGTCGGACGGGGCGAACTGGAAGCTCTCTCGCAACAGGCCTGCCACGGCGGCGGCAGAGACCCCAGAGCGGTTCCCGGCGACGATGGCGGTCAGGGCGAGGTCCAGGGCGCGCTCGGCCTCCTCCAGTCGGGCGGAGCGGGGTAAGTAGCATACGGCGCCGGCCGGCCGCAGAGCAGGGTGGCCCGACATGGAGATGGGCGAGGATGGCTGGTCGGAGCGAGCAGAGCTGCGGGGGGAAGGGACGGATGAGGGAGGCGGCGAGGGGGTGACCGCGGCGGGGGAAGTGGTGGTGGTGGCGATGGAAGCCGAGGACGAGCCCCAGCCCGCCCCACGCCCGGAGAACATGGGCGGGGATGGGCCCGCGACACTCGAAGCTGAGGAGCCGACGGAGCGGGTTGGAGACGTGCGCGGGCGCTTGGCCGCCGGCGCGCCCACCGGAGAAGGCGAGCGCGGGGTCGTGCAGAAACAAAAAAACATACAAGAACACCAGAGAAGTGCAAAACAGAGACAAAAACGGTGAAAACGTACAATTTGACAGCACAGCACCACTTGTTTCAACATGCAATTTCTGCTTTTAACATTCAGAATTAGATATAGCAATTGCATGCTAGATCTAAAAAGAATATGTAAACAAAATAACTAAGCCATTATCTGAGTTACATGTTGCATCAGACAGAACAGCTTACATGACAGTATGGCAATCCATAGAACAGCTTACATAGAAGCAAACCAATGACAGTATGCACAGTATGTTGCATCCAACGCCCTCTAGTATATCCATGTCAGCAAGGTTTGCTCTACCCTCGACATCCACTGCATGAACAATATGTACATCAACCCCAAAATGTGGCAGATAAGTTGTGATAAAATGCATATGAGAACTACAAGTCTGCGACTCAGGTCCCAAAACAAAATGATTGCACAATCTGGTTCAAAATTGTCAATAAACATGGAGATTCAGCAGCCTGAAGCACCATGGTAGAATCACAAAGCCAAATCTGGCCGAAAACCTCAGTCCATCACAAGGGTATGTGCCACTACTACTTTTTTAGGGACAATTGGGTAGGTACCAACCACCACCATGGTGTGTCAGATGGCAAAAATAATCGTGATGATAAACGTCCAGTACGCGCGAAGCAAACCAAGCGCTCCTGCAGGCAACAGGAGCCTCACGGGCAGGCAATCGGGCCGCGGACGAATTGGCGGGGGGCGACGAGGCGTGCGGTACGGTACTCACCCTTGAGGCGGGGAACGTCGCCATCCAGGACCGCCGCGAGCAGCGCCCTCTCCGTCGGGCCGGGGCAAGCTGGAGGAAGCAGGGACCGAGTCAGCTCGCCGCCGATGGAGACAAGGGAACGCGCGAGGCGGGGCTAGGGTTTCGCGCGGTGGCGGAGATGCGCGTACCGACGAGCGTGGAGGCCAGGTCGAGGTCGGACTCGTCCGGGGACGACTGCGCCGCCCCCATCGTAGCAGGGCTTCCGCGGCGGCCGGCGGCAGCTCCGGTGGCGGGGGTTCGGGGTCGGTGGGGGCTCTTCGGCAGTGGCTTCGAGGGGGAGAAGGCGGGGAAGGGGAAAGGGGGAGGAGAAGAAGCGGAAGCGGGAACGTGGGAAGCGAGCGAGCGAGGGAAAGTGAAATGAGCAGCTGGGCTTTGCCAAAAAAAATCAATGAAAAAAGTTGAGGGAAAATGTAAGAATATAAAAAAAACTAATCACAGACGCGACACTCAGGCACGCACGTTCTACCCCTACGAGCACATCTGAAAGACAGAGCCGGCACAGACGCCGTCGTAGTCGACGGGAATGTCTTCTCCCACTGAACGCACATAGCCGAAAGCTCTGGAATAGATATAGGAAAATGTAAGCACCCATGTCAACTGTGGGATTTTTGAACTCTGATGGGCAGGGAATATCATTGTCTTCCTAACTATCCAGCCACAGATTGGTTCGCAAGAATAAAGGAAAAAAATCATATGGTGGTACTCCCTCCCCATAATATAGTGTGCATTTGGTTTTCGTCAAAGCCCTTTTTTTTCTTGCAAGGTACGGAAGTCAATATTCACAAACTTGGATCAAATTTATTGAGTAAACTATCCATCTCGACAATGCCAAAAAAAAACCAAATGAAAATGTATTTCTATGAATACAACAGTATTGATACTTTTTTCTGTAAATTTGGTCAAAAAATTTAAAGTTTGATTTTGACAACATCTTTTATTTTTTAGATGGACCTTGAAAATATCTAATACACACTATATTTTTAGACAGTGGGAGTATTCTATTCATGCCTTCAGTTAAAAAAACCAGGCAAAGGAAAAATGGAGAAAAAAACACTTTGTTGATAGTATAAAAGGAAAATGCAGGAATTCTAACATTCACTTAGACCACCTTTTCAAAAAATCCTATGCACGAAGAACGAGAGTAAAATTGTTAGTGGCATAATAACATTATAATTATACATTTTCATGTGGTTTGACTTTTATTTGACCATGTTTATTAAGATTCATGTGTTGTTCCTATTCATGTGAACCAAACACTAGGTTTGCAAAATCCCCATGTTTTACCAATCCTCTATGTTGCGCTTACATTCCTATTATTTTTTGAGTTTTCCGTGTTCTTGTGTTTTAAGAATCCTTGATTCAAAGGAATTTCATAATTGAAGGATTTGGATCCTCGGCACTTTTCTCTACATTAGTTGTTTGGTTCAGAGGATCGGAATCCTTAGGATTTTTGGCTTAGGATTCATTTGTACTCCCTCCGCCCTCAAATAAGTGTCTCAACTTCAGTAACTTTATGTTTTGAAGAAAATTTCCATCCGCTCAAATCTCTTAGTCAAATTCTTTTTTTTTTTCATGGAAAGTCATGACCGTCAATTATTACATCCACAAGAAAACCAGGGGTTTTCTTACCCCCCACACAACGTTTTTGGATCTTTCCCCTTGACTAGCTAACAAACCAGATCACAGTCATCATATATGTCTGCCGCAGGTCCGATTGAGTAGCCATCTTCATTCAATCATCTGAATCGCCTCCAAGCAACCCGCTTCGACAATCAACCTATTGCAACAAATATTTCCTGCAAGAATCAGCCCATCCCGAAGAGCTCTCGCTTCTGTTGCAGAAGCCGAATCAACAAAGCGTATGCCACGGCAACTTGCAACAATATACACTCCAGCTTCGTCCGAATTAACACGGCAGTACCGCCCGAGCCTGCAGCTGCACTAAAGGATGCATCCACATTTTGAATTTACTAAAGCTTTCCTTAGCTTTGCGCCATCTCAAACTGCACCAAAGGTCCTTCTCTTTCTATGCAGCAAGCAACGTCGATGACGCGTGATAAAACCCAAATTTGCTTCACCCAAGAACATAAAAAAGAAGGCATGTTGGATACTCTCACACCCTGATTGCACAGGGGGCATTGCAAAGAAATTATCATGTGTCGATTCGCAAGGACACCTTTGCGAGGTACCGCTCCCAGCAGAGATCTCCAGCAGCAAATCTTAACTTTTGAAGGTACTTGACCACAGCTTGTTCCAGAGAGTTTGAAGTCCCCATCAGCTGTATCCTTTTCAATTTGTTGCAGTGTTGGTGATTCCACTCAGAGTGGTATGCCGACAAAAAGATTTCGCTTCTCGTGTGTTATCAAACACTATTTCACCAAGTTCCTGCGGGTTTTTCTGGACATTTTGTTCCATGTCAGAAATAAAAGGAAATAGACAATCAGTGATATCTATTTCTTTTTTGATCCATTTTAGATTGAAGGCTTTCTTGGATACAAGCTAAGCCCAGGGACAGAGATTCTAATACCCACCCAACCCAGCAGCTCATCCAAATAATCATCCTTTCAAATTTTCCAAACCATGCAGTGCAGTAGGGCCGAGCCAGTGCGTATATGCAGCTAACTGAAAAGAAATTCAAATTTTCCAAACCATGCAGTGCAGTAGGACGGACCAAACACAGATGATAAAACAAGTTGAATCCAAAGCATCTACCACCACAATCTAGCAAAATACAGTACCATTCATGCTTCAAACAGATCATCGAAGCACCATATTAATTCAAAGCGCTCGCACGAGCAGCCATGGCCATGTAGCAACAGCGCAGCGTTTCTAGTTAACTGAGCACCACTTCACCATACGGCTAAGACAAAAAAGAGATCAACAGTTTGGCCAGACGTAAACAAGCACGCAATGAGAAGCCTGGAAGGGAACCACTGAGCACGCCCATCCCTAATCAGAGTCCGATGAGCTGCCGCTTTGTCCAGCGCCAAGTTCCGCCTTCATTGCCGCAACCGCCTCCCTGAAAATGCCGCAACAACCGTTATTATGGAGCCTCCGTGGCGGCCAGGGTTCAATTCAAACTGTGCAAACTTCAGTCTATTCCAGAGTATGTTGCAACCAGATATACGCCATATATAAGAATGCACAAGATGCATGAAACTAACGGTACACAACGACAGTGTAAAAGCAATACCAAAATAGTGACAGAGCCACATGTGGAGTTAAAAACAGGTTCTATTTAAGCAGTCCTTGGAATTAGAAGACGTGTTCAGGAAAAGAAAGGCAAGATGGAAATACTCCACATTGCAAGGTTAAGCGGAAAGAGTAATACCAAAATGCTTCATGCAACTCCTCATTTGAAGGATCCAGTTTCACCGCAGCCATGTACGCATCGCATGCTTCCTTGTGGTCCTAATGATTTGAAAAAACACGAAGCACATCATTGTCAGCATGGGGAGATGGGGTTGAAATGTAAAACAGCGAGTTAAAAGGCTAGCCATGTGTGGTTTTGTCTGACCTTGAGCACTGTTAAGGCAGCTCCTTTCCGGCAGTAACCCTTTGGCCAATCAGGCCGCAGCCTGATGCAAGCATCAGCATCCACCAGAGCATCATGTGCTTCACCAATCCTTAGATGGCATAGGCTCCTGTTTGAATAGAGCGTTGCATCTTTAGGATCCACTTTGATTGCCTGCGTCAAACCAAATCCCAAGTTCGATCCGTTATCCCAGAATCAAACCACTCAAACTCAAAAGGACAGTGCCCAACAGCCAACTATGTTAGCACAAATATGGAACAGCTGCAACAATATACCTCGCTGTAGAATTTTGATGCACCGGCATAGTCCTTTTCCTCTACTGCTTTTGCACCAAGTGATTTCAGCTCAGCCTTCTTATCTTGAATTACCTTCTCCTAAACCATTAAGAGAACACATTTATATCCACAGTACCCATTTGATGCAGCTTTTAGTGTGCTAGATGCGCAAGATATACCTCGGAAGAGGACTTCCATGCACTGGCATCCTCTTTCCGCTTAACCTTGCTGGCCTTATCACTTTGCTTAACCTTGCTGGCCTTATCGCATTGCTTACCCTGAATCATGATGGTTAACCATGTTAATGAGTACAAAACATGTAAGTTAACAAACATGGAGAAGCTCAATTAAACAACTTTTATATAAGTAAGAACAGCAATACTTAAGCCCTCTCTTCAGAGCAACAATTTTATCACTTCAATTCGTAAGCATGTTTAGTTACAAACAATTGGACTGCCCTAAACTAGTCAACTTTGTCCAACTGATGGTTCCGCACTACTGTTTCTACATATTTGTTATTTACTCCCACCGTTCCAAAATACTTGTCGTGGTTTTAGTACAGATTTGACCTAAAACCACGCCAAGTATTTTGGCACAGAGGGAGTAGCTGCTAGGCAGACTCTGGAAAAAGAATATTACACCATAACAAACGAATAGCATTCACCTTATTTCACACGTATCTCACAAACAGGAGAAACATAAGGTTCTACAGATTGCAACATCGAAATAAATGAACTTCAAATTGAGTTTGTACCTTGTCCTTCAAGTGCTTTGCGTGAGTAATGATTCCATCAACACTCCAGTTTGACACACGTTGAATGGGTTTAGTGTATGGAAATAGAATCTCCACGAGCTCTCTTCTTCCAGAGTCTGCAGCAATTTCTATTGGTGTCGTACCGTTCTGTTGTGTACAGAAGGAAAATATTTAGGATGATCGCAATATGTGTGAACAGAGACATAGGATACATCCAATTAAAAACAAGTGTGATACAGCAAAGCAGCAATAATTAAGACATTCTCACGTGCTCCAACAGTTACCAACACAACATCATCACCACAAGTCTCAGTTTAGAAGTGCCAAGGATAATATTAATCAAGAAAAGCAAGTCGCAAAAGTCAAAAACTTACATAGTTGCTTGGAATATTGGCATCTGCACCGACCTCCAACAAGTACTGGACACATTCAGTTAAGTCTTTGCTGGTTGCTATCACCAATGGAGTATCAGGAGTTGTACAGTTCAAACCAGCACCAGCCTGTGGATGCAACCAGTGTAATAAATGAATGTGTGTTGATATTTACACTTCACATAAAATTCAGAAATCCAGTGCAAAAGCCACACTGGATTCCCCGCAGCAGTCAAGATAAAAAGAAGATGAATTGGTTACCATACCTTGACAAGTAGCTTCATGCACTTCAAAGCAGCAGAGACAGAAATTTTTCCAGCGACAGAAATAACATCAGCACAAAGAACTGCAGCAGTCATGGGTGTTCCTAAATCTGAAAAAACCCTGTTTGGCTACAGGTATTTGCGCAACGAAGTCAGTTCCCATGAAAAAGCAAAATAATTCTACAGATACAGAATCAAAACATTAAACTACTTATTACATCTGCATCATGCTGCAATAAAGACTGGACGATGCCGTAATTCCCATCCGACACAGCCACGTGTAGTGGCGTTCCTTCACAAGAGGATATATCAGCACTAGCACCTTTGGATAGCAACAGTCGTACCAGCCCATCGTTTCCTAAGAAAAATGAGAAGTAAAGCATATTAATTACAATGAATGCTAAGTTGTTTTAGACAATTCTTATTTTAGGACAATGAATCAAACAGTAACACAGATCATAAGATCAGGACTACACTATTCAATTGAATAAAGTGGTGTATTTTGAGGACAGAGATACACATACATGGTGCACATGACAAGCTTCAAGTAAAAACAGGCAAAATAAGCAATTGAATTCCATTCCATACTAGAGAGTATAAACATATAAGAGGTAATAAAATATATTCAGGAGGCACATTATACATGTCATAGCGCTTAGATGTAACCAACCGTCATGCTTTTGAGTACATACAACGTACAAACATATAAATATGCAGTCTAAAAACAAACTGGGCATGGCCATTACTCATTGGTAACCAGATCAGGCAGGGCCTCTAACACAGAAAATGAGTAATAAGTGGCAAAAACATTTATGCAGCGACAAAATAGTAAATACACAAATGTAAATAGGTGCTGAAAGAGAACCACCTTTCTTTGTAGCATAGTGCAGAGGAGAAAAGCCCACACTGTCTTGCTTATTCAGATTAGCACCTTTGTCAAGCAAATACCTCACAGCAATTGCTTTACCACGCGCCACCGCGCAAGCCAGGGGCGTCATGCCTGCCCAGAGTATTCAAAACAATCAAATAACTCAGATCACAGGCATCTTTGCCAGACAAACACAACATAATGTGAGTGAGGCATAAAAGTTCAACAAATGCACCATCGCATACTGGACCGCAACTACAACTTCAACATATAGCAATCCACACATCAGCGCAATATATTTACATCACAAAATGGACCTTTGTCCATCAGTAATTTACCAGAAATGCACATTTGAGGCAATATTAGATACAGAAACCACAGACATCACATGGCAGCTGTATATGGACAAGGCACTATTTTGCTTATTAGCAAATAAACTTGTCATTCAAAAGCATATTACTAATCTAAAATATGGGATTCATTTTGCTTTGCAAAATGCAAAGTCGCCAGAGAAAATGCATGCACGAAATTAAGAACCTGAAGTGTATGTTGCACATGTACAGCAAGCAATTTGCATAGAGAGATGAGCCCACACAATACAGCATTCAATCTGGCACTTGAGGAAGCAGCAGGGGCATACCCGAATCATTGTTGGCATCGGCATTGATGTCGAACCCAAGCTCCTCCACCAGGTACTTGCAAGTGTCCATCCTCGCCGTGCCGGCCGCCTCGTGCAGCGGCCCGTAGTCCTCCATCTCCTCGGTGTCCGACGAATCACTGTCGCTCGCATTCACACTGTCCACCATCCCTACATACAAAGCCCAGATTTCCCGCAGGAGCCACGTCAAGGCGCAAGTTTTTTTTGAGAGGTAAAATAAATCTTGCATTTTTCACGATTTCGCATGACTGGCTCGTGGGGCCGGAAGCAAACAACAAGGGACCCAAGAGACAGGGACCAACAGTTGACCGCACAATGTTGGGCGAGAACCCTGGGAAAGCCCAAACCCTAGCTAGGAGGAGGGAGAAAGGAGGGGCATTTCGCGGGGGGTGCTCACTCATGGCGCGGTCGGGGTCGACGACGTCCGAGGACTCGATGACGCGCTTAATCGCCTCCGACTGCTCGCTGTCTGGAAGCAAAAAAAGAAGAGCCCGCCATTAGAGACCTCAGACCTCTACTCGGAGGACAGATCGGAGGGAGGGAAAGGGCGACGGATATCGGAGGCGGCGCGTCGGACGTACTCATGCGGCGCATCCCGAGGTGGGCGCCCATGAGGTTGACGCCGGCGGAGATGTAGTCCTTGCTCCCCGACGCAGCCGCCGCCGCCGCTCCGGCCGACCCGGCCGGACCGCCCCCGCGGGCCCGGACGGCGCGGCGCCTCCCCTTCGCCATGGCGCGCGGCCGCAGGCAGAACCCTAGAGCTCGGTGAGGGAGGGAGTGGGCTGGGTAGGTGGGGGTTTGGATTCCGGTGTGTGGAGGCGGAGGCGGAGGCTTCGGGAAGGTGGCGTCTGCCACTGCGTGCTTTATGGGATGGGATGGGATGGGATGGGAGGGGCGGGAACGTGGGAGGGAGATAGGCTCGGGAGCGCGGGATGCGGGGGATCGGGCGCCACGTGTCGGATCCGACGGTCGCGATCGTGCGGGGAGCAGGTGGGGGAGGGGTTTCCGCTACGCGGCACCGGAAGTGGTGGCTCCTGCTCGCGGGTTTTGAAATGGAAATGCTAGGCGCACATCCACAGCTTCCCCACATGGAGCAGCATAGCACCAGGCCAGCCACTCGAGCATTCAACTCCCTGGTGGGTCAGCGGCAAACTGGGGCTGAGGATCCGGAGCGGCAGGCTCTCAATCATGGACGCTCGAAGCACGGGCAGCAGGGAAGTGGGGGCCCAAGCCTGTGCCTGTGCATGGGGGCCCAAGTCCGTCCATGGATGCGCCAGGGGCCTACAGCATAATACGGTACCCAAAGAAATTGCAGCACCAGATTCTAGCCTCCATAAATACTGCTACTCCCTCTGTGAATGAAGTGATCTAAAAGCTCTTATATTTCTTCACGTTGGGAGTAGCGAATGTCATTATGGAAAATACACAGGAGCTCCTGCATGCGGGCTCCACGCCCCTATACAAATAATAAATATATAAAAAAACTGAAATTTGGGGATATCAAACCCGGGCTCTCAATCAAAATAGTTTCTTTCTATACATAGGATTTTTTTTTTCCACGAATACGTTTCCTGATAAGTAGATCAGGAACTCAAGTTTCGTATCCCAGAATCTCAGTTTTTCTTTTTCAAGTGTGAAGCACCTGGGTGCTACAAATCCGCTTCCATGTCATTATAGCTAGTATCAAAATTTTGAAGGATACGCTAAGAGTTGCTGCTATAAGCCCTGAGCGGAGGAGGACCAATACATTTATGAAAACATCCAAACTGCATCAAACACACGGGAAAAGGTTAAAACTAGCTGGGAACAACAGACATGCTGATCGAGCAGCATTTGGTAAAAGTTTCAGGCATCGATGACTGCTTGGTTCCAGCAAAAGAGCATTCTGGATCGTGACATGCAAAACACCACTACTACACAAAGTACACATTCTACCACCTTTATACAGGTATATATACACGAACGAACATTCCGAAAAGAACTCCTACTGCGGAAGCAGCACTGGTACTCCCAGAGAACTATTCTGGTGCGCGGAGACTCGGCTCAGACTGTTCCTTCCTCATCGCATCCACCGCCTCCCTGAAATTGCCAACCAACGGGAACCGATTAGAAATGTCGGTCGTTTAAACGCGATGAAATGGGATCAGAAATGCTCCATCCGGTTTCTTCTCATAGTCCTCCTTTTGTTAGAACACAGAGCTAGAAACTATGTGTTTTTTTTTGCCGCATTAGGAATTATGTGCTACAGTAATAATATGTACCACCAAACAGCGAGCAAGGCAACATCAGCTTCCATAGCGTGATATCAATCATACAAGCACCAAGGTTCGTAGAAACACGGTCCATAACATCGCTACTGTTTAAAGGCAACTTAATTAAGCAATCGTTGAAGAGCAGCTACAGAAGGAATGCAATGCAGGATTGTAATACCTATGCGCTGCCTGCATCTCCTCGTTTTCAGGCTTCAGTCTCATTCCAGCCGAGAACGCATCAGAGGCCTCTTTGTACTCCTAACAATGAAATCGTGGATCAAAGATTTTCTACGGGGCTGGAGGTGATGTATAAAAGCAGCAAAAAAAATTACAGTCTTACCAGAAGAGACATGAGGGCGGCTCCTTTCCGATAGTAACCTTTAGGCCAGTCAGGTTTCAGACGTATGCAAGCATTGGCATCAACCAAAGCGGCATGTGCTTCACCGCACTTCAGATGGCACAGGCTCCTGTTCGAATACAACACCGCGTCAGCGGGATCCAGCTTGATTGCCTGCACCAAACCAAATGTTAAAGACAACGAAGCACAGCCTGTTTATTCCTGAATGAAACAAGAACCATGATCAAGTGAAGCTAAACTAGCGTGTGACCGGAAACCTAAGTGGCACGGTTACAGTTTTAGAACTGAACCTAGTTCAGAAATCAAACGGAAACGGCTCACTAAACCAGTTAATAAAAGCGCCAAATAGAATGCGTTGCACAAAAGAAAAGAGATTTTATCAGTTATAAATGTTATCCAAATTTATTTGAAGAAATAATGATTTATGCACTTACGAAAACATAGAAATTAAGTCAAAACGGATAAATCAACCATAACTGGTTCCCTTTGGTGGAGTATGAAATCCAATTTGGAGAACCTCCCTTCAGTTATTTTCTCTTTGCGAGAAAAATCACTCCCAAATTCTGATTCCTAAATCCTAATTAAGCTGTAACCTAGACGTGTGAAACTAGTCAGTACATAGCCCAGACATGTAAATTAGGAAGGATGTTTAAAAATCAGTTCCCAGCTAATGTCAACTAGTTAATGATACATTAGCAATACAGAAATAGAAGTGTTTTCCAATGTTTTTTCAGTAACAGCACTTACCTCGGTATAGAATTTTGATGCCGCGGCATAGTCCTTGCCCTCAAATTCTTTTGCACCTTGTGATTTCAGCTGAGCCTTCCTATCTTTGTCACTTGACTTGTCCTACATTATTAAGAGATCTTGTACCAACATCATTAAATCGAAAAATAAGATGCCACAGGCTGTAAAATGTCAGAATAACGGATGTCGTGTTCCCCGAACTAGTACAAAAAAACATGGTTTTCTTCAAACAGCAGGATACATGCAGAGATATGCTCAAGGTGAGATATTGTTAAAAATTAATAATCTATATACTTAAAAAGGGGATAGAAATATGAGTCAAAAGACACAAATCAACAGTAACTTGCGTTTGCTGGTATATTAACTCCCGACCCTGTCAATTATAGCATCACAACAAACATTCTTAGATGTGGGAATCATTAACCAGTAGAGTGTGAACATGTACATTCGTAGGATGCCAGGTGTTATATCTCAGCTAATGTCCACTACTTAGTGATGTCTTAGCAATATGAAAATAACAGTGCTCTCCAACAGCTTGGTCAGTAAGAGGGCCATCGAAAATGATTGCACAACAATATACCTCAGAACAGAATTTTGATGCAGCAACATAGTTCTTCCCTTCAGCAGCTTTTGCACCGCTTGATTTCAGTGAAGCTTTGCTATCACTGTCACTTTTCTTAACCTAAATCATTAAAAAAAACATATGTTAAGATGCTGCAAAACTGTACCAAGGCAGAATAACCTGTCTTATTTCTCCTAGTAACAAAAATAGCTGATGACACATTAACTGTACAGAACTGAAGATGGCATTCTAACACAATGATATGGATTACTTCCATACATTACCCAACTCTTAATATGCAGAGTAAATTCCAAGCTCTCGATGAAATGGTTCCGTATATCCCCCGTTTATTACTATATACCTCTGATGGGTCTATCAAATCTCCTATCTACTCCCTCTGTCCCAAAATATAAGAACGTTTTTAACACTACACTAGTGTCAAAAACGTTCTTATATTATGGGACGGAGGGAGTAGCTTTCAATCTATAGTTTTGTCCTAAGAATGGATGGATCTAGGAAATAATGTATCTAGCTTTCCGACTATTATTCTTGAAAGCGGATGAGTAGAGTTCGATTATTGCATCGTCTTCTTGTATTGACTTGCCGCCAACCATCTAAATTCTGGCAACTAGAGGCACCTGCTACCAGTATATACCAACAACAAAAAAACACTGCATAAATGACCTCATTTGTCACTCCTACATCAGAAAATCCCGGTGAACAATTTCTTGTTTGCAATAACCGTTCATTATTGTTTTCCATCACTTCAATATCCATATGTGTGTCAGAGAGGGTACCAATTGGTTTCCCAAGCAGGTCAGGTTATGGAGGATACAGAAAAGGAAAATAACTGGGGCTGTGAGTGCATAAAAAATGACACAAGAAGTTATTTGCAAAAACACGAAGATACATAATTTATGCAATCTCCTCTATAAAATAATGTCATGAAAGACAACCAGTGTGAGCAAAAGCGAACAGTTCTTCGGCTTGTGACATGTCCCGATCCAAAATTTCTCATGGAACTAGTAAAAACGTAAAATCATTGGACGCCCACAATCCTTGTACTACGCTAAACATGAAATTTCTCATATTGAAAAGCAAAGTCATGAATGATACAATGGAACAGCAACAGGTCTCAGCAATGGGATCGTTCCGTCCAGATGACCTCCATGGTGGAATTTGTCAGCACCTAGTTTTTGGATAAGACTACTGGAGCTTCTAATTTGATTTTCTCTCCATGATTTTGCCTCAACGTCACAACCTCACATATTGAATACGGCGAGATGTACTAAAGGAGCAGTGAACCAGAATTATGGTTTGCGTGCACTCGATTTCCAAGACACATCACATACTATTCATCATCCGGGACAAGTTTATCCAACAAGTACCAGAGATAACAACAATGATGTTAGAGCATCAAGTATCAAGGTTTAAGAACTAACATAAATTAGAAAAATAATTCACCTGCTTAGCTGGAACATTGATATTTGCGCCAACCTCCAACAAGTAGTTAATGCATGTGGTTAAGCCATTAGTAGTTGCTATCGCCAATGGAGTTTCAGGAATTGTACAATTGACATCCGCGCCAGCCTGTGGGTGAACAGATATAACATAAAACACATGGGGGTACAAAAAATTATCTTCCGCCATGAGATTCCATCGAGTAATCAAAATATGCAGAATGTGAACAGCACACCATACCTTGACAAGAAGTTTCATGCACTCTAAGCAAGTGGATTCATTCATTCTTTCAGGAGTAGCATAGAGTGCTGTGGTCAGGGGTGTACCAAGGTCCCATGAGACTTTGTTCGGCTGCAATTTTAGTTTGAAATATGATTCTAGGGATTGCATATGCATAAAAACTTGAGCTATGAAGAAAAGAAAATAGCTCAAATGGAAGAATATCAATTTACTAATTACATCTGCATGGTGCTCCAGCAAAATCTTCATAGCACCGAACTTTCCATGAGCTGCAGCGGCAGCTAGAGGTGTTCCATGAGGAGAAGGTGCATCAACATTAGCTCCTTTCGATAGCAGCAGTTGTGCAATTTCATCACAGCCTAGCAAGAAAGGAGGCATCCACACATATCCTTTCAGTATAAACAACATGTTGACAAAAACCCTTAAAAAAACATGTTGACAAAAAGGTTTCAATTGCGGGGCAAATTCATTTTGGGATATTTATTTAAAGAAAGTCATGTAGTGGAACCATCACTTGCGTATTATCACTCCCCCGCCGCATCCCAATCATAAACACAAAGTTAATTTGGATGGTCAACTCATAACCAGATCGGAGAGCAATTCAACAGAGAAATGTGATACTTCATATGCAACCATTTTTGACAGAGCAGAATGTGAAGAAATAGACACCTGTTGCTACTGCTTCATGCAGAGGAGTCGTGCCGTTGGAGGAATCTTTTATGTTGGGATCAGCACCTTTTTCAAGAAAATACCTTGTGGCATTCACTTCCCCATGCCCCACCGCAAAAGACAAAGGCGTCGCACCTGCCAACAAAGCATTACAATCAAGCAAATTAGGCAAACATTGACACCCTGCCTTACCGTAATAACAAACGGCTGGGCCACCCTCAAAAAAAAAAACGGCTGGGCCTAAGACATATGAAGGGATGCGAATCACAAGCGATACTTAAGACTGAAACCTCAGAGACACGCACATTTGCAGGTGCATATAAACAGTTGGTAGTATTAATTAATACTGTATGACGAAACATCATTCACAAGCATGTTCAGAAGGAAATCTTATAATCATCAGGGTTTCACTAGCACACGCTTATATTATGCGACAGATACATGAAAACGAAGTAATAAACTGAATAGTACTCCCTCCGTCCGGAAATACTTGTCATCAAAATGGACAAAAGGAGATGTATCTAGAACTTCTAGATACATCTCCTTTTGTCCATTTTGATGACAAGTATTTCCGGACGGAGGGAGTAAGAATTTAATTAACTGGCCCATACATGAGCGATACAAATAAAGATATTCCTACAAATGGAATGCCAATAATTTTCACGTTCGATCTATGAATTTGCGTAGCATGGAATGAAGTAAGTAGCTTGCTCCCAGAGACAAGAACTCAACTGAAACATAGAAGGATTTGATTTAGTAGGAGTATTTCGGAGAGGCGCCGTTCGTACCAGAGCCAGGATTAGCAGCTTCTGAGTCGACATCAAATCCAAGCTCCTCCACCAAGTACTTGCAGATCCCCATATCACCCTTGGATGCTGCGGAATGCAGTGCCCCAACGCCCCTGAACCTCACAGAGGCAAGCGACTCCCTGTCATCCTCGTCCATGCCATCTACCAGGGCTTCAAGACGACCCAGATTTCAAAAGAACCACGTTAATTACGGCTAAGGTAAGGTAAACCCTAATCCAGAAGAATGCCATTACGGAGGAGGATCGATCTTACCCTTGAGGCGGCCCAGGTCGCCGTCCTCGCACGCGAAGAGGAACTGCTCCTGCGGCGGCCACTGCCAGCCGGCACCTGCAGGAGGCCAGGAAGGAACACATGCCGCCGTCAGGGACCTCGAGGACCGTAGAGCGAATGGATCTCGCCCGAAATGGTGAGGCGAGACAGAGCGGAGGGGGCCGCGCGCGCACGTACCCACGTCGGTGACGGTGGCCTGGAGGCCGAGGCGGGCGGCGGCTTCGGTGAGGGCGCGAGCCGCCGCGGCTCTCTGGAGGTCGCTCGCGGTCGCGCCACCTCCTCCGGCGCCGCTGGGGATCCTCCCATTCTCCATGGCGAGAGAGAGAGCTCGAGTAGGCTCTGGAAGCGGGCGGGCAGGCGGCCGGGTTTAGCGGTGGGGCGGTGGCTTCTAGGGGAAGGAAAGGAAGCCTCTGTGTGGGAGAAGGGAGAGGGAAGTGGGAGAGAGAAGGCTGCGACGGATGGGACTGGGATGCGACGGGACGGGGAGCGGAGGCGTCAGTGGGCCGTGCGCGCCGTTGACCGCGGTTGACGACGGAGAATCCACTCTTCCACAGGGATCAGCGGTAGCCCACTCATCCACGTCAGCCCAAGTAAACGGAACCGTGGCGGTAGGAGCTGAAACCTTATAAGCCCACGCGGCCGGCTCGTGGGGCCCACCCACCAACCAGCCCCCATCTTCTTCTCCCCAGCCGCGCCGCAAGAACAGAGAGCACAAAGCTCTCTTTCTCATCCCCTCCACTCCCCCCCTCCGATCTTCTTCGTTTGGCCACCATTTTTGCGGATCGAGATGGCTCCGAAACGGGAAAAGTAAGCTCTCTCAATCCCTCTAATTAGTTCTACTCGTAACGCTTTCGATTCGATGCATTATTTGGTGCAAATAAACCTATCTTCTTAATTTGTTTTTATCCTAGGATTGTTAGGTTGATTATATATGATGTATATGGTTGAATATGAACTCCAATAACTAGTTGTGGAGATTATGTGTAGTTTTGATATGAACCCTAGTTCATCACAAAGGTAGTTGGAGATTATGTGTAGTTTTGATATGAACCCTAGTTCATCACAAAGGTAGTTGGAGATTATGTGTAGTTTTGATATGAACCCTAGTTCATCACGAAGGTAGTTGGAGATTAACATTATTTTTGAACAAGTGGTGATGTGATTGATGTTGGAGGGATTGTACGTAGTTGCTTACATGTGATTGAATTATGTATATGCGTCTTTTTTTAACAAATGGTCATATGATGGATTTTGGTGAATAATGTATATGCAATTTTCTAATTGTTTCAATATAGGATAAATGATGAATGTTGGTGAATAATGTATTTACATTGATCATTTATATTGGTTGAATATATGATAAATGATGAATGTTGGTTGAATATGATTCATTTATATTTGGACTTGATATGTTCATGTTTGTTCAAAATGATACAAGTTGGTTGAAAATGACATCATTTATAATTGTTTAATTGTTATATGCGGCCACCCCTTGCACCAGAAATCGGCGTGAAGTACACGATGCTTGATCATGCTTTTGACAACGGTTACCGCGCCCGTTTTATGGAGAACGGAGTGGTAATGTCTATCGTCAATTTGATGTATTGTTTATTATGACGAAATTAGTTACTAACAGTTCCGTTTACATTTTGATAGATGCTCCCCCCATTGCGGATGAGGGGCCACACGAAGGCCGTGCAGATACAGTACGACGAGCGGATGAGGGGCCACACGAAGGTCGTGCAGATGCAGTACGCCGAGCGCTACACTTCGTACTTCAGGAGAGCACGGATGTTGGGTTTCGTTCTTCAGTTCAAAAGACAGCCGTCGACGCTCGTGCACTCGGCTCTTACGGCATTGATCGACGGGTGGTGCCCCGAGACGCACAGTTTCCATATCACTTGTGGTGAGATGACAGTTACTCTCGAGGACTTCGGCATGACCACAGCCCTGCCCATCGAGGGCCATGCTCTAACTGGCGAGTGGAGAGGGCCAACTGACAGGAGAGGTCGATCGCCCTGATCGGCGACTGCCCTCCCATGAAGGGGAACAGAACATCCGGTGTGTGGCTCAAGTGGCTCCTGGAGAACCGGTCCGTTTGCCCGCAAGATGCCGATCAGCGGACCGTGGAGCAGTACATGAGGGCCTATTTGTGGTACCTTCTGACGGAGGTCGTCTTTCCAGACTGCTCGGGGGATTGCGCCCTATGGATGTATCTCGGCTTCCTGGAGGACTGGGATGCGGGGTACAGTTGGGGGTTCACCGGCCTAGCTTACCTATACCGCTCGGTAAGATAGATATCTCAATACTCGTTTTTCGACCTACGTATGCTGTTTGAGGTTGTGCTATATGATCATGATCACTTCATATTTGCAGCTGGATGACGCGACGCAGAGGACCGAAGAGACCTCCGGCGTGTGTGGATTTGTTTGGGCCTTTCAATTTGGATGTGGGAGCGGTTACCGGTCGGCCGTCCAGAGAGAGTTCGCTCGCGTGCATGGACGGATTATGGTGAAGAAGGAGACAGTGCTCGGTACCCGACCGTCGCTTACGCCTGGGACAAGGTGAAGGTCTACACGGGCAAGGCCACTATGCTGTATAAGCTCTTCAGCAACGAGCTGGACAACCTATCAGATTTCCAAGTATACCAAGTAGCTTATCAATCGTTCCGCAACTTTCATTCTTCTTAACAATCCTTCTGTAGGTGAACTGGTTTCCGTACCACGACCGAGAATGGGGGTTTGAGCTCAACTCGATGTGCGAGAAGGATCGGCTTGCCTGGCGGTGCATTGTGCCCTTGATATGTTTGTATGCCGTCGAGTGGCACTTACCACAGCGTGTGGCCACACAGTTTGGGATCTTGCAACATACCCCACAGGGTAAACCCACAGACACCGGCGGCTCCGACCTTCACTGGTGAGGACATTGTTCTCTACTTGATGTGTTTTCGTTTATGTTTGACGTTGTCATGACGTCTGTTGCTTGCTATGCCTTGCAGGAAGAGTAGAAAGAATTGCCAGTCCATCACAGACTGGGGGCACGAGCACCGGGAGTACGTGAAAGCGTGGGACAAGAGAAGGTATCGCAAAGACAGCGAGAGGAGAGTGGTTAACTGGAACACCTACCGTGAACGCCACCTGAAGTGGTATGATGATGGTGTCAAGTACCGTGTACGCCTGAGGCCGCAGTGGACGGAAGACGATATCGCCGAATTGGAGGAGGATGACAGCGAGGACGAAGCTTACCATGGCCGGCTCAGAGATCTCGAAGGTGATTTCAGGGAGTATGCACCCCTGATGAACAGAGTGGTAAGTGGTGTTCTCATTTGTTTTGAGCCATGAGAGGTTTCGAGCCTTTAACATATTGGTTACATGTGCAGGCTTCAGAGCTCAACAGAAGCATTATTGATGGCTCGAACACGCTTTCTTATGAAGCCGGAACCGTAGAATCCAACACCAAGATGACGGATACAATGAAGGTAACATCAAGCTCCTTAGCCATGTTATACTATTGCAGAAGCTTGAGTTGATCCTTATTATGTTTTTGGTTGTTCATTATTGCAGAAGTTCATCACCCGTTGTCGTAAGATAGTGGGTATGCTTGGGTGCGCTTGTGCGGCCAACGTCCATGATCCTGCTCATGGAGGGTCCATGCGTGCCATTGCTTCATCGAGCCACGCCGGCGGAGCTTCCTCTACTCATGTTGCCTCGTCATCCCGCGTTGTTGAGCAGCAAGAGGAAGAAGAAGCAGAGGACGAAGAGGAGGAGGAGGAGGAGGACGCAGAGGAGGAGGACGCAGAGGAGTACGACGACAATGACGGGCCTCAACCAACGCAGCGAAGCCAGGGGAAGAGGGTATTTCATCCACACAAGGATATTTTCAGCCCATCCCCGTTTCAGAAACCGGTTCCTCGTCGTTGCACGAAGAAGCCGGACGAAACCCGCTCGAAGAGAAACGAGGACCGTACCACTAAGAGGAGCAGGAGCAAGTGACCGCTCGTGTTGGTGATGTCGTTTAGTGCAACTAGTTGTGATCAAGAACTTGTATGCCATGCTAGTGATGTCTATTTGGTACTTTCAAGCTTCGTTGGTGATGTCGAATTGCTACTTTCAAACTATGTTCAAACTATTTGAAATGTTAATTTGCTATCTACAATGTGTGCGATCATCCTATTTTGAATTACAAACAATATTTGTTGTGATCTTTATTTTTTTGTGATTGATAAGACCAAGAACCAGTTTAGAAGTTAACTGGCGCATACCCTACTGCCAGACGGCACGGAGGTAGGTGCAGACAGCCTACCGCCAGGACCATTGGCGGTAGGTTGTGATACCCTACCACCAATGGGTCACGGTTTCTTCGTCACAGTACAGAATGCATGTGTGCGCGACCCTACCGCCAAGGACAATGGCGGTTGGTTGTGGTACCCTACCGCCAGCGGAAACACCTTCTTCGTCATAGTACCGAAGGCACAACCTACGACACTACCGCCGAGCCTTGTGGCGGTAGCCTTAGCTAGCCTACCGCCGCGTCCGGTGGTGGTACGATTGTTACGCCACGTGGCCTCACACAACAGGGCTGACGGCGGCTGCCGTTAACCTACCGCCGCTCTCTGTGGCGGTAGCCTATATAATCCTACTGCCATGGTCTATGGCGGTAGCGAAAGGGTCAAATCTCAAAAAAAATCCAGACCAGGGTCAGATCCCGACTTATATGGCAAAAGGGTTAAAACACGAAATTTTGCCCCCATGTGTTGGTGCACTGTGGGTGAGCGGAGTGATGGTGAGCTGCTTCTGCTGCAGGTATCACTTCAACGTAGTGGATGCATCGAGTGTGTGCCCAAATAGTGTAGCGGAGTGTGGGCTGTCTGCGTGCTGCGTGCATTGGTACGGTTAGGGCAACTCCATCGCGCGACCCATCCTGTCCGGGCCCGTCCGTTTGGGGTAAAACGGACAAACGGGGCGGCCCAGCGCGCGGGAGCAAACAGACTTTTGTCTGTTTTGTGTCCGCTTTCGACCCATCCGCGGCCCAAGTTTGCGCTGCTTTTGGGGTGAAACGGACACCACGCGGATGCGCCAGCCGTCTGCGCGTGTCCTCCCCTGGCCCCTCCTGGCCCGTCCGTCGGTGGAACAGGACGAGCCTTTTTCTATCCGCCCCCTCCCTCCCTCCGGCCGCATCCACTCCACTCTTCCCCACTCTTTCCCTCTCTTTCCCTCGCCGCCGCCAGCCGCCCGCTGCCATTGCAGCCGTGCAACTCGGACGCGCGCTTGCCCAGCCCCTTCCTCTCGTCGTCGCCGAGCTACCCAAGCACGGCCACCTTGTTTGCGCACCTGCCGGCCGGATTTGGGGTGGATCCGGTCGGTCTTGAGCTCGCCCGGCCGTGGGAGGCCGGGCCGCGCCATGGACTGGCCGGGCACCTCGTCATAAGGCCTTGGCAGGGCGGCAAGGCCAAATGCAGGCAGTGGCTCGTCCTCTAGCCGCTCGGATCTGCACCGTCGGTGGTCTGCCGGCAGATACGCGAATGGCGTCCGACTGGGCTCGATGCTTGCCCAAAAGCTCGTCGGCGCACGGTTGCCCCTCATCAAGTGCGACCACTGCCCAAGGGTGGTCGTGCGCCGCGTGTCTACAACGCCGGAGCATCCCGGATGGGTGTTCATCAAGTGCTTAAACAATGGGGTATGTGCTCTTTTTAGCTTCGGTTTGTGCTCTTGGATTAGACTAGTGGTGCTAATTTTAAGTTTTATTGTGTAGAATGGATGCAGTTTTGGTATTGGGAATAAGAGTACATCGATATATTGATAGAGTGAAATGTAGTGCTTGTTCGTGCACTTTTAGCTAGCCTAGAGGCTTTAGATGAGACAAGTGCACTTGTTGCTAGATTAGAGGCTAGGCACGATACTACGGGCGAAGAAGCAACAAGGCACGATACTACGTGTGAGGAAGCAACGTCGACTTCTGGCTTGAAGAATAAAGGAGGGTGCAACGTCAAGCCTCCTCCACAGATCAACAATGAGTGCATCGAGAAGGCGCTAACCCAACTCAAGGGAGCAGTTATGGAAGTTGGGTATCTTCTCAAATGTATTCTTGTGGTTCTTGTTTTCTCTGGCCTTGCTTTACTAGTCAAAATGTAATGATGTATTGTCATGTACCCAAAATGAATGATAAAAAAAGTTTAAGGGCTTGCAAAGAAATGTGCACACGGACAAGATGCGGCCGGGATGCGTCTGCGCGCTGGGCGCACAGCCACCGCATCCCGGAAACTGCCCGGACACGACCCCATTGCCCTACCCAAACAGACAGAATCCAGACAAAACGGACATCCGTTTGGGGTCGCGCGGTGGAGTTGGCCAACTCCACTGCAGAACCCCATCTTATCCGGTTTTGTCCGTATGGGGCAAAATTTGGCCCAGCGGGCACACCCAAACGGACAAGCACGTCCGTTCGCGTCCATTTTTGTCCGTCTCAACCCCAAACCTAGACCAAAATTGAGCCACAAATGCTCCCGAACGGACAGAAAACGAATGCTCTTCTCGTCCGCTCCCGTCCGCCCCTGTCCGCCCTCTGGTCCACAAATCAGTTAGACGAGAGCTACCGCACGGTCTGCGGGACGGGACGGAGAGCAGCAAGGACGAGGCGGGGTGGCGCGGCGCGGGTAGGCCAGCCCGGCCGGCGTAGGGTGGGCCGTGGGGCGCGGCTAGCTAGCCGCGTGTGCTGTGTGAGGCGCTGGCGGCCAGCCAGCCCGGCAAGGGCAAGGGCGGGCGCAGCCAGCCAATGCAGCCTGTGCGTGTATGTGCATGCAAAGCGTGGCGCGTGTCCTGACTGGTTTTCGCCCTCTTTTCTTTGCCTGATTTTCTTCTGAGTTGGTTTGAATTTGGAGTTTTGAATTATTCCATTTGGACTTGGTCACTTGGGCATCCCTTGATTTTCACCCAAGTGCCCCCTCTCCTCTTCTAACCCATCATTTCACTCTTGGCCAACCCAACAAAATTGCTTGAAATATTTTTCTTAAATGAAAAATATTCATTTTGCCTACTAAACCCTAGCTAAAATCTTTGACCTCCAAAGCAACCCTCATTTCTCTTGCCCCAAAAATCCTGAGAAAAATCCCAAATATTCTTTGGACCCTAGGGCACATTTCTGAGCAAAAATATTTCACCACTTTTTGGAGTATTTTTGCTACAGAAAATATTTTTACTTTTGGGCTGAAATGGTAGTTTCTACAGCAACTACCTTTTTACTAGCTCCCATGCAGCTGGTTTTTCCCTGTGCTTATTCACCTTAGTAAGAGTCAGTAAAACCTCAAAGATCAGCCCTTGAATCACTGTGGTTTGACCATAGTAACTGTTCAAAGTTTCTGTCCAGTAACTAAGCATCTTCACCACTTCACTTATACTGCACCTAGAAACCAACCGAGCCGTGGTAACACCTAAAGTTACTAAGGACGACACGCCAGACATCATGGTTAGTGCATATGTGGCCTGATGTCACGGTCCATGCGATGACCGCGTTCGTCCGAGGGTGCTGGCATGCCAAACACGTGCTCTGTGCGTCGCCAGCGCCTTTGTGGCGCGCGTGCCCCCTGCTCGGCCAGCCTGGGCGTGTCCCCCCGCGCCACCATCCTCGTCTCCACCCCCTTAACTCCTTCCTGCCGCTCGTCGATGCCGGAGCTTGCCGCAGCGAGCACGGGCACGGTCCGGCCAACGGCACAGTGCCCGCGCACTGTGTTCGTCCCCTTCCTCCTTGTTCCTGTGCTTGTTCGCGTCCGTGCACAGCTCCCGCGTGAACCCCGTCGCCTTCTCCCTCTCTCTAACACCATTCATCACTGGGCGCCGGCGACAGCTGTCCTCCGGCGGAGCCCGAGCCCTCCTCGCCTCCCCGCCTATAAATAACCCCCCTCCGCAGCCTCCTGGAGCACCGCACCTCACCACACCCCCCTCCCATAGCCACTAGAAGCCGCAGCCCGGCCGGGCAGGCCGTGGGCTGCCGTCCCCGAGCCGAGCACGCCGGCAATCCCCCCTGGATCGACCCCGCAGCTCCGGCCACTCCCAAGCCGAGGCGACCCCGCCAGGGCCTCCGCCTCTCCTTCGTGAAGCCAACGAGCCAAACCCGAGCCCCTGGAGCCGCCCCTAGCTGTCGTCTTCCTCATCTCCGGCGACCACCGTGTTCTGCCTCCGCTTGCGAGGAAAAACCGATGCCGTCCGGTCACCATTTGCCACGCCACGAGTACGGGCAGGTGCGCAAGGACCTTCTCCGTCGATCCCTCCCTCTCATCTTCCCCCAAGAGGCCTCAACGCCGGCGAACGCTCTAGTGAACCGCCGCCCATCTCTGTTATCTTCCCCTCCCTCTGGCCTGACTAGCGGGGCCCGCTAGTCAGCCACTCATAACGCGCGCGAAGCGGTATGAGTGGTGGCGCCCCGGGAAAATACGCCATCGATGTCACCCCCTCTCTGTTTTTCTTTTTTTTTCAAATTTATTTAAATTCCAGGAGCATTCAAACAGCCATAACTTTTATTCTACAAGTCCAAATGCAGTGATTCTTTTTTGCATTGTGTTCTTTGTCTAAAAATCTAACAACTCCCAAAAGATGGGATTTTTCCTTGCTGTCTAGATTTTTTGACAATTTTCAGAAGGTTTCTTGATATTTTCTTTTGTGGTTTTTGAATGTTTTCAGAGGAACCAACTTGTCTTGAGGATCACCAGGAGCCTTGTGACCCTCATCAGTACTAAGGCAAGCCACAGTAACATTTTCATGGTGCCACTTCAATATTATTGATTTTCATACTTGAACTTATGAATATTGATGCATTTTAATTAGTTATATAATAAATATATTCTGTTATATGCTTGTTATGTTAAAATGCTTGAACTTCAGTACATTTGAAGTAAATATTATTGGTAAGATGATGAGAACTTAGTTGTTAGAGTTAAATAAATAATATGGTCATAGAATTGATGAGAAATTTGGATATTATTTTTGCATGAGGTATAATGCTGATAATTGCTAGAAATGGTTCTGGTAAGTAAAGAAAGGTTTTTACCAGTTTAGTAGCATGATTTTATGTTGGCTCCGTGGGAGCGTAGTTGGTGCAGTTTTGCACGGTTATGTGATGCATATGTTAAGTGATGTATGGTACGGCAGTACGACACCGGTTATTTTCTTTTCACATTAAAAGTTGAACCTGATTAATATTCAACTTGAACATGTTGTTGACCGGGTCGTGGTGCCGCTGAAACGAGTCTTTCCTAGTGCAACCACATTTTTGCCGGTATGGGACGGCCTTAATGCGTTTCATTGTCGTGCCTTTGGTCAGTACCTCAAATTAGAGAAGGTTATGGGCTTGCTGTACCCTGGCCCGGTAGGCAAGCATAACCTTGTGAGCCCGTTGTTAAGTTAAGTTTGGTACCAGATCCCAGTGTGGATCATGGCCACGACGGTGGTCGAGGTGTCTGGAGGTAGACACGGGTGTTGGTAAACGTAGTAATTTCAAAAAAATTCCTACGCACACGCAAGATCATGGTGATGATATAGCAACGAGAGGGGAGAGTGTATGTCCACGTACCCTCGTAGACCGTAAGCGGAAGCGTTAGCACAACACGGTTGATGTAGTCGTACGTCTTCACGATCGACCGATCCAAGCACCGAACGTATGGAGCCTCCGAGTTTAGCACACATTCAGCTCGATGACGTCCCTCGAACTCCGATCCAGCCGAGTGTCGAGGAGAGTTCCGTCAGCACGACGGCATGGTGACGATCTTGATGTTCTACCGGCGCAGGGCTTCGCCTAAGCTTCGCGACGATATGACCGAGGTGGAATATGGTGGAAGGGGGCACCGCACACGGCTAAGGAACGATCCGTAGATCAACTTGTGTGTCTTTGGGGTGCCCCCCTGCCCCCATATATAAAGGAGCAAGGGGAGGCCAGCCGCCCTTGGGGCGCTAAGGAGGGGGGAGTCCTCCTCCTCTCGGGAGTAGGACTCCCTTTCCTAGTCCAACTAGGAAGGAGGAAGGGGAAGGAAGAGGGGAGAGGGAGAGGGAAGAGGGCGCGCGCCTCCCTAGTCCAATTCGGACTCCCCTTGGGAGGGGGCGCGCCACCTCCTGGGCTGCTGCCCTCTCTCTCCCCTCAGGCCCACTAAGGCCCAATACTTCCCCGGGGGGTTCCGGTAACCCCTCCGGCACTCCGGTTTTCTCCGAAATCACCCGGAACACTTATGGTGTCCGAATATAGTCATCCAATATATCAATCTTTATGTCTCGACCATTCTGAGACTCCTCGTCATGTCCGTGATCACATCCTGGACTCCGAACAAACTTCGGTACATCAAAACTTATAAACTCATAATAAAACTATCATCGAAACGTTAAGCGTGCGGACCCTACGGGTTCGAGAACTATGTAGACATGACCTAAAACCATTCTCGGTCAATAACCAATAGCGGGACCTGGATGCCCATATTGGTTCCTACATATTCTACGAAGATCTTTTATCGGTCAAACCGCATAACATCATACTTTGTCCCCTTTGTCATTGGTATGTTACTTGCCCGAGATTTGATCGTCGGTATCCAATACCTAGTTCAATCTCGTTACCGGCAAGTCTCTTTACTCGTTCCGTAATACGTCATCTCATAACTAACTCATTAGTTACATGCTTGCAAGGCTTAGGTGATGAGTATTACCGAGAGGGCCCAGAGATACCTCTCCGACGATCGGAGTGACAAATCCTAATCTCGAATTATGCCAACTCAACATGTACCTTCGAAACACCTGTAGAGCACCTTGATAATCACCCGATTCGTTGTAGACGTTTGGTAGCACACAAAGTGTTCTTCCGTAAACGGAGTTGCACAATCTCATAGTTGTAGGAACTTTGTATAAGTCATGAAGAAAGCAATAGCAGTATACTAAACGATCAAGTGCTAGGCTAACAGAATGGGTCATGTCAATCACATCATTCTCCTAATGATGTGATCCCATTAATCAAATGACAACACATGTCCATGGTCAGGAAACATAACCATATTTGATTAATGAGCTAGTCAAGTAGAGGCATACTCGTGACTATGTGCTTGTCTATGTATTCACACATGTATCATGTTTCCGGTTAATACAATTCTAGCATGAATAATAAACATTTATCATGATATGAGGAAATAAATAATAACTTTATTATTGCCTCTAGGGCATATTTCCTTCAGTCTCCCACTTGCACTAGAGTCAATAATCTAGATTACATAGTAATGATTCTAACACCCATGGAGTCTTGGTGCTGATCATGTTTTGCTCGTGAGAGAGGCTTAGTCAACGGGTCTGCAACATTCAGATCCATATGTATCTTGCAAATCTCTATGTCTCCCACTTGGACTTGGTCCCAAATGGAATTGAAGCGTCTCTTGATGTGCTTGGTCCTCTTATGAAATCTGGATTCCTTTGCCAAGGCAATTGCACCAGTATTGTCACAGAAGATCTTCATTGGTCCCGATGCACTAGGTATGACACCTAGATCGGAAATGAACTCCTTCATCCAGACTCCTTCGTTTGCTGCTTCAGAAGCAGCTATATACTCCGCTTCACATGTAGATCCCGCCACGACGCTTTGTTTAGAATCGCACCAACTTACAGCTCCACCGCTTAATAAAAACACGATCCGGTTTGCGATTTAGAATCGCTCGGATCAGTGCAAAGCTTGCATCGACGTAACCATTTACAACTAGCTCTTTGTCACCTCCATATACGAGAAACATATCCTTAGTCCTTTTCGTATTTCAGATGTTCTTGACCGCTGTCGATGATCCACTCTGGATTACTTTGGTACCTTCCTGCCAAACTTATTGCTAAGCATACGTCAGTCGGTACACAGCATTGCATACATGATAGAGCCTATGGCTGAAGCATAGGAACATTTTTCATTTTCTCTATCTTCGCCGTGGTCGGGCATTGAGTTTGACTCAACTTCACACCTTGTAGTACAGGCAAGAATCCTTTCTTTGCTCGATCCATTTTGAACTTTTTCAAAATTTTGTCAAGGTATGTGCTTTGTGAAAGTCCTATTAAGCGCCTTGATCTATCTCTATAGATCTTGATGCCCAATATGTAAGCAGCTTCCCGAGGTCTTTCATTGAAAAACTTTTATTCAAGTATCCTTTTATGCTATCCAGAAATTCTATATCATTTCCAATTAATAATATGTCATCAACATATAAAACTAGAAATGCTACTGAGCTCCCACTCACTTTCTTGTAAATATAGGCTTCTCCAAAAGTGCAGATAAAACCATATGCTTTGATCACACTATCAAAGCGTTTATTCCAACTTCGAGATGCTTGCACCAGTCCATAAATGGAATCTTTGGAGCTTGCACACTTTGTCAAGACCTTTTGGATCAACAAAACCTTCCGCTGCATCATATACAACTCTTCTTCTAGAAATCCATTCAAGAATGCAGTCTTGACATCCATTTGCCAAATTTCATAATCATGAAATGCAGCAATAGCCAACATGATTCGGACAGACTTAAGCATCGCTACGGGTGAGAAAGTCTCATCGTAGTCAACCCTTGAACTTGTCGAAAACCTTTCGCAACAAGTCGAGCTTTATAGACGATAACATTACCATCGCGTCGGTTTTCTTCTTAAAATCCATTTATTCTCAATGGCTTGCCGATCATCGGGCAAGTCAACCAAAGTCCATACTTTGTTTTCATACATGGATCCCATCTCGATTTCATGGCCTCTAGCCATTTTGTGGAATCTGGGCTCATCATCGCTTCCTCATAGTTCGTAGGTTCATCATGGTCAAGTAACATGACTTCCGAATAGGATTACCGCACCACTCAGTGCGGATCTTACTCTGGTAGACCTCGTGGTTCAAGAGAAACTTGATCTGAAGTTTCATGATCAATATCATTAGCTTCCTCACTAATTGGTGTAGTCGTCACAGGAACCGTTTCTCGTGTGAACTACTTTCCAATAAGGGAGTAGATACCGGTTATCTCATCAAGTTCTACTTTCCTCCCACTCACTTCTTTCGAGAGAAACTCCTTCTCTAGAAAGGATCCATTCTTAGCAATGAATGTCTTGCCTTCGGATCTGTGATAGAAGGTGTACCCAACAGTCTCTTTTGGGTATCCTATGAAGACACATTTATCCGATTTGGGTTCGAGCTTATCTGGTTGAAGTTTCTTCACATAAGCATCGCAGCCCCAAACTTTAAGAAACGACAACTTCGGTTTCTTGCCAAACCACAGTTCATAAGGTGTCGTTTCAACGGATTTAGATGGTGCCCTATTTAACGTGAATGCGGCCGTCTCTAAAGCATAACCCCAAAACGATAGCGGTAAATCGGTAAGAGACATCATAGATCGCACCATATCAAGTAAAGTACGATTACGACGTTCGGACACACCATTTCGTTGTGGTGTTCCGGGTGGTGTGAGTTGCGAAACTATTCCGCATTGTTTCAAATGTAAACCAAACTCGTAACTCAAATATTCTCCTCCACGATCAGATCGTAGAAACTTTATTTTCTTGTTACGATGATTTTCCACTTCACTCTGAAATTCTTTGAACTTTTCAAATGTTTCAGATTTGTGCTTCATTAAGTAGATATACCCATATCTGCTCAAATCATCTGTGAAGGTGAGAAAATAACGATATCCGCCACGAGCCTCAACATTCATCGGTCCACATACATCTGTATGTATGATTTCCAACAAATCTGTTGCTCTCTCCATAGTTTCGGAGAACGGTGTTTTAGTCATCTTGCCCATGAGGCACGGTTCGCAAGTACCAAGTGATTCATAATCAAGTGATTCCAGAAGTCCATCAGTATGGAGTTTCTTCATGCGTTTTACACCGATATGACCTAAACGGCAGTGCCACAAATAAGTTGCCCTATCATTATCAACTCTACATCTTTTGGCTTCAACATTATGAATATGTGTATCACTACTATCGAGATTTAATAAAAACAAACCACTCTTCAAGGGTGCATGACCATAAAAGATATTACTCATATAAATAGAACAACCATTATTCTCTGATTTAAATGAATAACCGTCTCGCATCAAACAAGATCCAGATATAATGTTCATGCTCAACGCTGGCACCAAATAACAATTATTCAGGTCTAAAACTAATCCCGAAGGTAGATGTAGAGGTAGCGTGCCGACCGCGATCACATCGACTTTGGAACCGCTTCCCACGCGCGCATCGTCACCTCGCCCTGGTCGGTGCTCGCTTATTCCGTAGTCCTGCTTTGAGTTGCAAATATTAGCAATGTAACCAGTATCAAATACCAGTGCTACTACGAGCTCTAGTTAGGTACACATCAATAACATGTATATCACATATACCTTTGCTCACTTTGCCATCCTTCTTATCCGCCGAATACTTGGGGCAGTTCCGCTTCCAAAGTGTCGATCGCTTGCGGAGAAGCACTCGATTTCAGGCTTAGGTCCAGACTTGGGTTTCTTCTCTTGAGCAACAACTTGCTTGCCGCTCTTCTTGAAGTTCCCTTCTTCTTCCCTTTGCCCTTCTTCTTGAAACTAGTGATCTTATTGACCATCAACACTTGATGCTCCTTCTTGATTTCTACCTCCGCTGCTTTCAAAGATCGCCAAGAGCTCGGGAATAGTCTTGTTCATCCCTTGCATATTATAGTTCATCACAAAGCTCTTGTAGCTTGGTGGCAGTGATTGGAGAATTCTGTCAATGACACTATCATCAGGAAGATTGACTCCCAGTTGAATTAAGTGATTGTAATACCCAGACATTCTGAGTATGTGTTCACTGACAGAACTGTTCTCCTCCATCTTGCAGCTGTAGAACTTATTGGAGACTTCATATCTCTCAATTCGGGCATTTGCTTGAAATATTAACTTCAACTCCTGGAACATCTCATATGCTCCATGACGCTCAAAATGTCGTTGAAGACCCGGTTCCAAGTCGTAAAGCATGGCACATCTTGAACTATAGAGTAGTCATCAGCTTTGCTCGCAGACGTTCTTAACGTCGTCGGCCACATCAAGAAGCAGGTTCTGGCACCCAGCGGTGCTTCGGGACGTAACTCTTACGTGCAGCAATGAGGATAATCCTCGAGTTACGGACCCGATCCGTGTAATTGCTACCATCATCTTTCAACTTTGCTTTCTCAAGGAACGCATTAAAATTCAACGGAACAACAAAGACGAGCCATCTATCTACAAACAAACATAAACAAGCAAGATACTATCAGTACTAAGTTCATGATAAATTTAAGTTCAATTAATCATATTACTTAAGAACTCCCACTTAGACAGACATCTCTCTAGTCATCTAAGTGATCACGTGATCCAAATCAACTAAACCATAACCGATCATCACGTGAGATGGAGTAGTTTTCAATGGTGAACATCACTATGTTGATCATATCTACTATATGATTCACGCCGACCTTTCGGTCTCGTGTTCCGAGGCCATATCTGCATATGCTAGGCTCGTCAAGTTTAACTCGAGTATTCGTGTGTGCAAAACTGGCTTGCACCCATTGTAGATGGACGAGAGCTTATCACACCCGATCATCACGTGGTGTCTCGGCACGATTTAACTTTGGCAACGGTGCATACTCGTGGAGAACACTTCTTGATAATTTTAGTGAGAGATCATCTTAAAATGCTACCGTCAAACAAAGCAAGATAAGATGCATAAAGGATAAACATCACATGCAATCAATATAAGTGATAGGATATGGCCATCATCATCTTGTGCTTGTGATCTCCATCTCCGAAGCACCGTCGTGATCACCATCGTCACCGGCGCGACACCTTGATCTCCATCGTAGCATCGTTGTCGTTACGCCATCTATGGCTTCTATGACTATCGCTACCGCTTAGTGATAAAGTAAAGCAATTATAGGGCGTTTGCATTTCATACAATAAAGCGACAACCATATGGCTCCTGCCAGTTGCCGATAACTTCGGTTACAAAACATGATCATCTCATACAATAAAATATAGCATCACGTCTTGACCATATCACAACATGCCCTGCAAAAACAAGTTAGACGTCCTCTACTTTGTTGTTGCAAATTTTACGTGGCTGCTACGGGCTTAGCAAGAACCGTTCTTACCTACGCATCAAAACCACAACGATAGTTTGTCAAATAGACCCCATTTTAACCTTCACAAGGACCGGGCGTAGCCACACTCGGTTCAACTAAAGTGAGAGAGACAGACACCCGCCAGCCACCTTTAAGCACAAGTGCTCGTAACGGTGAAACCAGTCTCGCGTAAGCGTACGCGTAATGTCGGTCCGGGCCGCTTCATCTCACAATACCGCTGAACCAAAGTATGACATGCGGTAGGCAGTATGACTTATATCGTCCACAACTCATTTGTGTTCTACTCGTGCATATAACATCAACGCATAAAACCTAGGCTCTGATACCACTGTTGGTAAACATAGTAATTTCAAAAAATTTCCTACGCACACGCAAGATCATGGTGATGATATAGCAACGAGAGGGGAGGGTGTATGTCCACGTACCCTCGTAGACCGTAAGCGGAAGCGTTAGCACAACGCAGTTGATGTAGTCGTACGTCTTCACGATCGACCGATCCAAGCACCGAACGTACGGAGCCTCCGAGTTCAGCACACGTTCAGCTCGATGACGTCCCTCGAACTCCGATCCAGCCGAGTGTCGAGGGAGAGTTCCATAAGCACGACGGCGTGGTGACGATCTTGATGTTCTACCTGCGTAGGGCTTCGCCTAAGCTTCGCGACGATATGACCGAGGTGGAATATGGTGGAAGGGGGTACCGCACACGGCTAAGGAACAATTCGTAGATCAACTTGTGTGTCTTTGGGGTGCCCCCTGCCCCGTGATATAAAGGAGCAAGGTGGGAGGCCGGCCGCCCTTGGGGCGCCAGGAGGGGGAGTCCTCCTCCCATCGGGAGTAGGACTCCCTTTCCTAGTCCAACTAGGAAGGAGGAAGGGGAAGGAATTAGGGGGAGAGGAGAGGGAAGAGGGCGCGCCCCCCCTAGTCAGTCCCGACCCTTGGGAGGGGCGCCACCTCTGGGCTGCTGCCCTCTCTTCCCCTCAGCCCACTAAGGCCCAATACTTCCCGGGGTTTCGTAACCCCTCGCACTCTGGTTTTCTCCAAATCACCGGAACACTTCCGGTGTCCGAATATAGTCGCCCAATATATCAATCTTTATGTCTCGACCATTCCGAGACTCCTCGTCATGTCCATGATCACATCCGGACTCAACAAACTTCGTACATTAAAACTTATAAACTCATAATAAAACTGTCATCGAAACGTTAAGCGTGCGGACCCTACGGGTTCGAGAACTATGTAGACATGACCTAAAACCATTCTCGGTCAATAACCAATAGCGGGACCTGGATGCCCATATTGGTTCCTACATATTCTACGAAGATCTTTTATCGGTCAAACCGCATAACATCATACTTTGTCCCCTTTGTCATCGGTATGTTACTTGCCCGAGATTTGATCGTCGGTATCCAATACCTAGTTCAATCTCGTTACCGGCAAGTCTCTTTACTCGTTCCGTAATACGTCATCTCATAACTAACTCATTAGTTACATGCTTGCAAGGCTTAGGTGATGAGTATTACCGAGAGGGCCCAGAGATACCTCTCCGACGATCGGAGTGACAAATCCTAATCTCGAATTATGCCAACTCAACATGTACCTTCGAAACACATGTAGAGCACCTTTATAATCACCCAGTTACGTTGTGACGTTTGGTAGCACACAAAGTGTTCTTCCGGTAAACGGGAGTTGCACAATCTCATAGTTGTAGGAACTTTGTATAAGTCATGAAGAAAGCAATAGCAATATACTAAACGATCAAGTGCTAGGCTAACGGAATGGGTCATGTCAATCACATCATTCTCCTAATGATGTGATCCCATTAATCAAATGACAACACATGTCTATGGTCAGGAAACATAACCATCTTTGATTAATGAGCTAGTCAAGTAGAGGCATACTAGTGACTATGTGTTTGTCTATGTATTCACACATGTATCATGTTTCCGGTTAATACAATTCTAGCATGAATAATAAACATTTATCATGATATGAGGAAATAAATAATAACTTTATTATTGCCTCTAGGGCATATTTCCTTCAACAGGGCCACCCAGGACTAGCCCAGTGGGGTCTGAGTCGGAGGGGCCGGGAGAGTGTCATGACAGTGAAATGGTTTCGTCGGAACGCTGTTGGTCCACTCGGATGGGAGAGTGAGGCCATGGGTTCCGTAGTGTGGGTATAGTGTACTAACCTCTGCAGAGTGTATTTAATCTATCGATAGCCGAGTCCACGGATACGGACACGCTCGAAAGTAAGGTACACCATGGGTCAACACTTAATATATATGCACACTAAATTGCACTAAGGATGACAGTGAGGTCATCGTGTTGAGTTGGCCACGAGTTGGTCGGGTTGTGATCGCCGTAAGGATCACGGGCCACGAGTTGGTCGGGTTGTGATCGCCGTAAGGATCATGGGCCATGAGATGGTCGGGTTGTGATCGCCGTAAGGATCACGTGTATGTGTTGGTAATATTATGTTTGTTGGTCACATCTAGTAAGCAAGTTGGGAGAATGAGTACCTGTTGAGCGTAGTCACATCATGTTGGTTATATAGCTACATTGTTGATTAAAACTGGATAAATATCATAATATTGTCTGTCATCTTGTTTATGCTTATTGTGAGCCTGCAAGTACATTCAATGTACTGACCTGGCGTGTCATGCCAGATTTCAGGAAAGTCTCGTTGGAAAGGAGTGCTGTCCGAGTCTAGACTGTGTCCACGTCGGTGTCCTTGTGCTATGGAGTCCCACTACGACGTTGTTCCGCTGCCGAGTAGTTGTCAAGATCGAGGCCCCTTTATGTTCACTAAATACTGTACATATTGTTCAGCCGCATCATGTGTGCCACTTGGCCTTGCTAACTGTTGTAATATGATCTATGTTCCGCTAACATGAATAAAGCGGTTGTATTTTGTGCCATGTTGTTGTGTGTTGCCAAAAGACAAGGTCTCTGGGCTGGCAATGCAGGGTAAACCGGTCGCTCTGAGCTGGGGTGCCACAATGCTTGGTATCAGAGCCGCGCTGAGTGTAGGCCATGCTAGACTAAGCCGAGTTAACTGGACGCTAGATACGAGTTGTAGCTGAGTGTCGGTAATAACTGTAGCTGGTTGTTGCATTGCATGCACTGATTATATTTTTTTTTCTATGCTAACCTGCTAATGGTTGTGAGTGTAGATGGCTCTGGTGCTGTATCTGTTCCAGTTGCAGCTGATGCCGTACACGTCGCCGCATCTTCTTTGCAACGTGTGGTGTCGGCTGTACCCTCACGGAGATGATCTAGTCTATCGTGTGTACCGGGAGCGCCTAGCTGACTCAGTGTATGAGTATCATGCCGTGGTTACTCTGCGCACCAGTTCCGATTCCAGTTCTTACACTCATACCTCTCATAGCGGCTACGCTTCTTCCGCTTCTCAGGCTGTCCAGTTTGCTGCATTTGAGGTACTTGTTGAGCTCCGCTACAACGAGGTCCGGATGCAGAATCACCCAGGTTTCCACTACTACCCCTCTCTCCACGACAATGGTAGTGTCCGTTTTCCTGTCATTGATCCGGAGTCTGATAGTGTCACTAGCCACCTTTCTCGCTACATCACTGCTAGTTATCTTTTGATCTACGAGCTGGCTCGTCAGCTGAGTCGTGCCCGTACTGCTTAGCCTCTACTTTAGTCACTGCTCGCTCAGCCACTGCTTCTCCATTTGTGGGATATATTCCCTACGTTCCTACCAGTTCTAGATCCCCTGTTTCTCCGGTTACTCCCCCGAGTAGCTCGGGCACCGCGACTGCGAGTCCCCTTAGTGCTCCTGTAGAGTGGGTTTCACTCCTCACCACTCCTGCAGCCCCGATGATCCGCCCTTCACCTGCCCCTGAGGGAGAGCCCTCAAGGCAGCGTCGTCGTGTCACTTTTAACCCGGAGGTCTCCGTTAACCCCGTTAGTTCCGGATCCGAGTCCGCATCAGGAGAGGACACCGCAGCGCCAGCCGAGCAGTAGAGCTTTCGAGTATTCTCAGTTGTCGGGATGGAGTATGGTTGTAATCGTACTAGTCATGCTGTTTCGTTTCATGTATGAGGGTAGTTGGACCTGGCATGTTGATATCTTTCATGTATGAGTCTATGTATAATTTGTTGGGGAACGTAGTAATTTCAAAAAATTTCCTACGCACACGCAAGATCATGGTGATGTATAGCAACGAGAGGGGAGAGTGTTGTCTACATACCCTTGTAGACCCGAAGCGGAAGCGATCACAACGTAGAGGAAGTAGTCGTACGTTCTCCTCGCGATCCGACCGATCCCGACGCCGTTACTCCGGCGCCCCCGAGTTCTTGACACACGTACAGCTCGATGACGCCCCTCGTACTCGATCCAGCCGAGTGTCGAGGGAGAGTTTCACAAGACGACGACGGCGTGGTGACGATCTTGATGTTTCACGGCGCAGGCTTCGCCTAAGCTTCATGACGGTATGACCGAGGTGGAATATGGTGGAGGAGGGCACCGACACGGCTAAGGAACGATCTCAAGGATCAACTTGTGTGTCCTAGGGTGCCCCCTGCCCAGATATAAAGGAGGGAGGGGGGGTGCGGCCGCCCAAGGGGCGAGGAGTCCTACTCCCACCGAGTAGGACTCCCCCTTCCTAGTTGGAATAGGATTGGGAAGGGGAAAGAGGAAAGGGGGGCGCCGCCCCCCCTTCCTTGTCCTATTCGGACTGGGGGGGGGAGAGGGCGCGCGGCCACCCCTGGCCGGCCCTCCTCTTCTCCCTCGAGGCCCACCGAGGCCCATTTACCCCGGGGTTCCAGTAACCTCCGGTATCTCGTAAATTCTGTTTTCACCGGAACCATTCAACTCCAAACATAGGCTTCCAATATATCAATCTTTATGTCTCGACCATTTCGAGACTCCTCGTCATGTCCGTGATCACATCCGGGACTCGAACTTCTTGGTACATCAAAATACATAAACTCATAATAAGCGCCATCGAAACCTTAAGCGTGCGGACCCTACGGTTCGAGAACAATGTAGACATGACCTAGAACTATTCTCGGTCAATAACCAACAGCGGGACCTGGATGCCCATATTGGTTCCTACATATTCTACTGAAGATCTTTATCGGTCAGACCGCATAACAACATACGTTGTTCCCTTTGTCATCGGTATGTTACTTGCCCGAGATTCGATCGTCGGTATCCAATACCTAGTTCAATCTCGTTACGCAAGTCTCTTTACTCGTTCCGTAATACATCATCTCACAACTATCTCATTAGTTGTAATGCTTGCAAGGCTTGATGATGTGCATTACCGAGAGGGCCCAGAGATACCTCTCCGACAATCGGAGTGACAAAACCTAATCTCAAATACGCCAACCCAACATCCGCCTTTGGAGACACCTGTAGTACTCCTTTATAATCACCCGATTACGTTGTGACGTTTGGTAGCACCCAAAGTGTTCCTTCGTAAACGGAGTTGCATAATCTCATAGTTACAGAACATGTATATGTCATGGATAAAAGCAGTAGCAACATACTAAACGATCGTGTGCTAAGCTAATGGAATGGGTCATGTCAATCGATCATTCTACTAATGATGTGACCTTGTTAATCAAATAACAACTCCTTGTTCATGGTCGGAAACATAACCATCTTTGATTAACAAGCTAGTCTAGTAGAGGCATACTAGTGACATGTTGTTTTGTCTATGCATTCACACATGTATCATGTTTCCGGTTAATACAATTCTAGCATGAATGATAAACATTTATCATGAAATAAGGAAATAAATAATAACTTTATTATTGCCTCTAGGGCATATTTCCTTCATCTCCCACTTGCACTAGAGTCAATAATCTAGATTACATAGTAATGATTCTAACACCCATGGAGTCTTGGTGCTGATCATGTTTTGCTCGTGGAAGAGGCTTAGTCAACGGCTGCAACATTCAGATCCGTATGTATCTTGCAAATCTCTATGTCTCCCACCGGACTAAGTCCCGGATGGAATTGAAGCGTCTCTTGATGTGCTTGGTCCTCTTGTGAAATCTGGATTCCTTTGCTAAGGCAATTGCTCCAAAGATTGTCACGAAGATTTTCATTGACTCGATGCACTAGGTATGACACCTAGATCGGATATGAACTCCTTCATCGAGACTCCTTCATTAGCTGCTTCGAAGCTGCTATGTACTCCGCTTCACATGTAGATCCCGCCACGACGCTTTGTTTAGAATCGCACCAACCGACACCTCCTCCGCTTAGTGTAAATACATATCCGGTCTGCGATTTAGAATCGTCCGGATCGAGTGTCAAAGCTTGCATCAACGTACTCCATTTACGATGAGCTCTTTGTCACCTCCATATCGAGAAACATATCCTTAGTCCTTTTCGTATTTCAGATGTTCTTGACCGCTGTCCGATGATCCACTCTGGATTACTTTGGTACCTCCTGCTAGGCTTATAGCAAGGCACACATCAGGTCTGGTACACAGCATTGCATACATGATAGAGCCTATGGCTGAAGCATAGGAACATCTTTCATTTTCTCTATCTTCTGCAGTGGTCGGGCATTGAGTCTTACTCAACTTCACACCTTGTAACACGTGCAAGAACCCTTTCTTTGCTTGATCCATTTTGAACTTCTTCAAAATTTTGTCAAGGTATGTGCTTTTTGAAAGTCCAATTAAGCGCCTTGATCTATCTCTATAGATCTTAATGCCCAATATGTAGGCAGCTTCACCGAGGTCTTTCATTGAAAAACTCTTATTCAAGTATCCCTTTATGCTATCCAGAATTCTATATCATTTCCGATCAGCAATATGTCATCTACATATAATATCGTAAATGCTACTGAGCTCCCACTCACTTTCTTGTAAATACAGCTTCTCCAAAAGTCAGACAAACCCAAATGCTTTGATCACACTATCAAAGCGCTTATTCCAACTCGAGATGCTTGCACCAGTCCATAGATGGATCGCTGGAGCTTGCACACTTTGTTAGCTCCTTTGGATCGATAAAACCTTCGGTTGCATCATATACAACTCTTCTTCCGTAAATCCATTCAGAATGCGTCTTTACATCCATTTGCCAAATTTCATAATCATAAAATGCGGCAATTGCTAACATGATTCGGACAGACTTAAGCATCGCTACGGGTGAGAAGGTCTCATCGTAGTCAATCCCTTGAACTTGTCGAAAACCCTTTGCGACAAGTCGAGCTTTTAAACGATAACATTACCGTCGCGTCGGTCTTCTTCTTGAAGATCCATTTGTTTTCTATTGCTTGCTTACCCTCGGGCAAGTCAACCAAAGTCCATACTTTGTTTTCATACATGGATCCCATCTCGATTTCATGGCCTCAAGCCATTTTGCGAATCTGGGCTCACCATCGCTTCTTCATAGTTCGTAGGTTCATCATGATCTAGTAGCATGATTTCCGAACAGGATTGCCGTACCACTCAGTGCGGATCTTACTCTGGTTGATCTACGAGGTTACGTAGTAACTTGATCTCAAGTTTCATGATCAACATCATCAACTTCCTCACTACTTGGTGTAGGTGTCTCGTAAACCGGTTTCTGCGATTTAACTACTTTCAAGTAAGGAGAAAGTACTATTACCTCATCAAGTTCCACTTTCCTCCCACTCACTTCTTTCGAGAGAAACTCCTTCTCTAGAAAGGATCCATTCTTAGCAACGAATGTCTTGCCTTCGGATCTGTGATAGAAGGTGTACCCAACTGTCTCCTTTGGGTATCCTATGAAGACACATTTCTCCGATTTGGGTTCGAGCTTATCAGGTTGAAGCTTTTTCACATAAGCATCACATCCCCAAACTTTAAGAAACGACAACTTTGGTTTCTTGCTAAACCACAGTTCATAAGGTGTCGTCTCAACGGATTTCGACGGTGTTCTATTCAGTGTGAATGCGGCCGTCTCTAGAGCATAACCCCAAAACGATAGCGGTAAATCTGTAAGAGACATCATAGATCGCACCATATCTAGTAAAGTGCAATTACGACGTTCGGACACACCATTACGCTGTGGTGTTCCGGGTGGCGTGAGTTGCGAAACTATTCCGCATTGTTTCAAAGTAGACCAAACTCGTAACTCAAATATTCACCTCCACGATCAGATCGTAGAAATTTAATTTTCTTGTTACGATGATTTTCAACTTCACTCTGAAATTCTTTGAACTTTTCAAATGTTTCAGACTTATGTTTCATTAAGTAGATATACCCATATCTGCTTAAGTCATCTGTGAAGGTGAGAAAATAACGATATCCGCCACGAGCCTCAACATTCATCGGACCACATACATCTGTATGTATGATTTCCAACAAATCTGTTGCTCTCTCCATAGTACCGAGAACGGGTTCTAGTCATCTTGCCCATGAGGCACGGTTCATAAGTGCCAAGTGATTCATAATCAAGTGACTCCAAAAGTCCATCAAGATGGAGTTTCTTCATGCGTTTTACACCGATATGACCTAAACGGCGAGTGCCACAAATAAGTTGCACTATCATTATCAACTCTGCATCTTTTGGTTTCAACATTATGAATATGTGTATCACTACTATCGAGATTCATCAAAATAGACCACTCCTCAAGGGTGCATGACCATAAAAGATATTACTCATATAAATAGAACAACCATTATTCTCTCGATTTAAATGAATAACCGTCGGCATCAAACAAGATCCAGATATAATGTTCATGCTCAACGCAGCACCAAATAACAATTATTTAGGTCTAAAACTAATCCCGAAGGTAGATGTAGAGGTAGCGTGCCGATTGCGATCACATCGACTTTGGAACCATTTCCCACGCCGCATCGTCACCTCGTCCTTTGCCGGTGTTAAGCAATCCGTAGTCCTGCTTCGAGTTGCAAATATTAGCAATGTAACCAAGTATCAAATACCAGGTGCTATCTGCGAGCTCTAGTAAGGTACACATCAATAACATGTATATCACATATACCTTTGTTCACCTTGCCATCCTTCTTATCCGCCAAATACTTGGGGCAGTTCCGCTTCCAAAGGACTATCGCTTGCGGTAGAAGCACACTCGTTTCAGTGCTTAGGTCCAGACTTGGGTTTCTTCTCCGAGCAGCAACTTGCTTGCTGTTCTTCTTGAAGTTCCTTCTTCTTCCCTTTGCCTTTCTTCTTGAAACTAGTGGTCTTATTGACCATCAACACTTGATGCTCCTTCTTGATTTCTACCTCCGCATCCTTTAGCATTGCGAAGAGCTCAGGTATAGTCTTTACTAACCCTTGCATATTATAGTTCATCACGAAGCCTTTGTAGCTTGGTGGCAATGATTGAAGAATTCTGTCAATGACACAATCATCCGGAAGATTAACTCCCAATTGCGTCAAGTGATTGTAGTACCCGGACATTACGAGTATGTGCTCACTAATGTAACTATTCTCTTCCATCTTGCAGCTATAGAACTTATTGGAGACTTCATATCTCTCAATCCGCATTCTGTTGAATATCAACTTCAACTCTGGAACATCTCATATGCTCCATGACGCTCAAAACGTCGTTGAAGTCCCGGTTCTAAGCCGTAAAGCATGGCACATCGAACTATAGAGTAGTCATCACTTTGCTCGCCAGACGTTCTTAACGCCGTCGGTTGCATCAAGAAGCGAGGTTCGCACCCAGCGGTGCATCCGGGACGTAACTCTTACGTGCAGCAATGAGGATAATCCTCGAGTTACGGACCCAGTTCGTGTAATTGCTACCATCATCTTTCAACTTTGCTTTCTCAAGGAACGCATTAAAATTCAACGGAACAACAAAGACGAGCCATCTATCTACAATCAAACATAAACAAGCAAGATACTATCAGTACTAAGTTCATGATAAATTTAAGTTCAATTAATCATATTACTTAAGAACTCCCACTTAGAAAGACATCTCTAGTCATCCAAGTGATCACGTGATCCAAATCAACTAAACCATAACCGATCATCACGTGAAATGGAGTAGTTTTCAATGGTGAACATCTTATGTTGATCATATCTACTATATGATTCACGCTTGACCTTTCGGTCTCCGTGTTCCGAGGCCATATCTGCATATGCTAGGCTCGTCAAGTATAACCCGAGTATTCTGCGTGTGCAAAACTGGCTTGCACCCGTTGTAGATGGACGAGAGCTTATCACACCCGATCATCACGTGGTGTCCGGGCACGACGAACTTTGGCAACGGTGCATACCGGGAGAACACTTCTTGATAATTTAGTGAGAGATCATCTTATAATGCTACCGTCAATCAAAGCAAGATAAGATGCATAAAAGGATAAACATCACATGCAAATCAATATAAGTGATATGATATGGTCATCATCATCTTGTGCTTCATGATCTCCATCTTGCAAGCACCACCATGATCGCCATCGCCACCCGTAGCGACACCTTGATCTCCATCGTAGCATCGTTGTCGCCTCACCAAACTTATGCTTCTACGACTATCGCTACCGCTTAGTGATAAAGTAAAGCATTACGAAGCGATTGCATTGCATACAATAAAGCGACAACCATATGGCTCCTGCCGATTGCCGATAACTTCGGTTACAAAACATGATCATCTCATACAATAAAATATAGCATCACGTCTTGACCATATCACATCACAACATGCCTGCAAAAACAAGTTATACATCCTCTACTTTGTTGTTGCAAATTTTACGTGGCTGCTACGGGCTTAAGCAAGATCCAGTCTCACCCACGCATCAAAACCACAACGATACTTCGTCAAATAGACTCCGCTTTAACCTTCTCAAGGACCGGCGTAGCCACACTCGGTTCAACTAAAGTTAGAGAGACAGCACCCACCGGTCACCTTTAAGCAACGAGTGCTCAGAAGCGGTGAAACCAGTCTCGCGTAAGCGTCACGCGTAATGTCGGTCCGGGCCGCTTCATCTCACAATACCGCTGAACCAAAGTATGACATGCTGGTAGGTAGTATGACTTGTATCGCCCACAACTCACTTGTGTTCTACTCGTGCAAAACATCAAACCATAGAAAAACCTAGGCTCGGATGCCATTGTTGGGGAACGAGTAATTTCAAAAATTTCCTACGCACACGCAAGATCATGGTGATGTATAGCAACGAGAGGGGAGAGTGCTGTCTACATACCCTTGTAGACCCGGCGAAGCGATCACAACGTAGAGGAAGTAGTCGACGTTCTCCTCGCGATCCGACCGATCCCGACGCCGTTACTCGGCGCCCCGAGTTCTTGACACACGTACAGCTCGATGACGTCCCTCAGACTCGATCCAGCCGAGTGTCGAGGAGAGTTTCACAAGACGACGGCGTGGTGACGATCTTGATGTTTCACGGCGCAGGCTTCGCCTAAGCTTCGCGACGGTATGACCGAGGTGGAATATGGTGGAGGGGGCACCGACACGGCTAAGGAACGATCTCAAGGATCAACTTGTGTGTCCTAGGGTGCCCCCTGCCCCGTGATATAAAGGAGGGAGGGGGAGGTGCGGCCGGCCCAAGGGGCGGCGGAGGAGTCCTACTCCCAGGGAGTAGGACTCCCCCTTCCTAGTTGGAATAGGATTGGGAAGGGGAAAGAGGAAAGAGGCGCCGCCCCCTTCCTTGTCCTATTCGGACTGGGGAGGGGGCGGCCACCCCTGGCCGGCCCTCCTCTTCTCCCTCGAGGCCCACCGAGGCCCATTTACCCCGGGGTTCCGGATAACCTCCAGTACTCAGTAAATTTCTGTTTTCACCGGAACCATTCGAACTCCAAACATAGGCTTCCAATATATCAATCTTTATGTCTCGACCATTTCGAGACTCCTCGTCATGTCGTGATCACATCCGGGACTCCGAACTTCTTCGGTACATCAAAATACATAAACTCATAATAACCGTCATCGAAACCTTAAGCGTGCGGACCCTACGGTTCGAGAACAATGTAGACATGACCTAGAACTATTCTCGGTCAATAACCAACAGCGGGACCTGGATGCCCATATTGGTTCCTACATATTCTACGAAGATCTTTATCGGTCAGACCGCATAACAACATACGTTGTTCCCTTTGTCATCGGTATGTTACTTGCCCGAGATTCGATCGTCGGTATCCAATACCTAGTTCAATCTCGTTACCGGCAAGTCTCTTTACTCGTTCCGTAATACATCATCTCACAACTATCTCATTAGTTGTAATGCTTGCAAGGCTTGATGATGTGCATTACCGAGAGGGCCCAGAGATACCTCTCCGACAATCGGAGTGACAAAACCTAATCTCAAATACGCCAACCCAACATCGCCTTTGGAGACACTGTAGTACTCCTTTATAATCACCCGATTACGTTGTGACGTTTGGTAGCACCCAAAGTGTTCCTCCGGTAAACGGGAGTTGCATAATCTCATAGTTACAGGAACATGTATATGTCATGGATAAAAGCAGTAGCAACATACTAAACGATCGTGTGCTAAGCTAATGGAATGGGTCATGTCAATCAGATCATTCTACTAATGATGTGACCTTGTTAATCAAATAACAACTCCTTGTTCATGGTCAGGAAACATAACCATCTTTGATTAACAAGCTAGTCAAGTAGAGGCATACTAGTGACATGTTGTTTTGTCTATGCATTCACACATGTATCATGTTTCCGGTTAATACAATTCTAGCATGAATGATAAACATTTATCATGAAATAAGGAAATAAATAATAACTTTATTATTGCCTCTAGGGCATATTTCCTTCATAATTATGTTGGACTTTATTTTATTCGTCGTATTTTCTTCGTCTTTTCGGTTTCACTTGGTTTTTGTTGCTGGCTTCTCCCCAGTTTTTTTTGAATGCTTCTCATCTCGGTTGCGTTGACTTGGGAAAAATCACATTAGGATGATGCGGGGAGGCTGCAGTAGCAACGATCGCGAGGGTTCCCCTGTTCGGCGTTCCGCACGGCAGGCAGGACAATCACCCGAGCCGTATGTTCCACCACCGCCTCCACCGCCAAATCTGCCCTCCACCGAGCAAATTATGCGTATGTTCGAGGAACAATGAAACAAAGATCTAATGGAAATATTCAGAAGTATTCAAGCAATGGTTGGACAGAATGGGAATCAGCCTACCTCCCACTCCAAGCTATCTGATTTTCAAAGGACTAAGCCTCCCAGTTTCAGTCAGGCCGTAGATCCCTTGGATGCAGATGATTGGTTAAGAACTATCGAAAAGAAACTTCAGGTTGCTCGAACTGATGAAGAAGATAAAGTTCCATTTGTAACACATTATCTGGAAGGTGCTGCTGCCATATGGTGGGAAAGTGAGAAAGCTATAGTGACTGAGAATGAAGCAATTACTTGGCCAAGGTTCAAGGAGCAATTATGAAAATATCACATCCCTGCGGGAATTATGAAGACTAAACAACGTGAATTTCTCGTGCTCCTCCAAAGAAGTCAGTCAGTGGGAGAATATTTACAAAAATTCAATCACCTATCACGTTACTCTCAATATGACGTGGCCACTGAAGAAAGGAAGATGGACCGCTTTCTTGGTGGATTAAACCCGCAACTTCGCTGTGCTCTTAGTATGTTCGATTTTCCAGATTTTCAAACCCTGGTGAACAAGGCTTTCATTGCTGAAAGGGAGCACAAGCTCGTGTCAGATACTAAGTCTGCCCATAATGATCACAAATGCAAATTTGAACCCAAGAAGGAAATGCAACCAGAGCAAAAAGTTCGTACCTGGCAGCCAACTCCGATGGCATACCAGCCCAGTTGGCAACAAAATGTTAACAAGACAACCACCCAAATGAAGAATGATGTGCTAAACCCAGTTATGGAGAATCGTCTGCGCAACAATTCCTGTTATAGTTGCGGACAAACCGGACATTATGCCAAACAGTGTCCCAAGACCCGGACCAATGCTACGTTCAAGCCTCAAATCCATTATTTGGAAGCTGGTCCAAGTCAGCACGACGTCACGGGATACGTTCATCACATTTCAGCCGATGAAGCCCAAGAAAATCCCGAGGTCGTCATTGGTATGTTCCCTGTTAATAACATACCTGCAGTAATTTTATTTGACTCTGGGGCTTCCCACTCTTTTATTTCTCGGGGTTTTGTCGCCCAAAACAAATTTCCTTGTTCGCTTTTGGGCAAAAATATGCTGGTACAAACCCCGGGATCTATTATTCAAAGCAATCTCGTCTGCCGCAATCTAGAAGTCAGGATCAATGAAATCAGTTTTCCGACGTCTTTTATACTGATTGAGCCTGAAAAATTGGATGTTATCTTGGGTATGAATTGGCTGACTCAGTACCAAGTATGCATAATTGTGCAACCCGGGAAGTCAATTTGGCCGGACAAGATGGACAAGCTACCAAGTTTATTGCTCGTAGAAGCATACCCTCCAAGGAAATGGTTTTTACAGCAATAGCAGAAATGGAATTAATTCCAGTGGTCAGTGAGTTTCCCGATGTATTCCCAGAAGAACTGCCAGGCATGCCACCTGACCGGGAGCTTGAGTTTGCAATAGAACTTGTGCCCGGAACCACACCAATACACAAGAAATATTATCGAATGCCGTCATCCGAGTTGGTGGAGCTAAAGAAACAGATTGATGAAATGCTCCAAAAAGGATATATCCGCCCCAGTTCCTCGCCATGGGGATCACCCGCTATTTTTGTGGATAAGAAAGATGGCAACCTTCGCATGTGTGTGGACTACCGACAGTTGAATGATGTCACGATCAAGAACAAATACCCTCTGCCAAGAATTGATGATTTGTTTGATCAACTCAGTGGAGCCAAGGTCTTCTCAAAAATTGATTTGTGGACTGGATATTACCAGCTCAAAATTAAAAAGGAGGATATTCCCAAGACCGTGTTCACCACTCGCTACTGTATTTATGAATATACCGTCATGTCCTTCGGCCTCACCAACGCCCCTGCCTTCTTCATGCACATGATGAACAAAGTGTTCATGGACTTCCTTGATAAGTTTGTGGTCGTCTTCATCGATGATATACTTATTTATTCAAGAAATGAAGAAGAGCATAAAGGACACCTCCGCGCAGTGCTACAACGACTCCGTGAGCACCAGTTGTACGCCAAGTTCAGTAAATGCGAGTTTTGGCTCAAGCAAGTTGGATTCCTCAGACATATACTATCCGCTGAAGGAATAGCCGTGGACCCTAGCAACGTAAAAGACGTGCTCGACTGGTTGCCACCCGCCACCGTGTCTCAGATCCGGAGTTTTCTTGGATTAGCCGGATATTACCGTCGATTTATTGAAGGGTTCTCCAAGATTGCTAAGCCCATGACGGAGTTGCTTAAAAAGGATAAGAAGTTTGAATGGACGTCAGACTGTGAGAAAAGTTTCACCGAGTTGAAGAAGCGCTTAACAACTGCGCCGATACTAACACTTCCAGATATCTACCGCAGCTTTGACGTATATTGCAACACTTCCCGACAAGGATTTGGGTGCGTGCTTATGCAAGATGGCAAGGTAGTAGCCTACGCCTCACGGCAGCTACGACCTCATGAAGGCAATTACCCAACTCATGATTTGGAATTGGCCGCAGTAGTTCATGCTTTAAAAATTTGGAGACACTACCTCATTGGAAAAAGGTGCCAAATTTTTACCGACCACAAAAGTCTCAAATACATATTTACTCAGCCGGATTTGAATCTCCGTCAGCAAAGATGGCTGGAGTTGGTCAAGGATTATGATCTTGGAATAAATTACCATCCGGGTAAGGCCAACGTGGTTGCTGATGCACTCAGTCGAAAGCCCGTCAGTTTAAAGGTCATGCTGGATTCTCTAAGTTTTAGAATGTCTTGTTTAAGAGACTCTGTATTTTTTGTTTTGATCATGAGTGAATAGAAAATCGAAAACGTACATAGCTGTTCCACCTTTTGTTTTGAGATTTTGAGAAGAGTTGCTCTGCCTTCTGAACTCAAAGAAGAAATTGCTCAGCTCAACCTGGCTGTTGTTGAGGCTGGTCTTGCCAATATTCTGACGGTCACTCCTACTCTTGAGGAAGAAATCCGCAAGGCCTAGCCAAGCGACGCCAAACTGTAGAAACGCATCAAGTAATCCGATTTCTCGAAGGATTAGTACGGTACCCTCCAATTCGGGGGAAGGATTTGTGTGCCTAACCAAGCTGACCCAAAGCAGAAAATTTTGTCAGAAGCCCACGAGTCCTCGTATTCAATCCACCCTGGAGGCACAAAAATGTTTGAAGAACTTCGACAAATATTCTGGTGGGATGGAATGAAGAAAGACATTGCTTATTTCGTGGCCTGTTGCGACATCTGCAACAAGGTTAAGGCGGAATATCAGAAACCAGCCGGACTTCTCCAACCACTGCTCGTATCACAATGGAAATGGGATGATGTCTGTATGGATTTCATCACTGGATTACCTAGGACCCAACAAGACAATAATGCGATCTAGGTCATAGTGGATTTTAACCAATGTGGCTCACTTTCTCCCAGTCAAAACCTCATACCAAGCAGATGAGCTTGCCCGACTGTATGTATCTAGGATTGTCAGTTTGCATGGAGTTCCCCGAACCATCACTACTGACCAAGGTTCACTTTTCACCTCTGCTTTCTGGACCCGTCTCCATCAAGCCTTGGGACGGAATTAAAACACAACACTGCTTATCATCCTCAGACGGATGGGCAAATGGAAAGAGTAAATCAGATACTCGAAGATACGCTCTGAGCCTGTGTTTTAGCCCAAGGACCACAATGGGAAGATTGCTTGCCATACGCCGAGTTCTCATATAACAATGGATTCCAGACCAGTTTAAAGATGTCACCTTATGAAGCTTTGTATGGTCATAAGTGCTGCACTCCATTAAATTGGTCTCAAACCGGAGATAGCCGTATTTTCGGAACAGATCTCATGCTGGAGGTCGAAAAGCAAGTCAAAGAGATCCGAGACAGATTATAGCTAGCCAAATCGCGACAGAAAAGTTATTATGATGCAAAGCACTGACAGATCAGTTTTGAACCCGGAGAACATGTCTAGCTACGAGTCACACCCATGAAGGGAGTAAGAAGGTTCCAAACCCGTGGAAAATTGGCACCCAGGTTTATTGGTCCATTTCCCGTCATGACACGAGTGGGTGTTGTGGCATATCAGTTGGAGCTGCCTCCGGAACTGTCCGACGTGCACAACGTGTTCCACGTTTCACAACTACGACGGTGCATCTCACCACCCGAGAAAAGACCGATTTGGCAGAGATAGAGCTGGCAAAGGATTTGGCCTATGAAGAGAGGTCAGTGAAAATTTTGGATCAGATGGAAAGAGTCACTCGAGGTAAGCCACGGAAATTTTACAAGGTTCAATGGATGCATCATACCGAATCAGAATCAACCTGGGAATCAGAAGAATTTCTAAGGGCATGTTATCCAGAATGGTTTTCCCAAGCAACCGAATCTCGAGGACGAGATTCATTCTAAGTGGGGGAGGTTTGTCACAGCCTGGTTTTTGCCCTCTTTTCTTTGCCTGATTTTCTTTTGAGTTGGTTTGAATTTGGAGTTTTAAATCATTCCATTTGGACTTGATCACTTGGGTATCCCTTGATTTTCACCCAAGTGCCCCCTCTCCTCTTCTAACCCGTCATTTCACTCCTGGCCAACCCAACAAAATTGCTTGGAATATTTTTCTTAAATGGAAATATTCATTTTGCCTCCTAAACCCTAGCTAAAATCTTTGACCTCCAAAGCAACCCTCATTTATGTTGCCCCAAAAATCCTGAGAAAAATCCCAAATATTCTTTGGATCCTAGGGCACATTTCCGAGCAAAAATATTTCCCCACTTTTTGGAGTATTTTTGCTACAGAAAATATTTTCACTTCTGGGCTGAAATGATAGTTTCTACAGCAACTACCTTTTTACTAGCTCCCATGCAGCTGGTTTTCCCCTGTGCTTATTCACCTTAGTAAGAGTCAGTAAAACCCCAAAGATCGGCCCTTGAATCACTGTGGTTTGACCACAGTAACTGTTCAAAGTTTCTGTCCAGTAACTAATCATCTTCACCATTTCACTTCTACTGCACATGGAAACCAACCGAGCTATGGTAACACCTAAAGTTACTAAGGACTACACACCAGACATCATGGTTAGTGCATATGTGGCCTGGTGTCATGGTCCATGCGGTGACCGCGTTCGTCCGAGGGTGCTGGCATGCCAAACACGCGCTCTGCGCGTCGCCAACGCCTCTGTGGCGCGTGTGCCCGCTGCTCGGCCAGCCTGGGCGTGTCCCCCCGCGCCACCATCCTCGTCTCCACCCCCTTAACTCCTCCCTGCCACTCGCCGACGCCGGAGCTCACCGTAGCGAGCACGGGCACGGTCTGGCCAACGGCACAGTGCCCGCGCACTGTGTTCGTCCCTTTCCTCCTTGCTCCTATGCTCGTCCGCGTCCGTGCACAGCTCCCGCGTGAACCCCGTCGCCTTCTCCCTCTCTCTCTGACATCATTCGTCGCTGTGCGTCGGCGACAGCTGTCCTCCGGCGGAGCCCGAGCCCTCCTCGCCGCCCCGCCTATAAATAACCCCCTCCGCAGCCTCCTGGAGCACCGCACCTCACCACACCCCCTCCCATAGCCACTAGAAGCCGCAGCCCGGCCGGGCAGGCCGCGGGCTGCCGTCCCCAAGCCGAGCACGCCAGCGATCCCCCCTGGATCGACCCCGCAGCTCCGGCCACTCCCAAGCTGAGGCGACCCCGCCAGGGCCTCCGCCTCTCCTCCGTGAAGCCAACGAGCCAAGCCCGAGCCCCTAGAGCCGCCCCTAGCTGCCGTCTTCCTCATCTCCGGCGACCACCGTGTTCTGCCTCCACTTGCGAGGAAGAAACCGATGCCGTTCGGTCACCATTTGCCACACCACGAATATGGGCAGGTGCGCAAGGACCTTCTTCGTCGATCCCTCCCTCTCATCTTCCCCCAAGAGGCCTCAACGCCGGCGAACGCTCCGGCGAACCGCCACCCGTCTCTGTTTTCTTCCCCCTCCCTTCGGCCTGACTAGCAGGGCCCACTAGTCAGCCACTCATAACACGCGCGAAGCGGTATGAGTGGTGGCGCCCCGGGAAAATACGCCATCGACGTCACCCCCTGTCTGTTTTTTTCAAATTTATTTAAATTCCAAGAGCATTCAAATAGCCATAACTTTTATTCTACAAGTCCAAATGCAGTGATTCTTTTTGCATTGTGTTCTTTGTCTAAAAATCTAACAGCTCCCAAAAGATGGGATTTTTCCTTGCTGTCTAGATTTTCTGACAATTTTCAGAAGGTTTCTTGATATTTTCTTTTGTGGTTTTTGAATGTTTTCAGAGGAACCAGCTTGTCTTGAGGATCACCAGGAGCCTTGTGACCCTCATCAGTACTAAGGCAAGCCACAGTAACATTTTCATGGTGCCACTTCAATATTATTGATTTTCATACTTGAACTTATGAATATTGATGCATTTTAATTAGTTATATAATAAATATATTCTGTTATATGCTTGTTATGTTAAAATGCTTGAACTTCAGTATGTTTGAAGTAAATATTGTTGGTAAGATGATGAGAACTTAGTTGTTAGAGTTAAATAAATAGTATGGTCATAGAATTGATGAGAAATCTGGATATTATTTTTGCATGAGGGATAATGATGATAATTGCTAGAAATGGTTCTGGTATAAGTAAAGAAAGGTTTTTGCCAGTTTAGTAGCATGATTTTATGTTGGCTCCGTGGGAGCGTAGTTGGTGCAGTTTTGCACGGTTATATGATGCATATGTTAACTGATGTATGGTACGGCAGTACGACACTAGTTATTTTCTTTTCACATTAAAAGTTGAACCTGATTAATATTCAACTTGAACATGTTGTTGAACGGGTCGTGGTGCCGCTGAAACGAGTCTTTCCCAGTGCAACCACATTTGCCGGTATGGGACGGCCTTAATGCGTTTCATTGTCGTGCCTCTGGTCGGTATCTCAATTAGGGAAGGTTATGGACGTGCTGTACCCTGGCCCGGTAGGCAAGCATAACCTTGTGAGCCCGTTGTTAAGTTAAGTTTGGTACCGGATCCCAGTATGGATCGTGGTCAGGATGGTGGTCGAGGTGTCTGGAGGTAGATACGGGGCCACCCAGGACTAGCCCAGTGGGGTCTGAGTCGGAGGGGCCGGGAGAGTGTCATGACAGTGAAATGGTTTCGTCAGAACGAAGTTGGTCCACTCGGATGGGAGAGTGAGGCCATGGGTTCCGTAGTGTGGGTACAGTGTACTAACCTCTGCAGAGTGTATTTAATCTATCGATAGCCGAGTCCACAGATACAGACACGCTCGAAAGTAAGGTACACCATGGGTCAACACTTAAAAAATATGCACACTAAATTGCACTAAGGATGACAGTGAGGTCATCGTGTTGAGTTGGCCATGAGTTAGTCGGGTTGTGATCGCCGTAAGGATCACGGGCCACGAGTTGGTCGGGTTGTGATCACCGTAAGGATCACGGGCCATGAGATGGTCGGGTTGTGATGGTCGTAAGGATCACGGGTATGTGTTGGTAATATTATGTTTGTTGGTCACATCTGGTAAGCAAGTTGGGAGAATGAGTACCTGTTGAGCGTAGTCACATCATGTTGGTTATATAGCTGCATTGTTGATTAAAACTGGATAGATATCATAATATTGTCTGTCATCTTGTTTATGCTTATTGTGAGCTTGGAAGTACATTCAATGTACTGACCTGGCGTGTCATGCCAGATTTCAGGAAAGTCCCGTTGGAAAGGAGTGTTGTCCGAGTCTAGACCATGTCCACGTCGGTGTCCTTGTGCTATGGAGTCCCACTATGACGTTGTTCCGCTGCCGAGTAGTTGTCAAGATCGAGGCCCCTTTATGTTCACTTAATAATGTACATATTGTTCAGCCGCACCGTGTGTGTGCCACTTGGCCTCGCTAACTATTGTAATATGATCTATGTTCCGCTAGCATGAATAAAGCGGTTGTATTTTGTGCCATGTTGTTGTGTGTTGCCAGAAGAAAAGGTCTCTGGGCTGGCAATGAAGGGTAAACCGGTCGCTCTGAGCTGGTGGTGCCACATGCCAGCCCGCCGCTGGCGCGACGCGGCGCTGATGGTGCGACCAGCCCGCCGGCGTGGGCCTGAGCCAGCCAGCGTGGGCGCGGCTAGCCCGGCCGGCGATCTGTGGCGCTGCCAGCTCGTTAGCTTGGCGCTGGCGCTTGGCGTGGGGGCGCGGCAGCCCGGCCGGCGAGGTGTGGGCGCAGCCAGCCCGGCCGCGCTTGGCGCCAGCAGCGCTGGGCGCTGCCAGCCGGCCGGCACGGCGCGGCGCTTGCTGGGGCGCGCCAGCCTGGTCGGCGCGAGGAGCGGGCGATAATAGAGGAAAGGGCGGCCGCGGCCTAGGGCTCTGGGTTGTGCGCGAGGCTGGACGAACCGTTTTTGGGGTGCCAGGGGCCTTCTGCGCATTGGGCGCCGATGACCCATACTCCTGTCCGTCCCCCGGACGTCCGCCAAATCGCACCCCAAACAGACAAAATCGGACGCCCGGATGGGGTCTAGCGCTGGAGTTGGCCTTAGAGCGTCTACACTTGGGCGCCTCTCATATGTCCGGCCTGGCCGCCGGACACTTTCGGTCGCGAAATTTTGACCCGGACGGCCGTCTCAAACATGACTCAAACGCCTGGGCTGATCGACACCCCTCATATTCACCCCAAATATAGTCTGCCACTTCGGATCCGACAGCCCGATTACACCGTAAAGTGCACCAAATCCATCTTCAGACCTGCCGGATCCATTTGCTATCTCATATCGTCTTCCTCCTCCACGTTGTCCATCTCGCAGCTCCACCGCCACGCCTGTGCCGCAGCCGTTCTTAACCTCTGCGGCGCCAGCTCCGGCCGAGCAGTCCCCTCTCCCGTCCTCACCGTAGGGGGCGTCCTCACCGGTCCGGACAACACCGCGGTACGTCCAGCTACTCTCTGACTCCTCCTTGCGCTTGATGTGTTCGACATGTTGTCTAACCGGATTTTTTGTGATTTTATTAGGGAAAACGATGGATTCGATGCTTCGTCGGACGAGGAGTATGGACCGACGGAGCTTGATCAAATGATTCAAGATGAGTTCTTTGATTCCTCGGATTCGGATGAAGAAGTGGACATGATCATGCTCATGAGCATGCAAGAGGAAATGAACCGGCAAGTGGAGCATATTCTCAACCTTAAGGGCTCAATCAAAAGGAGAAGAGTGGTCAGCCGGGATAGGGTGTTCGGAGCAAAGCTACTGCACAAGAACTACTTTGCTCCCGACCCTACTTTCCTGGATGATCCATATTTTCGATGTTGTTTTCCCATGCGAAAACCGTTGTTTTGTGCATTGAGGAGAGAGTGTAGGCACACGGAGACTACTTCAAGCTCACAAGGGATTACTGCAGACAACTCTCTTTCTCTGCCAAGCAGAATGCACGGCTACACTGAGGATGCTTGCACTTGGTACTGCTGCAGACATCGTTGGTGAGATGATCGGGATGTGTTGGGGATATAACTTAAAAATATTCTTGAAGCCCAAGACCCAGGATAGAGATGGCGGTTCAGTTAAGGGCCCAAAGCCTAGAGGCGACTTAAGACCCGTAGTGATAAACCGCCATATGTGCGTGACTTGTATTGTAAGGCAAGAAGAGTTAAGAGACCGAGCCGGACAATGTTTATGAACCGCCCGGGACTCTGTAAGCCGCTGGGCATCAACCTCTGTATATAAAGGGACGACCCAGTGGCGGTTCAGGACAAGGAACATCAACTCGAGAGCTAGGTCAAGCGATTCGCTTCCTGGTTATCGAGACATAAGCAATCCCACTCAAAACTGGATCGTAGGCTTTTACCTTCACCATAAGGGGCCGAACCAGTAAAAACCTCGTGTCCTTTGTCCTGATTAACCCCTTTAAGCTTCCTAGTTGCGATGGCTCCACGACTAAGTCCTTTCACTAGGACATCTGCCGTGACAATTCCATGACAGTTGGCGCTCACCGTGGGGCCAGCGCACGGTGGATTTGAGTTCTTGAAGGGCAGCTTCAAAGGGCTCAAGGGATACGCTGTGGGCCGGATGACCAAGAGTCGTCGCGGCAAGCTCTACATTGATGACGCAGGCTGGGGCCCCGACGTCGGCTCAATTGAGTACGGGTACCGGGTCCCCTTCGGCGGAATCCACGTCTTCATCAGCAAGATCGGCGAGCCAGGCCCTGAGCCGAACATATGCACCGACCTCGTCGAGACGGCTCAACATGCGAGACCCGCCCGGGCTCTGCCTGCTGTAAAGCGTGCCTTCATGGGATGCATCCAGGGAGGGCTCTCTGAAGGATCTGCATCTGGCGGTGAGACGACCATCTATTCTGATGGTGAGTCGTCCACAGGTGAGACAAATTCGTTGTATCAACTGCAAGACGGCGGGCTTGGGGGCTGTTCCAATGGCAGCAGTATTCCGGATTTCCTTGAGCCCCCGAGCAGGGTCAGAATCTTAAGGGCTGGCACACAACCCATCCAAGACTCCACAACTGCGGCAGCCATAACCTCCAGGTCAGCAGCAGCCGGGGCAGGAGGCCGCGCGTGCTCGTCGGCTCAGGTGCTGATGGATCTCACAGATAAGATGACCGCTCTGTTAACCGCCGTGGTCAACCCGGCGGATCAAGCTCAACATGATGCGGAAGTGGCGCAGTTAAAGCTGGATATAGTGCAGGCTAAGGAAGACCTGGCAGCAGAAGATGTCAGGATGACCGCAGAGCGGGTGGCTCTGGACGCTCACGCTCAGCGGATTCAGGCGCAGACTTTCCGGCTCACACAGGATCAGAACGCATCTAATAAGGTCATGAGGAGAAGATACCAGAAGACTCAGTCTCGACTCCCTTCAGTTTATGATCCTCGAAACCTCTTCCACACACCCGGTGCAGGGCCCAGTAACCCGCCGGAGATAGACCGGGTTGCGACACCCGGGGTCGGGACGCTGGTTCAGCCACAGGTGATGGGGCCTCCCCGCGTGAATACTGCTCCACCTCAGTATGTACCAACACCACTGGGTCATTATTCTAACCCGTTGGAGAACATGATCACGACGGTGATAACCCACAAGTGTAGGGGATCGCAACAACTTTCGAGCCTAGAGTATTCAACCCAAATTTATTTATTCCACACAAGGGGAGCCAAAGAATATTCTTGAATATTAGAAGTTGAGTTGTCAATTCAACCACACCTGGATAACTTAGTATCTACAGCAAAGTGTTTAGTAGCAAAGTAGTATGATAGTAATGTTAACAGTGGCAAAAGTAACAATAGCAATTTTGTAGTGATTGTAACAATAGCAACGGAAAAGTAAATAAGCGGAGCACAATATGTTAAAAGCTCATAGGCATTGGATCAGTGATGGATAATTATGTCGGATGCGATTCCTCATGTAATAGCTATAACATAGGGTGACACAAAACTAGCTCCAATTCATCAATGTAATGTAGGCATGTATTCTGAATATAGTCATACGTGCTTATGGAAAAGAATTTACATAACATCTTTTGTCCTACCCTCCCGTGGCAGCGGGGTCCTAGTGGAAACTAAGGGATATTAAGGCCTCGTTTTAATAGAGAACCGGAACAAAGCATTATTACATAGTGAATACATGAACTCCTCAAACTATGGTCATCACCGAGAAGTATCCCGATTATTGTCACTTCGGGTTGTCAGATCATAACACATAATAGGTGACTATAGACTTGCAAGATAGGATCAAGAACTCACATATATTCATGAAAACATAATAGGTTCAGATCTGAAATCATGCCACTCGGGCCCTAGTGACAAGCATTAAGCATAGCAAAGTCATAGCAACATCAATCTCAGAACATAGTGGATACTAGGGATCAAACCCTAACAAAACTAACTTGATTACATGGTAAATCTCATCCAACTCATCACCGTCCAGCAAGCCTACGATGGAATTACTCACGCACGATGGTGAGCATCATGAAATTGGTGATGGAGGATGGTTGATGATGACGACGATGACGAATCCCCCTCTCCGGAGCCCAGAACGGACTCCAGATCAGCCCTCCCGAGAGAGATTAGGGCTTGGAGGTGGCTCCGTATCGTAAAACGCGATGAAGCTTTCTCTCTGATTTTTTCTCCGCGAAACGGAATATATGGAGTTGGAGTTGAGGTCGGTGGAGCGTCAGGGGGCCCACGAGACAGGGGCGTCCCCCACCCTCGTGGACAGGGTGTGGGCCCCCTGGCCTTGATTCTTTCGCCAGTATTTTTTATATTTTCCAAAACTTATCTCCCTGGATTTTCAGGTCATTCCGATAACTTTTGTTTTCTGCACAATAAACAACACCATGGCAGTTTTGTTGAAAACAACGTCAGTCCGGGTTAGTTTAATTCAAATCATGCAAGTTAGAGTCCAAAACAAGGGCAGAAGTGTTTGGAAAACTAGATACGCTGGAGACGTATCATCTCCCCCAAGCTTAAACCTTTGCTTGTCCTCAAGCAATTCAGTTGATAGACTGTAAGTGATAAAGAAAAACTTTTACAAACTCTATTTGCTCTTGTTGTTGTAAATATGTAAAGCCAACATTCAAGTTTCAGCAGAAAATATGAACTAACCATACTCACAATAACACCTAGGTCTCACAATTACTCATATCAATGGCATAATCAGCTATCGAGCCATAATAATAAAACTCGGATGACAATACTTTCTCAAAACAATCATAATATGATATAACAAGATGGTATCTCACTAGCCCTTTCTGAGACTGCAAAATATAAATGCAGAGCACCTTTAAAGATCAAGGACTGACTAAACATTGTAATTCATGGTAAAAGAGATCCAGTCAAGTCATACCCAATATAAACCAATAATAATGAATGCAAATGACAGTGTGCTCTCCAGCGGGTGCTTTTTAATAAGAGGGATGATGACTCAACATAAAAGTAAATAGACAGACCCGTCGCAGAGGGTAGCAGGGATTTGTAGAGGTGCCAGAGCTCGATTTTAAAATAGAGATGAATAACATTTTGAGCGGTATACTTTCACTTTCAACACAACAACTATGAGATGGCTATATCTTCCATACTACATGCATTATAGGCGGTTCCCAAACAGAATGGTAAAGGTTTATACTCCCCCACCTCCAACAAGCATCAATCCATGGCTTGCTCGAAACAATGAGTGCCTCCAACTAACAACAGCCCTGGGGGAGTTTTTGTTTAATTATTTTGATTTGCTTTGATCTTTTTGGATCATGGGACTGGGCATCCCGGTTACCGGCCCTTTCTCGCGAATGAGGGGCGGAGTCCACTCCTCTTGAGGATAACCCACCTAGCATGGAAGATACAGGCAGCCCTAGTTGAAACATGAGCTGCTCGAGCATAGAAAACAGAATTTCATTTGAAGGTTTGGAGTCACTCATGCGTGAACATGTGCCAAGTCGAGTCACTCAATTCATTCAAAGGAGGATACCATCTCATCATACCACATCACAATCATTTTAATAGCATGTTGGCACGCAAGGTAAACCATTATAACTCATAGCTAATCAAGCATGGCACAAGCAACTATAATCTCTAGATGTCATTGCAAATATGTTTACTTCATAGTAAGCTGAATCAGGAACGATGAATTCATCATATTTACAAAAACAAGAGAGGTCGAGTTCATACCTGCTTTTCTCATCTCAATAAGTCCATCATATATCGTCATTATTGCTTTTCACTTGCAGGCCGAATGATGTGTATAATAATAATAGTGCACGTGCATTGGACTAAGCTGGAATCTGCAAGCATTCAACTCAAGAGAGAAGACTAAGTAATATGGGCTCTAAATTAAATAAACGATCATGCATATGAGAGCCACTAAACATTTTTAATATGGTCTTCTACTCTCGACCCCCAAAGGAAAGAAAAGAAAATAAAACAATTTACACAGGAAAGCTCCCAAGAAGAAAGAAAAAAAATGAGAAATCTTTTTGGGTTTTCATGTTAATTTCTACTACGAGCATGGAAATTAAATTAAGTAATTTTTTTGGTTTTTCTTAAGGTTTATCAAACACACAAGAAGAAAGCTACAAAAAGGAAATAAACTAGCATGGATAATACAATGAAAGAGTATGAGCACCGACAACTAGAATAGTGTGTGAACATGAATGTAAAGTCGGTGAGAAATACGTACTCCCCCAAGCTTAGGCTTTTGGCCTAAGTTGGTATAATGCCAAGGGTAGCCTGGCTGATATCCGTAGTTGTAACTAGGGTCGTACTGGGATGCAACAGCAAATGCCTCCTGAGCTGCGGCATGTTGGCGAGCCGCCTCCGCTCTCCCCTCGTGTTCAGCTGCCTCCTCCCTGGTAACAACATATCTTCCTTTTGCCTGGTAATAAAAAAGGAAAGGGGCAGAGAGAGTAACATGGACAGAGCTATGTTTGTCAAAGATTAGTCGATACTGGAGGAATTGTTCATTCCTCAAAAGAAAATGATGTTTGACCATAGTTTTATAATCTAAATAAGCAGGAGGCAACACCATATCCCCCTCTCGTGGGGCTATACCAAGATAATTAGCCACACAGGTCGCATAAATTCCTCCAAATAAATCTCCAGCCCTACCATTATTATGCAACCTACGTGCAACTATTGCCCCCAAGTTGAAATCTTTATTACCTAACACGGCACTCTTGAGGACACAAAGATCAGGGACACGCATGTGACATGCTTCATCTTTACCATTAATGCATCTACCAATGAAGAGAGCAAAATAATGTATAGCAGGGAAATGAATGCTCCCTATGGTAGCTTGTGCTATATCCCTAGATTCTCACACAGTAATACTAGCAAGAAAGTCTCTAAATTCAGATTTGTGGGGATCATTAACATTGCCCCACCGCGGGAGTTTGCAAGCAGTTGTAAAATCCTCTAAGTCCATGGTATAAGATTTATATAAATATCAAATAGGACACTCTGAGAATTACGTGAACATTTATATTTAAACTTTCTCACAAATGAATCAGTCAATTGATAGTACCGAGGACACTTATCTTGTAAGAAGTCCTCAAGATCGGCATTACGCACATATGCGTCAAATTCATCCTTAATGCCTGCATTGACCATAAAATCGTCTGATGGCCACTCACAAGCACACATTTCTGCGTCCCTCAGTAGTTCATCATCTTGCTCACGCATAGCAAGCCTGGGTCCTTTCTTTATTGAGGAACCACCTTGAAACATTCTCCTAGACATATTTCTTTTTTCTGAAAAAATTCTGAAATTTTAGTAACTTCAAAATAAAAGTGAATAAAACTAAACAAGATTAGTAGCAACTACTCCTACAAGTTCCTAGAGCCTATATCATGCATTAGAATTACTTGGGACCTCATAAATTTGACATGCAAGCTCAAGAACAGGGTCACCTATGCAGCAAAAATTTGCAATGAATAAAGCACTAGAACAAAAACTAATTGGACCAATGAAGGAGTCACATAACAGGCAACAATCTCCCAAAGTAGTTTTGTGAATGGAGCTTTGAGCAAGGAGATCGAAAATCGCAACAAAATGAGCTAGAACTCGTGCTTGAGCTGGATGGGGATTTTTTGGGAAGAAGATGGAGTGTGCGGGTGCAGGAATAAGTGGAGGGGGGCCACCATGGGCCCACGAGACAGGGGGCGCGCCCAGGGGGTGTGGGCGCGCCCTCCACCCTCGTGGCCAGGTGCTTGCCCCTCCTGCAATGTTTTCAGTGCCTAAAATCCTCAAATAATCCATAAAAAATCATACTAAATTTGCAGGGCATTTGGAGCACTTTTGTTTTTGGGATATTTTTTATTGCACGGATAATTCAGAAAACAGATAGATAATACTATTTTTGCTTTATTTGTTCTAAATAACAGAAAGTAAAAAGAGGGTACAGAAGGTTGTGCCTTCTAGTTTCGTCCATCTCATGATCATCAAAATGAATCCACTAACAAGGTTGATCAAGTCTTGTTAACAAACTCATTCCGAATAACACGGAACCGGAGAAATTTTGAATAACACTAGGTTACCTCAATGGGGATATGAACATCCCCAACAATAAGAATATCATATTTTTCTTCACAGTAGGAAGAGGAAATTCAGAACCTCCAATAATGATAGTTGGAACTTTTCCAATAGAATTGATGCTATGAACTTGAGGTTGTTTCCTCGGAAAGTGTACCGTATGCTCAGTACCATTAACATGAAAAGTGTCCTTGCCTTTGTTGCAATCAATAACAGCCCCTGCAATATTCAAAAAAGGTCTACCAAGGATAATCAACATACTGTCATCCTCGAGAATATCAAGAATAACAAAGTCCGTTAACATAGTGACATTTGCAACCACAACAGGCACATCCTCACAAATACCGATGGGTATGGCAGTTGATTTATCGGTCATTTGCAAAGATATTTCAGAAGGTGTCAACTTATTGAATTCAAGTCTACGATATAAAGACAGAGGCATAACACTAACACCGGCTCCAAGATCACATAAAGCAGTCTTAACATAATTTCTTTTAATGGAGCATGGTATAGTTGGTACCCCAGGATCTCCAAGTTTCTTTGGTATTCCACCCTTAAAAGTGTAATTAGCAACCATGGTGGAAATTTCAGCTTCCCGTATCTTTCTTTTATTTGTAATGATTGATAACCCACAAGTGTAGGGGATCGCAACAGCTTTCGAGGGTAAAGTATTCAACCCAAATTTATTGATTCGACACAAGGGGAGCCAAAGAATATTCTTGAGTATTAGTAGTTGAGTTGTCAATTCAACCACACATGGATAACTTAGTATCTGCAGCAAAGTATTTAGTAGCAAAAGTGGTATGATAATAAAGGTAAAGGTAGCAAAAGTAAAGATAATTGTTTTTGGGTTTTTGTAGTAGTTGTAACAGTAGCAACGGAAAAGTAAATAAGCGAAGAACAATATGTGAAAAGCTCGTAGGCAATGGATCAGTGATGGATAATTATGCCGGATGCGATTCCTTATGTAATAGCTATAACATAGAGTGACACAGAACTAGCTCCAGTTCATTAATGTAATGTAGGCATGTATTCCGTAAATAGTCATACGTTCTTATGGAAAAGAACTTGCATGACATCTTTGTCCTACCCTCCCATGGCAACGGGGTCCTAGCGGAAACTAGGGGATATTAAGGCCTCCTTTTAATAGAGAACCGGAACAAAGCATTAGCACATAGTGAATACACGAACTCCTCAAACTACGGTCATCACCGAGAAGTATCCCGATTATTGTCACTTCGGGGTTGTCGGATCATAACACATAATAGGTGACTATAGACTTGCAAGATAGGATCAAAGAACACACATATATACATGAAAACATAACAGGTTCAGATCTGAAATCATGGCACTCGGGCCCTAGTGACAAGCATTAAGCATAGCAAAGTCATAGCAACATCAATCTGAGAACATAGTGGATACTAGAGATCAAACCCTAACAAAACTAACTTGATTAGATGGTAAATCTCATCCAACCCATCACCGTCCAGCAAGCCTACGATGGAATTACTCACGCACGGCGGTGAGCATCATGAAATTGGTGATGGAGGATGGTTGATGATGACGACACCACGAATCCCCCTCTTCGGAGCCCCGAACGGACTCCAGATCAGCCTTCCCAAGAGAGATTAGGGCTTGGCGGCAGCTCTGTGTCGTAAAACGCGATGAAACTTTCTCTTTGATTTTTTTCTCCCCGAACGTGAATATATGGAGTTGGAGTTGAGGTCGGTGGAGGTCCAGGGGGCCCACGAGAAAGGGGGGCGCCCCCTTCGCCCAAAAATTCTTATTAATTCCAAAAAGTGCATCCGTGGATTTTCAGGACATTCCGAGAACTTTTCTTTTCTACACATAAAACAACATCATGGCAGTTCTGCTGAAAACAACGGCAGTCCGGGTTAGTTTCATTCAAATCATGCAAGTTAGAGTCCAAAACAAGGGCAAAAGTGTTTGGAAAAGTAGATACGTTGGAGACATATCAACTCCCCCAACCTTAAACCTTTGCTTGTCCTCAAGCAATTCAGTTGATAAACTGAAAGTGATAAAGAAAAACTTTTACAAACTCTGTTTGCTCTTGTTGTTGTAAACATGAAAAAACCAACATTCAAGTTTCAGCAAATATTATTAACTAACCATACTCACAATAACACTTAGGTCTCAAATTACTCATATCAATAGCATAATCAGCTAGCGAGCCATAATAATAAAACTCAGATGACAACACTTTCTCAAAGCAATCATAACATGATATAACAAAATGGTATCTCGCTAGCCCTTTCTGAGACCGCAAAACATAAATGCAGAGCACCTTTAAAGATCAAGGATTGACTAAACATTGTAATTCATGGTGAAAGAGATCCAGTCAAGTCAAACCCAATATAAACTAATAGTAATTAATGCAAATGATAGTGTGCTCTCCAGCGGGTGCTTTTTAATAAGAAGGGTGATGACTCAACATAAAAGTAAATAGATAGGCCCTTCGCAGAGGGAAGCAGGGATTTGTAGAGGTGCCAGAGCTCGATTTTAAATAGAGATTGAATAATAATTTGAGCGGCATACTTTCGCTGTCAACTTAACAACTATGAGATGGCTGTATCTTCCATACTACATGCATTATAGGCAGTACCCAAACAGAATGGTAAAGGTTTATACTCCCCCAACCACCAACAAGCATCAATCCATGGCTTGCTCGAAACAACGAGTGCCTCCAACTAACAACAGCCCTGGGGGAGTTTTGTTTAATTATTTTGATTTACTTTGATCTTTTTGGATCATGGGACTGGGCATCTCGGTTCATCGCCCTTTCTCGTGAATGAGGAGCGGAGTCCACTCCTCTTGAGAATAACCCACCTAGCATGGAAGATATAGGCAGCCCTAGTTGAAAGATGAGCTGCTCGAGCATACAAAACAGAATTTCATTTGAAGGTTTGGAGTTTGGCACATACAAATTTACTTGGAACGACAGGTAAATACCGCATATAGGAAGGTATAGTGGACTCATATGGAACAACTTTGGTGTTTATGGAGTTTGGATGCACAAGCAGTATTCCCGCTTAGTACAGGTGAAGGCTAGCAAGGAAGCGACCAACTGAGAGAGGGACAACATTCGTAAACATGCATTAAAATTAATTCACACCGAGTACAAGCATGAGTAGGATATAATCCACCATGAACATAAATATCATGAAGGCTATGTTGATTTGTTTTAACTACATGCATGAACATGCACCAAGTCGAGTCACTCAATACATTCAAAGGAGGATACCATCCCATCATACCACATCATAATACTTCTAATAGCATGTTGGCATGCAAGGTAAACCATTATAACTCATAGCTAATCAAGCATGGCACAAGCAACTATAATCTCTAAATGTCATTGCAAATATGTTTACTTCATAATAAGCTGACTCAGAAACGATGAACTCATCATATTTACAAAAACAAGAGAGGTCGAGTTCATAGCAGCTTTTCTCATCCCAATAAGCCATCATATATCGTCATTATTGCCTTTCACTTGCATGGCCGAACGATGTGTATAATAATAAGAGTGCACGTGCATTGGACTAAGCTAGAATCTGCAAGCATTCAACTCAAGAGAGAAGACAGGGTAATATGGGCTCTAAATTAAATAAACAATCATGGATATGAGAGCCACTAAGCATTTTCAATATGGTCTTCTCGACCCCCTAAAGGAAAGAAAAGAAAATAAAACTATTTACACGGGAAAGCTCCCAACAAGTAAGAAGAAGAACAAGAAATCTTTTTGGGTTTTCATTTAATACTACTACAAGCATGGAAATTAAACTAACTAATTTTTTGGTTTTTCTTAAGGTTTATCAAACACACAAGAAGAAAACTAGAATTTTTTTAAACTAGCATGGATAATACAATGAAAGAGTATGAGCACCGACGACTAGTGTGTGAACATGAATGTAAAGTCGGTGAGAAATACGTACTCCCCCAAGCTTAGGCTTTTGGCCTAAGTTGGACTAGTACCTAGGACCGCCTGACTGATATCCATAAGTGAAACCGGGGTCGTACTGAGATGTTGCGGCAACCGCCTCCTGAGCTGCATTGTGTTGGCGAGCTGCCTCCGCTCTCCTCTCGTGTTCAGCTGCTTCCTCCCTGGTGACAACATATCTTCCTTTTGCCTGATAATCAAAAAGGTAGGGAGCAGGAAGAGTAGCAGGGACGACGTTGTGTTTGTCATAGATTAGTCGATAATGGAGGAATTGTTCATTCCTCGCAAGAAATTGATGATTGACCATAGCTTCAGAATCCAAATAAACAGGAGGTATCAACATATCTCCCTCTCGTGGGGCTATATTAAGATAATTAGCCACACGGGTTGCATAAATTCCTCCAAATAAATTTCCCTTTCTACTATTATTCTGGAACCTACGTGCAACTATTGCCCCGAAGTTGTAACCTTTATAACCTAACACAACACTCTTGAGGACACACAGATCAGGAACACACATGTGACATGCTTCGTCTTTACCGTTAATGCATCTACCAATAAAGAGAGCAAAATAATGTATAGCAGGAAAATGAATGCTCCCATAGTGATACTAGCAAGGAAATCTCTAAATTCAGATTTGTGAGGATCATTAATATTACCCCACTGTGGGAGTTTGCAAGCAGTTGTGAAATCCTCTAAATCCGTGGTATAAGATGTATCATAAATATCAAATATGACACTAGGAGAATTATGCGCACAGTTATATTTGAACCTCCGCACAAAAGAATCAGTCAATTGATAATACTGCGGACACTTATCTTGTAGGAAGTCCTCCAGCTCGGCATTACGCACATACGCGTCAAATTCCACCTTAAAGCCTGCTTCGACCGTAAAATCATCGGATGGCCACTCACAAGCTCGTACATCCGCGTCCCTTGGCAATTCAACATCTTGCTCACGTATAGCAATCCCGGGCCATTCCTTCGCCGAGGAACCACCTTGGTACATTCTTCTAAGCATAATTCTTTTTCTGAAATAATTCTAAAATTTTAGTAACTTCAAAATAAAAGTGAATAAAACTAAACAAGATTGGTAGCAACTACTCCTACAAGTGCCTAGAGCCTATATCATGCATTAGAATTACTTGGGACCTCATAAATTTAACATGCAAGCTCAAGAACATGGTCACCTATGCAGCAAAAATTTGCAATGAATAAAGCACTAGAACAAACACTAATTGGACCAATGGAGGAGTCACATACCAAGCAACAATCTCCCAAAGCAGTTTTGTGAATGGAACTTTGAGCAAGGAGATCGAAAATCGCAGCAAAATGAGCTAGAACTCGTGTGTGGGTGCTGGCATAAGTGGAGGGGGGGCACCAGGGGCCCACGAGACAGGGGGCGCGTCCTATAGGGGGGGCCTCCACTCTCGTGGCCTGGTGCTTGCCCCTCCTGCAGTGTTTTCAGTGCCTAAAATCCTCAAATATTTCATAAAAAATCATACTAAATTTGCAGGGCATTTGGAGCACTTTTATTTTCGGGATTTTTTTAATACACAGATAATTCAGAAAATAGACGAATAATACTATTTTTTCTTTATTTATTCTAAATAACAGAAAGTAAAAAGAGGGTACAGAAGGTTGTGCCTTCTAATTTCATCCATCTCATGATCATCAAAATGAATCCACTAACAAGATTGATCAAGTCTTGTTAACAAACTCATTCCGAATAACACGGAACTGGAGAAATTTCGAATAACACTAAGTTACCTCAACGGGGATATGAAAATCCCGAACAATAAGAATATCATACTTTTTTTTGATAGTAGGGAGAGGAAATTAAAAACCTCCAATAATTATAGTTGGAACTTTTCCAATAGAATTGATGCCATGAACTTGAGATTGTTTCCTCGGAAAGTGTACCATATGCTCATTACCATTTACATGAAAAGTGACATTGCCTTGTTGCAATCAATAACAGCCCCTGCAGTATTAAGAAAAGGTCTAACAAGGATAATAGAGATACTATCGTCCTCGGGAATATCAAGAATAACAAAGTCCGTTAAGATAGTGACATTTGCAACCACAACAGGCACATCCTCGCAAATACCGACATGTATAGTAGTTGATTTATCAGCCATTTGCAAAGATATTTCAGTAGGTGTCAACTTATTCAACTCAAGTCTACGATATAAAGAGAGAGGCATAACACTAACACCGGCTCTAAGATCACATAAAGCAGTTCTAACATAATTTCTTTTAATGGAGCATGGTATAGTTGGTACCCCCGTATCTCCAAGTTTCTTTGGTATCCCACCCTTAAAAGTGTAATTAGCAAGCATGGTAGAAATTTTAGCTTCCGGTATCTTTCTTTTGTTTGTGATGATATCCTTCATATACTTAGCATAAGGATTCACTTTGAGCATATCAGTTAAGCGCATACGTAAGGAAATAGGTCTAATCATTTCAGCAAAGCGCTCAAAATCCTCATCATCCTTCTTGGATGGTTTAGGAGGAAAGGGCATGGGTTTCTGAACCCATGGTTCTCTTTCTCTACCGTGCTTCCTAGAAACAAAATCTCTCTTATCATAATGTTGATTCTTTGATTGTGGGTTATCAAGATCAATAGCAGGTTCAATCTCTACATCATTGTTTTTGCTAGGTTGAGCATCAACATGAACATTATCATTAACATTATCACTAGGTTCATGTTCATCACCTGATTGTGTTTCAGCATCAGAGATAGAAATATCATTGGGATTCTCAAGTGTGTCTACAGTAGGTTCACTAGAAGCATGCAAAGTTCTATCATTTTTCTTTTTCTTCTTTTTAGAAGAACTAGGTGCCTCTAAATTATTTCTTTGAGAATCTTGCTCGATTTCTCTTAGGGTGGCCTTCAGGATACAAAGGTTCCTGAGTCATTCTACCAGTTCTAGTAGCCACTCTAACAGCAAAGTCATGTTTATTATTTAATTCGCCAAGCAAATCGTTTTGAGCTCTGAGTACTTGCTCAGCTTGAGTAGCAACCATAGAAGTATATTTGCTAATGAGTTTGAGTTCACCTTTAACTCAAGCCATATTATCGCTCACGCATCCTATCTCGAAAGCATTATTCTTTAACTCTCTACCAGCATAAGCATTAAAACTTTCTTGTCTAGCCATAAAGTTATCAAATTCATCTAAGCACGGGCTATGAAATTTAGTAGAGGGGATTTCAACTTTATCATATCTATAGAGAGAATTTACCTTTACTACCTGTGTCGGGTTATCAAGATAATGTGGTTCTTCAACAGGCGGTATATTAAGACCATGTATTTCTTCAATAGGAGGTAAATTCTTAACATCTTCAGCTTTAATACCTTTTTCTTTCATACATTTCTTTGCCTCTTGCATATCTTCAGATCGAGAAATAAAACACCTCTTCTTCTTGAGTGGGTTTAGGAATAGGCTCAGGAGTTGGCTCAATTGGTTCAGGAATTGCCTCAGGAAGAGTCCAATTATTTTCATTAGTCAACATATTATTCAATAGTAATTCAGCTTGGTCGACTGTTCTTTCCCTGAAAACACAACCAGCACAACTATCCAAGTAGTCCTTGGAAGCATCGGTTAGTCCATTATAAAAGATATCAAGTATTTCATTTTTCTTGAGAGGATGATCAGGAAAAGCATTAAGTAACTGGAGAAGCCTCCCCCAAGCTTGTGGGAGACTGTCTTCATTGATTTGCACAAAATTATATATTTCCCGCAAGGCAGCTTGTTTCTTATGAGCAGGGAAATATTTAGCAGAGAAGTAATAAATCATATCCTGGGGACTACGCACACAATCAGGATCAAGAGAGTTAAACCAAGTCTTAGCATCACCCTTTAATGAGAACGGAAATATCTTAAGGATATAGTAATAGCAAGACTTCTCATCATTAGTAAACAGGGTGGCTATATCATTTAACTTGGTAAGATGTGCCACAACAGTTCCAGATTCAAGGCCATAAAAAGAATCAGATTCTACTAAAGTAATAATTCCAGGATCAACACAGAATTCATAATCCTTATTAGTAACACAGATAGGTGAAGTAGCAAAATCAGGGTAGGGTTTCATTCTAGCATTAAGAGATTGCTGCTTCCATTTGGCTAATAATTTCTTAAGATCATATCTTTCTTTGCAAGCAAAAATAGCTCTAGCAGCTTCTTCATTCATAACATAACCCTCAGGAACAACAGGTAATTCATAATCAGGGGGAGAACTTTCATCATCACTATCATCAATAACAACATCTTCAATAATTTCATTCTTTCTAACCCTAAAAAGTTGTTCATCGAGAAATTCACCTAATGGCAAAGTAGTATCACGCACAAAAGTAGTTTCATCATAACTATCATGCATAGCAGAAGTGGCATCATCAGTAACATGTGACATATCAGAATTCATAGCAGTAGCAGGTTTAGGTGTTGCAAGCTTACTAATAACAGAAGGAGAATCTAGTGCAGAGCGAGATGGCAGTTCCTTACCTCCCCTCGTAGTTGAGGGCAAAATCTTGGTGCTTTCGTCTTTCAAGTTCCTCATTGTGATCAACAGATATAAATCCCAAGTGACTCAAAGAATAGAGCTATGCTCCCCGGCAACGGCACCAGAAATTAGTCTTGATAACCCACAAGTGTAGGGGATCGCAATAGCTTTCGAGGGTAGAGTATTCAACCCAAATTTATTGACTCGACACAAGGGGAGCCAAAGAATATTCTTGAGTATTAGCGTTGAGTTGTCAATTCAAGCACACCTGGATAACTTAGTATCTGCAACAAAGTATTTAGTAGCAAAGTAGTATGATAGTAATGTTTACAGTGGCAAAAGTAACAATAGCAGTTTTGTAGTGATTGTAACAGTAGCAACGAAAAAGTAAATAAGCGGAGCACAAATGTGAAAAGCTCGTAGGCATTGGATCAGTGATGGATAATTATGTCGAATGCGATTCCTCATGTAATAGCTATAACATAGGGTGACACAGAACTAGCTCCAATTCATCAATGTAATGTAGGCATGTATTCCGAATATAGTCATACATGCTTATGGAAAAGAACTTGCGGAACATCTTTTGTCCTACCCTCCCGTGGCAGCGGGGTCCTAGTGGAAACTAAGGGATATTAAGGCCTCCTTTTAATAGAGAACCGGAACAAAGCATTAGCACATAGTGAATACATGAACTCCTCAAACTATGGTCATCACCGAGAAGTATCTCGATTATTGTCACTCCGGGTTGTCGGATCATAACACATAATAGGTGACTATAGACTTGCAAGATAGGATCAAGAACACACATATATTCAGATCTGAAATCATGGCACTCGGGCCCTAGTGACAAGCATTAAGCATAGCAAAGTCATAGCAACATCAATCTCAGAACATAGTGGATACTAGGGATCGAACCCTAACAAAACTAACTTGATTACGTGGTAAATCTCATCCAACCCATCACCGTCCAGCAAGCCAATGATACGTCCATTTTGCATCATGCTTTTATGTCAATATTTATTTCATTATGGGCTGTTATTACACATTATATCTCAATACTTATGGCTATTCTCCCTTATTTTACAAGGTTTACCTTGAAGAGGGGGGATGCCGACAACTGGAATTCTGGCTGAAAAAGGAGCAAACGTCGGAAACCTATTCTGCCAACTCCAAAAGACCTGAGACACCACGAAACAACTTTTCAGATTTAATAAGAATTTTTGGGCAAAAGAAATAGGCCAGGGGGTCCACACCCTGTCCAGGAGACAAGGGGGCGCCCCCCCCGAGGGCGCGCCCCCCCCGAGGGCGCGCCCCCTATCTCCTGGGCTCCCTGGTGGGCCTGTGGCGTCCATCTTCTGCTATATGAAGGGTTTTTCCCTGGAAAAAATCATGGGCAAGCTTACGGGACGAAACTCCGCCGCCACGAGGCGGAACCTTGGCGGAATTAATCTAGGGCTCTGGCGGAGCTGTTCTGCCGGGGACACTTCCCTCCGGGAGAGGGAAATCATCACCAACGTCATCACCAACGATCCTCTCATCGGGAGGGGTTCAATCTCCATCAACACCTTCACCAGCACCATCTCATCTCAAAACCCTAGTTCATCTCTTGTATCCAATCTTGTATCAAAACCACAAATTGGTACCTGTGGGTTGCTAGTAGTGTTGATTACTCCTTGTAGTTGATGCTATTTGGTTTACTTGGTGGAAGATCATATGTTCAGATCCTTTATGCATATTATTACCCCTCTGATTATGCACATGAATATGCTTTGTGAGTAGTTACGTTTGTTCCTGAGGACATGGGTGAAGTCTTGCTATTAGTAGTCATGTGAATTTGGTATTCGTTCGATATTTTGATGAGATGTATGTTGTCTCTCCTCTAGTGGTGTTATGTGAACATCGACTACATGAAACTTCACCATTACTTGGGCCTAGAGGAAGGCATAGGGAAGTAATAAGTAGATGATGGGTTGCTAGAGTGACAGAAGCTTAAACCCTAGTTTATGCGTTGCTTCGTTAGGGGTTGATATGGACCCATATGTTTAATGCTGTGGTTAGGTTTACCTTAATACTCCTTTTTGTAGTTGCGGATGCTTGCAATAGGGGTTAATCATAAGTGGGATGCTTGTCCATGTTAGGGCAGTACCCAAGTGCCGGTCCACCCACATATCAAATTATCAAAGTACCGAAGGCGAATCTTATGAACGTGATGAAAACTAGCTTGACGATAATTCCCAATGTGTACTCGGGAGCTCCTTCTTCATTATTAGAATTTGTCCAGGCTTATCCTTTGCTACATAAAGGATTGGGCCACCTTGCTGCACTTTATTTACTTTATTTACTTTTGCTTGTTACTATTTATCTTATCACAAAACTATCACCTACTATTTCTGTGCTTGCAGAGAAAACCTTACTGAAAACCGCTTATCATTTCCTTCTGCTCCTCGTTGGGTTCGACACTCTTACTTATCGAAAGGACTATGATAGATCCCCTATACTTGTGGGTCATCAAGACTCTTTTCTGGCGCCGTTGCCGGGGAGCGTAGCACTCTTGGTGAGTGGAACTTGGTAAGGAAACATTTATATAGTGTGCTGAAATTTTCTGTTACTTGTCACTATGGAAACTAATCCTTTGAGGGGCTTGTTTGGGGTATCTTCACCCCAACCAGAAGAGCAAAGAGATTCTCCTCAACCTACTGAACCTTATGAAAATATTCACTTTGAGATTCCTTCGGGTATGATAGAAAAACTGCTAGCTAATCCTTTTGCAGGAGACGGAACATTGCATCCCGACTTACACCTCATCTTTGTGGATGAAGTTTGTGGATTATTTAAGCTCGCAGGTATTCCCGATGATGTTGTCAAAAGGAAGGTCTTCCCTTTATCTTTGAAGGGAGATGCAATAACATGGTATATGCTATGTGATGATACGAGATATTGGAATTATAAGCGATTGAAGTTGGAATTTCACCAGAAGTTCTATCCTATGCATCTTGTTCATCGTGATCGTAATTACATATATAATTTCTGGCCTCGCAAAGGAGAAAGCATCGCTCAAGCTTGGGGGAGGCTTAAGTCAATGTTGTATTCATGCCCCAATCATGAGCTCTCTCGGGAAATGATTATTCAGAATTTTTATACTCAACTTTCTCTTGATAATCGCAACCTGCTTGATACTTCCTGTGCTGGTTCCTATATGTTGAAGACTATTAATTTCAAATGGGACTTATTGGAAAGATTTAAACGCAACTCTGAAGATTGGGGTTCCGACGATGGTAAGGAGTCAGGTATGACACCTAAGTTTGATTGTGTTAAATCTTTTATGGATACCAATGCTTTCCGTGGATTTAGCTCTAAGTATGGACTTGACTCTGAGATAGTAGCTACTTTTTGTGAAACTTTTGCTACTCACATTGATCTCCCTAAGGAGAAGTGGTTTAAATATAATCCTCCTGTTGAAGTGAAAGTAGTTGCACCTATTATAGTTGAAGAGAAGACTATTACATATAGTGATCCTATTATTCCTACTGCTTATGTTGAAAACCCCCCTTTTCATGTTAGGATAAAAGATCATGTTAAAGCTTTGACTGTTGTTTGTAAGAGTAATACTAGGACTTATACACCTCCCGAGCAAATTAATGTTGAACCTGGTATTGCTATGATTAAAGATCTTTTGGATGAAGACTTAGATGGGCATGTTATCTCTTTTTGTGGTGAAACTGCTAATATTGCTAGACGCGATACTAAGACACGTAGACCTGTTGTAGGCACGCCTGTTATTTTCGCTAAAATAGGAGATCATTGTTATCATGGTTTATGTGATATGGGTGCTAGTGCTAATGCGATACCTTATGATCTTTATAAAGAAATTATGCACGATATTGCACCTGTTGAATTAGAAGACATTGATGTTACTATTAAGCTTGCTAATAGGGACACCATTAAACCTATTGGGATTGTTAGAGATGTTGAAGTCTTGTGTGGGAGGATTAAATACCCTGCTGATTTTCTTGTTCTTGGTTCCCCACAAGATGATTTTTGTCCCATTATTTTTGGTAGACCCTTCTTGAATACTGCTAGTGCTAAGATTGATTGTAAGAGGAAGGTTGTCACTGTTGGCATAGACGGTACATCTCATGAGTTTAATTTTGCCAAGTTTAGTAGACAACATCGTGAAAAGGAACCATCTAGTAGGGATGAAATTATTGGTCTTGCTTCCATTGCTGTTCCTCCAACTGATCCGTTAGAACAATATTTGCTAGACCATGAAAACGATATGTTTATGAAGGAAAGGGAAGAAATAGATGAAGTGTTCCTTAAACAAGAATCTATGTTGAAACATAACCTTCCCATTGAAATTCTTGGGTTCCCCCTCCACCCAAGGGTGATCCCGTGTTTGAACTCAAACCATTACCTAATAATCTTAAGTATGCTTATCTTGATGAAAAAGAAATATATCCTGTTATTATTAGTGCTAACCTTTCAGAGAAAGAAGAAAAAAGATTATTGAAAACTCTGAAGAAGCACCGAGCTGCTATTGGATATACTCTAGATGATCTTAAGGGCAATAGTCCCACATTATGTCAACACAAAATTTCAGTGGAGAAAGATGCCAAACCAGTTAGAGATCCTCAAAGACGATTAATTCCCAAAATGAAGGAAGTGGTAAGAAAGGAGATACTAAAGCTCCTTGAGGCAGGTATTATTTATCCCATTGCTGATAGTGAATGGATAAGCCCTGTCCATTGTGTCCCTAAAAAGGGAGGTATTACCGTTGTTCCTAATGATAAAGATGAATTGATCCCGCAAAGAATTATTACAGGTTATAGGATGGTAATTGATTTCCGTAAGTTAAATAAAGCCACTAAGAAAGATCATTACCCTTTACCTAGAAAGGCTATCCAAACACACACATTTTTGTTTCCTAGATGGTTATTCTGGTTTCTCTCAGATACCTGTTTCAGCAGGGGATCAATCTAAAACTACTTTTACTTGCCCTTTTGGTACCTTTGCTTATAGACGTATGCCTTTTGGTTTATGTAATGCACCTGCTACCTTTCAAAGATGCATGATGGCTATATTTTCTGATTTTTGTGAAAAGATTTGTGAGGTATTCATGGATGACTTCTCCGTCTATGGATCCTCCTTTGATGATTGTTTGAGCAACCTTGATCGAGTTTTGCAGAGATGCGAAGACACTAGTCTCGTCCTGAATTGGGAAAAGTGTCACTTTATGGTTAATGAAGGCATTGTCTTGGGGCACAAGATCTCCGAGAGAGGTATTGAAGTTGATAAAGCCAAAGTTGATGCTATTGAAAAGATGCCATGTCCCAAGGACATAAAAGGTATAAGAAGTTTCCTTGGTCATGCCGGCTTCTATAGGAGGTTCATTAAGGACTTTTCTAAAATCTCTAGGCCTCTGACTAATTTATTGTAAAAAGATATTCCTTTTGTCTTTGATGATGATTGTGTAGAAGCATTTGAAACACTTAAGAAAGCTTTGATCACTGCACCTATTGTTCAGCCACCTGATTGGAATTTACCTTTTGAAATTATGTGCGATGCTAGTGATTATGTTGTAGGTGCTGTTTTAGGGCAAAGAGTCGATAAGAAATTGAACGTTATCTAGTATGCTAGCAAGACTCTTGATACTGCCCAGAGAAATTATGCTACTACTGAAAAAGAATTCTTAGCAGTTGTGTTTGCATGTGATAAGTTTAGACCTTATATTGTTGATTCCAAAGTTAATATTCACACTGATCATGCTGCTATTAAATATCTTATGGAAAAGAAAGATGCTAAGCCTAGACTCATTAGATGGGTTCTCTTGCTCCAAGAATTTGACTTGCATATTATTGATAGAAAGGGAGCTGAGAACCCCGTTGCAGATAACTTGTCTAGTCTAGAGAATGTTCTTGATGACCCACTGCCTATTAATGATAGTTTTCCTGATGAACAATTAGCGGTTGTCAATGCTTCTCATACTGCTCCTTGGTATGCTGACTATGCTAATTATATTGTTGCCAAATATATACCTCCTAGTTTCACTTACCAGCAAAAGAAAAAGTTCTTTTATGATTTAAGACATTACTTCTGGGATGATCCACACCTTTATAAAGAAGGAGTAGATGGTATTATTAGATGTTGTGTGCCTGAGCATGAACAGGAACAAATCCTACGCAAGTGTCACTCCGAATCCTATGGAGGACACCACGCTAGAGATAGAACTGCACACAAGGTACTTCAATCTGGTTTTTATTGGCCTACTCTTTTCAAATATGCTCGTAAGTTTGTCGTATCTTGTGATGAGTGTCAAAGAATAGGTAAGATTAGTAGACGTCAAGAAATGCCTATGAATTATTCTCTTGTTATTGAACCATTTGATGTTTGGGGTTTTGATTATATGGGACCTTTTCCTGCCTCCAATGGTTATACACATATTTTAGTTGCTATTGATTACGTTACTAAGTGTGTAGAAGCTATTCCAACTAGTAGTGCTGATCATAACACTTCTATTAAAATGCTTAAAGAAGTTATTTTCCCGAGGTCTGGAGTTCCTAGATATCTTATGACTGATGGTGGTTCACACTTTATTCATGGTGCTTTCCGTAAGATGCTCGCTAGGTATGATGTCAATCATAGAATCGCATCTCCTTATCACCCGCAGTCTTGTGGTCAAGTAGAGTTGAGCAATAGAGAGGTCAAGTTAATTTTGCAAAAGACTGTGAATAGATCTAGAAAGAATTGGTCCAAAAAACTTGATGATGCATTATGGGCCTATAGAACTGCATACAAAAATCCTATGGGTATGTCTCCATATAAGATGGTTTATGGAAAAGCATGTCATTTACCTCTTGAACTTGAACATAAAGCATATTGGGCTATTAAAGAGCTCAATTATGACTTCAAACTTGTCGGTGAGAAAAGGTTATTTGATATTAGCTCACTGGATGAATGGAGAACCCAAACATATGAAAATGCTAAGCTTTTCAAAGAAAAAGTCAAACGCTGGCATGATAAGAGGATACAGAAGCGTGAGTTTAACGTAGGGGATTATGTGTTATTGTTCAACTCTCATTTAAGATTTTTTGCAGGAAAACTTCTCTCAAAATGGGAAGGTCCTTACGTTATTGAGAAGGTCTATTGTTCTGGCGCTATAAAATCAACAACTTCGAAGGCACAAACCCGAGGGTGGTAAATGGTCAAAGAATTAAACATTATATTTCAGGTAATCCTATCAATGTTGAAACTAATATTATTGAAACCATAACCCCTGAGGAATACATAAGAGACACTTTCCAGAATGTTCTAGACTCCGAAAAGGCATAGGTACGTGGTACGGTAAGTAAACCGACTCCAAAAGAACTCTAATGGCAATTTTTATCTGTTTTGGATTACTTAAGAATTTTAGGAAGAAAGAAGTAGTCCGAAAGGGACACGAGGCTCCCACGAGAGAGGAGGGCGCGCCCCTCCTGTAGGGTGCGCCCCATGTCTCGTGGGCACCTCGTGTGCCTCCCGGACTCCATTTTCTTGTATGTTACATATTTTGGTCGGTAAAAATTCATTATATATACTCCCGAAGGTTTTGACCACCGTATCACGCAAATATCCTCTGTTTTCATTTCGAGCTGTTTCTGTTTCAGATCTAGAGCATCATGTCGTCTCCAAGCGCTCCCAAGGACAAGTTTTTTGAGAGGGTTATCAACCCCTATCTTGCGGAGGTGCTGCATCACCCTCAAACCATTGAGATGCGTGAGGGGGTGTTGCACATCCGCGATGTGGAGGGACCAAGGCGTACCGAGAGCGTGGAGACAAAGCTCGAAGCTATGGAGCAAGAAGTTTTCAAGTGTCAGGGGATGGTGGAGCGTGGACTCAACGCCAACCAGATGATGATCACGGAGTTCACCAACAACCACAAGCTGGATGCCAAAGTCATTAGCGAGACCATCTTCAAGCTTCAAGAGAAAATCGAACACCTCCAAGCCCAGATCTATGACCTGCAAAACCAGAACTGTGAGTATGAATATAGATTTAAAAGGATGAGTATGGCTGCAGATTTAAGGATCCCGGAGACTCGATCATCCTTTTATGATGGAGAGCCTATGCCATGGAAGACGGACGACAAGCCTACATCATCAACAACTCCTACTTCACCACCTCCGAAGAAATAATCACACTGGTATGGGCACTCCCCTTGGCAACTGCCAAGCTTGGGGGAGGTGCCCCAGTATCGTATCACCATCACACTCCTATCTTTACTGCTTTATTTAGTTCGATCCTTTTAGTAGTATCTTGATCTATTAGTTCGAAGTTTTGATATTAAGTAGTTTTGAGTTTTGCCTTGTGATCTCTTTATGTAATCGAGTCCGTGTGCTATCTATAATAAAGATTAGTGCTGAGTCAAGGGCTTTTCTATGTTGCTATGATCTGGAAAAAGTAGAAAGAACAAAAGAGTTCATATTGATCTTATGGATAGTGATAACTTCACACATAGAAAGTATGAGACATAAAAATTGTTGAGAGTTGATGAACGTAGCCTTGGTCATCGTTGCAATTAATAGGAAGTGATAAGGAAAGAGGGATTCACATATAAATATATTATCTTGGACATCTTTTATGATTGTGAAGCACTCATTAAGTATGACATGCTAAAAGAGTTGACGTTGGACAAGGAAGACAACGTAATGGTTTATGTTTTCCGACATCTCAGTTAAAGTATATGGTCATTGACCTTCCAAACATGTTGAGCTTGCCTTTCCCTCTCATGCTAGCCAAATTCCTTGCACCAAGTAGAGATACTACTTGTGCTTCCAAATATCCTTAAACCCGTTTTGCCATGAGAGTCCACCATACCGCCTATGGATTGAGTAAGATCCTTCAAGTAAGTTGTCAGCGGTGCAAGCAATAAAAATTGCTCTCTAAATATGTATGACTTATTAGTGCAGAGAAAATAAGCTTTGTACGAACTTGTTGTGGAAGTAATAAAAGCAACGGACTGCATAATAAAGGTCCACATACAAGGGGCAATATAAAGTGACGTTCTTTTGCATTAAGATTTTGTGCATCAACCCAAAACGCACATGACAACCTCTGCTTCCCTCTGCGAAGGGCCTATCTTTTACTTTATGTATTACTTTATGCTTGAGTCAAGGTGATCCTCACCTTTCCCTTTTTCATTTTATCCTTTGGCAAGCTCCTCATGTTTGAAAGATCATGATACATATATCCAATTGGATGTAAGTTGGCATAAGCTATTATTGTTGACATCACCTACAGGTGAATATGTTGGGAGGCAACACAATAAGCCCCTATCTTTCTCAGTGTCCGGCTGAAACTCTATAACCACAAGTATTGCATGAGTGTTAACAATTATAGGGATTACAAGATAGTTGAGTATGTGAGCTTGCTGAAAAGCTCTATTATTGACTCTTTCAGATATTATGATAAATTGCAATTGCTTCAATGACTGAGATTATAGTTTGTTAGTTCCCAATGAAGTTTTTGAACCATACTTGACATTGTGAATTGCTTATTACTTGAACATAGGAAATCATATGAAAAAAATCCATATATGTTGCTGTTATTAGAATGATCATGATGCCCTCATGTCCGTATTTTATTTTTATCGACACCTCTATCTCTAAACATGTGGACATATTTTTCGATTTTGGCTTCCGCTTGAGGACAAGTGAGGTCTAAGCTTGGGGGAGTTGATACGTCCATTTTGCACCATGCTTTTATGTCAATATTTATTGCATTATGGGCTGTTATTACACATTATATCTCAATACTTATGGCTATTCTCCCTTATTTTACAAGGTTTACCATGAAGAGGGGGGATGCCGGCAGCTGGAATTCTGGCTGAAAAAGGAGCAAACATTGGAAACCTATTCTGCACAACTCCAAAAGACCTGAGACTCCATGAAACAACTTTTCAGATTTAATAAGAATTTTTGGGCAAAATAAATAGGCCAGGGGGCCCACACCCTGTCCAGGAGACAGGGGGCGCCCCCCCTAGGGCACGCCCCCTATCTCCTGGGCTCCCTAGTGGGCCTCCGGTGTCCATATTCTGCTATATGAAGGGTTTTCCCCTAGAAAAATCATGGGCAAGCTTACGGGACAAAACTCCGCCGCCACGAGGCGGAACCTTGGCGGAATCAATCTAGGGCTCTGGCGGAGTAGTTCTGCCGGGGACACTTCCCTCCGGGAGGGGGAAATCATCACCAACGTCATCATTAACGATCCTCTCATCGGGAGGGGGTCAATATCCATCAACATCTTCACCAGCACCATCTCATCTCAAAACCCTAGTTCATCTCTTGTATCCAATCTTGTATCAAAACCACAAATTGGTACCTGTGGGTTGCTAGTAGTGTTGATTACTCCTTGTAGTTGATGCTATTTGGTTTACTTGATGGAAGATCATATGTTCAGATCCTTTATGCATATTATTACCCCTCTGATTATGAACATGAATATGCTTTGTGAGTAGTTACTTTTGTTCCTGAGGACATGGGTGAAGTCTTGCTATTAGTAGTCATGTGAATTTGGTATTCGTTCGATATTTTGATGAGATGTATGTTGTCTCTCCTCTAGTGGTGTTATGTGAATGTCGACTACATGACACTTCACCATTACTTGGGCCTAGAGGAAGGCATAAGGAAGTAATAAGTAGATGATGGGTTTCTAGAGTGACAGAAGCTTAAACCCTAGTTTATGCTGATATGGACCCATATGTTTAATGTTGTGGTTAGGTTTACCTTAATACTCCTTTTTGTAGTTGCGGATGCTTGCAATAGGGGTTAATCATAAGTGGGATGCTTGTCCATGTTAGGGCAGTACCCAAGTGCCGGTCCACCCACATATCAAATTATCAAAGTACCGAACACGAATCTTATGAACGTGATGAAAACTAGCTTGACGATAATTCCCAGTGTCCACGGGAGCTCCTTCTTCATTATTAGAATTTGTCCAGGCTTATCCTTTGCTACATAAAGGATTGGGCCACCTTGCTGCACTTTATTTACTTTATTTACTTCTGCTCGTTACTATTTATCTTATCACAAAACTATCTGTCACCTACTATTTTAGTGCTTGCAGAGAAAACCTTACGAAAAACTGCTTATCATTCCCTTCTGCTCCTCGTTGGGTTCGACACTCTTACTTATCGAAAGGACTACGATAGATCCCCTATACTTGTGGGTCATCAGTCAACGATGGAATTACTCACGCACGGCGGTGAGCATCATGAAATTGGTGATGGAGGATGGTTGATGATGACGACGGTGACGAATCCCCCTCTCCGGAGCCCCGAACGGACTCCAGATCAGCCCTCCCGAGAGAGATTAGGGCTTGGCGGCGGCTCCGTATCGTAAAACGCGATGAAACTTTCTCTCTGATTTTTTCTCCGCGAAACGGAATATATGGAGTTGGAGTTGAGGTCGTTGGAGCCTCAGGGGGCCCACGAGACAGGGGGCGCGCCCCCACCCTCGTGGACAGGGTGTGGCCCCCCTGGCCTTGATTCTTTTGCCAGTATTTTTTATATTTTCCAAAACTTATCTCTGTGGATTTTCAGGTCATTCTGAGAACTTTTTTTCTACACAATAAACAACACCATGACAGTTCTGCTGAAAACAACGTCAGTCCGGGTTAGTTTCATTCAAATCATGCAAGTTAGAGTCCAAAACAAGGGCAAAAGTGTTTGGAAAAGTAGATACGCTAGAGACGTATCAGGCGGCAGCACGGCTGGCGGCTCTCCCGATGGATGGCGACTCTCCGGCGGTGGTTGAGACCCGCCGGGTCAGAGAACTTCTTCAGACGGCCTTAGCGCAGCAGGAGGCGTACTCGTATAGCCGGGACATGATTCATTCAACCCCTCGTCCAAGCTGAAGCCCGAGTTATAGCAGGCACATGGACTCAGCTGCTGTTTCAAGCAACGTCCGGCGTCGTAACCAGCCAGGTGGGCATGACCCGGCGTGCAACAGAGCCTTTAACCTGGTAGATCAAGACAAAATACGTCAAGAGGCTGAGCGGGCGTCTCAGCTGACGGCTTACCAGCCTTATCCGGTTTATTCGACGACTTCTATTGAGGCTGGTGTGGCCACCAGGACCGGAGATGTCCCCTGTCTGGTGCTGGCTCTACATAACGAGCGTTTGCCCAAGGATTTCAAGGGACCTAGGAAGGTGCCTAATTATACGGTCGACTTACAGCCCGGGGCATGGATTGAAAGTTACGAGATGGCTATGGAGTTACTGGAGGTCAATGATGCTGCGATGACCAAATACTTTACCATGATGTTTGATGGGACCACCCGCACTTGGTTGAAAAGCCTACCGCCTAATTCAATCAGTTCATGGGCGAAGTTAAAAGCCCGGTTCATCCAGAATTTCAAGGATACATGCAAGCAGCCCATGTCAATCGTGGATTTGACGAGTTGCAAGCAGGAGGAGGGCGAGTCCACAACCCATTGGGTGCGCCGGGTTAAGGCCATAATACATTCGTCTGATAAGATGGATGCCGGCTCTGCAGTCTTAATGTTGGAGAAAAATTGTCGTTTTTTGCCTCTGAAGATGAAGCTAGGGTGGCTCAAGCGCGATTGTAATGATATGGGTACGCTGATGGCGGCTCTGGTCAAGTACGCCGACTCTGATAGTACCAAGGATCCCGAGTCTGATGATGAAAAGACGGGGAAGGGAAAGAAGAATGGTAATGGCAAGGGCCCTCGGCATAACCCGGCAAACCAAGGAGGTAATAAACGTAAGGCTGATGGTAGTTTGGAGTTTGTGGCTAACACTAATGCGCAGGGCAACAACCATCGGCTTAAGGGGAGACCACCTCCCCGGCCTGACGGGTTAGTCCCCACACTTGAGCAGTTACTGAATGAGCCCTATCAAGGCACGACACTCAGCAGAAGCCGGCTACTCATCAATGGAAGGACTGTACGATCATGAAGGCTTTCAAAAATTCCAACATGTTCGATGGTAATAACGGGCAGGGCGGCGGCTCAGGTGGCAACGATTTTCATGGCCCGGGCGGTGGTTCAAATTCCAACTTTCAAAATTCTCAAGGCAATGAAGGTGGTTATAACCAGCAATCTGGCCAGGGTGGTCAGCAGCAGCAATAACAACAACAGGGTGGATACCAGAGCCATCCAAAGCAGCTGAATAGTGGACAATATCAGGTGTTTACCACTAGTTTGTGCAAACGAGACCAGAAGCTTCATAAGAGGGCTGTGAACACTGTTGAGCCGGCAGTTCCTCGTTATTTGAGATGGTCTAAGCAGCCTATTCAATGGAGTAGGGAAGATCACCCTCCCCGGGTTGATAATCTGGGTCACTTAGCCTTGGTGGTGGCCCCTCAGGTTGGTGGATATAAGTTCACCAAAGTTCTCATGGATGGGGCAGCAGCATCAACATCCTCTATTATGAGACCTTCCGTCGCATGGGGTTAACTGATAAAAACCTTAAGCAGTCCAACACTGTTTTCCATGGCGTAGTGCCTGGTAAGTCGGCGTATCCGGTTGGCAAGATCAAGCTGGAAGTAGCCTTTGGAGATGAATATGACTCCAGGGCCGAGAAATTGACTTTTGAGGTGGTCAAGATCAGAAGCCCATATCATGCTCTGTTTGGGCGGCCAGCTTATGCCAAGTTCATGGCACAGTCGTGTTATGTGTATTTACAGCTCAAGATGCCGGGTCATAGGGGAACCATCACAGTGCATGGGAGCCGGAAGGTAGCCTTGGAATGTGAGGAAGGCGATGCGGCTTATGCTGAGTTGGTCTGTGCAACAGAAGAGTTGAAGTTCTACAAGGACAATGTTGACCCGGCAGATATGACGTCTTTGAAAAAGCCAACCACAGAACATGAGCCGGTCATGAAGTTTAAATCGGCCGATGATGCTTGTTGACTTTGTTCCAGGCGACTCATCTAAGCAGTTCAGTATCAGTGCTAATTTGGATCCCAAATAGGAAAGCGCGCTCATCGAGTTCATCCGTGAGAACCAGGACATCTTTGCATGGAAACCTTCTGACATGCCAGGTGTACCGTGAGAACTCGCTGAGCACACTCTTAATATTGATCCAAAGTTTAAGCCGGTCAAGCAGTTTCTTCGGCGGTTCAATGAGGAGAGGCGTAAAGCCATTGGTGAGGAAGTAGCCCGGCTCTTAGCAGCTGGGTTCATCATTGAAGTTTTTCATCCAGAGTGGTTGGCTAACCCGGTGCTTGTGCTTAAGAAAAACGGCACTTGGCGTATGTGTGTGGATTACACGGATCTAAACAAGGCTTGTCCGGCTGATCCCTTTGCTCTCCCTCGTATTGATCAAATCATTGATGCTACGGCGGGTTGTGAGCGTTTGAGCTTTTTGGATGCTTACTCTGGTTATCATCGGATCAAGATGGCAGTTAAGGACCAGGAGAAGACGGCGTTCATTACTCCGTTTGGAGCCGTCTGCTATGTATCTACGCCTTTCGGGCTCAAGAGTGCCCGGGCGACTTACCAGCGGTGTGTGCAGAATTGTCTTCATAATCAAATTGGGCACAATGTTCATGCTTATGTGGACGACATTGTGGTGAAATCCAGAGAGAAGGAGACCTTGATAGATGATCTGAAGGAGACTTTCGACAATTTTCGGGTTTACAAGATGATGCTTAACCCGGCCAAGTGTGTTTTTGGCGTGCCTGCTGATACGTCTTCAACGAATCTACTTTTCCAAACACTTTTGCCCTTGTTTTGGACTCTAACTTGCATGATTTGAATGAAACTAACCCGGACTGACGCTGTTTTCAGCAGAACTGCCATGATGTTGTTTATTGTGCAGAAAACAAAAGTTCTCGGAATGACCTGAAAATCCACGGAGATAAGTTTTGGAAAATATAAAATAAACTGGCGAAAGAATCAAGGCCAGGGGGCCCACACCCTGTCCACGAGGGTGGGGGCGTGCCCCCCTGTCTCGTGGCCCCCCTGAGGCTCCACCGACCTCAACTCCAACTCCATATATTCCGTTTTGCGAAGAAAAAAATCAGAGAAAAAGTTTCATCGCGTTTTACGATACGGAGCCGCCGCCAAGCTCTAATCTCTCTCGGGAGGGCTAATCTGGAGTCCGTTCGGGGCTCCGGAGAGGGGGATTAGTCGCCGTCGTCATCATCAACCATCCTCCATCACCAATTTCATGATGCTCACCGCCGTGCATGAGTAATTCCATCGTAGGCTTGCTGGACGGTGATGGGTTGGATGAGATTTACCATGTAATCAAGTTAGTTTTGTTAGGGTTTGATCCCTAGTATCCACTATGTTCTGAGATTGATGTCGCTATGACTTTGCTCTTCTTAATGCTTGTCACTAGGGCCCGAGTGCCATGATATCAGATCTGAACCTATTATGTTTTCATGAATATATGTGAGTTCTTGATCCTATCTTGCAAGTCTATAGTCACCTATTATGTGTTATGATCCGACAACCCCGACGTGACAATAAGCGGGATACTTCTCGGTGATGACCGTAGTTTGAGGAGTTCATGTATTCACTATGTGCTAATGCTTTGTTCCGATTCTCTATTAAAAGGAGGCCTTAATATCCCTTAGTTTCCACTAGGACCCCGCTGCCACGTGTGGGTAGGACAAAAGATGTCATGCAAGTTCTTTTCCATAAGCACATAAGACTATATTTGGAATACATGCTTACATTACATTGATGAACTGGAGCTAGTTCTGTGTCACCCTATGTTATAGCTATTACATGAGGAATCGCATCCGACATAATTATCCATCACTGATCCAATACCTACGAGCTTTTCACATCTTGTGCTTCGCTTATTTACTTTTTCGTTGCTACTGTTACAATTACTACAAACCTGCTATCTTTACTTTTGCCACTGTTACCATTACTATCATACTACTTTGCTACTAAATACTATGATACAAATACTAAGTTATCCAGGTGTGGTTGAATTGACAACTCAACTGCTAATACTTAAGAATATTCTTTGGCTCCCCTTGTGTCGAATCAATAAATTTGGGTTGAATACTCTACCCTCGAAAGCTGTTGCGATCCCCTACACTTGTGGGTTATCAAGACTAATTTCTTGCCGGCAAGCTTTTGGGTTTTCTGGTTTCTAACAGAGGCATCGAGGCTAACCCGGAGAAGATCAAGGCAATCACCTCTCTGGCTAAGCCGACGTGTATCAATGATGTTCAGCGCTTGGCGGGTCGTGTTGCTGCTTTAAGCCAGTCATAAGCCGGTTAGGCGAGAAGGCCATACCACTGTATCAAATTTTGAAGAAGACAAATAACTTTGTCTGGAGTGACGCTGCCAACGCTGCCTTTGAAGATTTGAAGAGACAGCTGGCTGAGCCGCCGGTTCTTGCTGCTCCCATTGATAAGGAGCCCTTATTGTTATATGTGGCTGCTAATACACGCGCTGTTAGCGTGGCCATCATGGTGGAGCGCAAGGAGGCTGGCAAGGAGCATCCAGTTCAGCGGCCTGTTTACTACATCTGTGAGGTACTTATTGAGTCCAAGCAACGGTATCCACATTGGCAGAAGCTCGTTTATGGGGTGTTCATGGCAAGCCGGAAGCTTAAGCAATATTTATTGGGCCACTCCATCACCCTGGTTAGTTCTGCTCCTTTAGGAGATATAATTCAAAACAGAGAAGCTACAGGACGAGTAGCCAAGTGGGCCATTGAACTTGGGCCTCATGGTTTAAAGTATGTGCCACACACTGCTATCAAATCTCAGGCACTTGTAGATTTCATCAACGATTGGACAGATCTGCAGATGCCTGAAGGGAAGCCAAACAACACGTATTGTACTATTCACTTTAATGGGTCCAGGCAATTGGAGGGCTCGGGGGCTGGAGTTGTTTTAGCTTCCCCTCGAGGTGACAAATTTTGTTATGTGCTACGGTTGATGTTTCCCTGTACTAACAATGCAACTGAGTATGAGGCCTTACTCCACGGTCTTCGGATGGCTAAAGAGATGAGTTTAAGCCGGGTAAGGTGTTTTGGCGACTCGGATTTGGTGGCTCAACAAGTATCAGGCAAGTGGGATTCCACGGATCCTCTCATGGCGGCTTATCACCGTGAAGTTGATGCCATTGCTGGACATTTCAAGGGTTACCAAGTGGAGCACATTGACCGCAGAAAGAACGAGGCGGCTGATGCCTTAAGCTAGCTAGGCTCTCAGCGTAAGCCGGTGCCCCTAATACTTTCTTGGATATTCTGCATAACCCTTCTGTCAAGTTACCTACAGAGGAAGACTTGGCCGTTCCTGACCCGGAAGCACAATTGGTGGCGGCTCTTCATGTCATCCCAGATTGGACAGTGTCATACTTGGCTTACATGGCCCGGAGCGAGTTGCCTGAGGATGAAACCTTGGCCAGGCAGATAACCCGGCGGTCTAAGTCAATGACGATTGTCAGTGGCGAGTTGCATCATCGCAGTGTTACAGGGGTGTTTCAGCGTTGCGTTTCCCCTGAAGAAGGCCAAGAAATTCTATGTGAGATTCATGAAGGGGATTGTGGTCATCACGCCGGGTCAAAATCCCTTGTGGCCAAGGCTTTCCGTCATGGATTCTATTAGCTGACGACTCATGCTGATGCAGAGGACCTGGTCAGTAAATGTGACGGTTGTCAGAAGTTCTCAAGACGGGCTCATGTGCCGGCTCAAGAGTTGAGGATGATCCAATTACTTGGCCATTTGCAGTCTGGGGGCTTGACATGGTTGGGCCTTTCAAAAGGTCCAAAGATAAAAAGACCCACCTTTTGGTGGAAGTTGATAAATTTACAAAGTGGGTTAAGGCAGAGCCAATTAGTAAGTGTAATGCAGCTACGGCGGTTCAGTTCATGAAAAAGGTGATATTTCGCTTCGGCTTTCCACACAACATTATAACTGACAATGGCAATAATCTGTCTAAAGGCGCCATGGAAGAATTTTGTCAACATGAGCATATTCGGCTTGATGTTTCATCAGTGGCTCACCCCCAATCCAATGGTCAAGCCAAGAGAGCCAATCGGGAGATCTTGAAAGGCATCAAGCCCCGACTTTTGGTCCCCCTGTAGCGGATGCCGGGTTGTTGGGTTGAGGAGTTACCCTCTATAATATGGAGCATCAACACTACTCCCAACAGATCTACGGGTTATACGCATTTCTTCATGGTTTACGGAGCTGAGGCGGTTCTCCCTAGTGACATCCGTCATGACTCACCCCGTGTGGCGGCTTATGTTGAGGCAGAAAATGAACAGGCGCGTCAGGATGCTCTTGACCTGTTAGATGAAAAGAAGGACTTGGCAGCAGCTCGCTCGGTGATTTACCAATAGGACTTGCACCGCTATCACAGCCGCCGGGTTAAGTCCAGAGCCTTTCAAGAAGGTGATTTGGTGCTCCGGCTCATCCAGATCAAACTGATGCACACAAGTTATCCCCACCTTGGGAAGGGCCTTTTGTGGTCAGCAAAAACTTAAAAATGGGTCATGCTACCTTATCGATGTTCGAGAGCACAAAGACTCACGTAAGTCAGAGGAAGAGACCCGCCGGCCGTGGAATATCGCTCATCTTCGGCCTTACTACACTTGAGCCACCGGTTCTCATGATGTACATATTTTGACAATGTATATATTATGATAAATAATAAAGCAGGACCTCTGTCCTTTTTTCTTGCTCAAAGGTAAATGTGTCATTGTTATTATCATTGTCATCTCACATGATCACTTGGGGGCTTCCTATTCAAACATATGTCGTATTAGAACCAAAGAGAACATAGCTGTCGGCACCCTTTTGATTGGCACACTGTCGAGCTCACTAGGGGGCTTCTTGATCGTATTCGAATCATAGCTCAACCCCTTTTGGGAACCGACTTTCATCGTATTTGAATCAGAGTCATTAAAAAATCTCAAGGTCATTAGGGGGCTTCCTGTTCAAACATAGGTCGTATTCGAACCAAAGAGAACATAGCTGTCGGTACCCTCGTGATCGGCGCAACGCCAAAGCCACTGGGGGCTACATGATCGTATTCGAATCCTAGCTTAACCCCTCTGGAACGGTTTACTGATCATATTCGAATCAGCAGCCTTGAATTTTTTATATTCTATTTGGTTTAAGTTTTCTTTGGAAGCACCCTTTATTTGACTTGAGACTTTTCTAAGGTTTACAAGTACAAGTGTGGTTAATTTTAACCCGGCTTAATATTGGCTGATAAGTCACCAATATATGAGCATTATTATACCTTTGGAAATATTGGTGTCCGAAGATTGGGTTATCACCCTTACTTACCGGGTCATATGAGCCGGCGGTGCAAATTCAAAAGGTCGCAGGTGTAAGATTATAGTTGTGTTTTAAACATTATATGTTACAACAAGCTTATCCGTGACTCTTTTTATATTAAGTTATTATGACCCGCCTGGCGGTGAGCCACCAAGGGATCTTGTGGTCTGTTTTCATGTGCAAACAGTTAAAAGGTTTGGTCAAGCATATGGAAAGCAGATGAAAAGTAAACACGGGTGAATATAACATGACAGCTTAATGACATTAAGCATCAAAACGTGCACGATGGCACGGCCAAAACAAAGTTATTTCTATTCTATTACATGACTCCCCGAGTCCAAATGATTCACATTGTTTTTCAGCACATCACAGGTGTGAGCCGCCACGGCAGGTTAGCCTTCATGTTGGCCTGAAGCGTCCGGGTTAGCCCTCTCCGCGTCTTCGCCCTGTTCCCTTTCCTGGAAGGTTAACGATGACCAGTCAATGTTGTTCAAAGCTTCAAATTCAGCTTCATCATCAACTAGACCGGTCGGGTCAACTTCAGGGGTGAAGGTGTGCTTACGGAGTGGGGGGATCAGACCGGTCACTTCATAGTGAGGCATTGGAATTCTTCGGTTCTCTACATCATAACCCGCTTGTTACTTGGTAAGATCCACTTCTTTCGCTATCAGGGTAGCTATCGGTGTCAAAACCGGCGGATCTCGGGTAGGGGGTCTCGAACTGTGCGTCTAAGGCTAATGGTAACAGGAGGCAAGGGACACGATGTTTTACCCAGGTTCGGGCCCTCTCGATGGAGGTAATACCCTACTTCCTGCTTGATTGATCTTGATGATATGAGTATTACAAGAGTTGATCTACCATGAGATCATAGAGGCTAAACCCTAGAAGCTAGCCTATGATTATGATTGTTTTTGTCCTACGGACTAAACCCTCCAGTTTATATAGACATCGGAGGGGGCTAGGGTTACACAGAGTCGGTTACAGAGAAGGAAATCTACATATCCGAATATCCAAGATTGCCTTCCACGCAAAGGAGAGTCCCATCCGGACACGGGACGAAGTCTTTAGTCTTGTATCTTCATAGTCCAATAGTCCGGCCAAAGTATATAGTCCGGCTGTCTGAGGACCCCTTAATCCAGGACTCCCTCAGTAGCCCCTGAACCAGTCTTCAATGACGATGAGTCCGGCATGCAAATTGTCTTCAGCATTGCAAGGCGGGTTCCTTCTCTGAATACTCCATAGAAGATTTAGAACACAAGGATCGTGTCCGGCTCTGCAAAACAAATTCCACATTCCACCGTAGAGAGTATAGTGTTCCACAAATCTAATCTGCTGACAGCTTTTTACGACATCACGCCACAGTTCGGTCATCATTCGAACTGTTTTTCACAACCAGCCACCGCACATATCACGAAGCGGTTTTATCGGCACGTCTTGTTGAAGCAGAGATCATGTCCCCTTATCACGGGATCCTCATCAATACAGATGTGGGTAACCCAACTGTGCCATCAAACATGGCATTTGGGGAATAAGTGATTTTAACGGGCAAGTGGGGAGGCGCAGGACTTTTGCTGCCTTTATAAGGGGATAAGAACCTTCCCTTTGACCCATGCCCCTCTCTACTCATCCATTTCTTTCCGCTCGACCCCTAGTGCCCAAGCACTCCTCTTCCCCACCAAAAAAGGCTTCCCAAAGATGTCCAGATCTGGAGCAGGAGGCAAGAGGATGGCCTCTACCGTCCAGGAGAAGGATATCAAAAAGCTTCGGGGGGCCGGGTATCTGGCCAAGAGAATTAGCCACCATCTTCCAACGGCGGGACAGATCGTCCCCACCCCGGAACCCCACAAGAGGGTGGTATTTCTCCCTCACTTTGTCCGCGGGCTAGGGTTTCCCCTTCACCCATTTGTTCGCGGCATCATGTACTACTACGGGATTGATTTCCATGATCTATCCCCAAATTCCTTCCTCAACATCTCGACATTCATAGTCGTGTGCGAGGCCTTTCTCCACGTCCCGTCGTACTTCGGCTTATGGATAAAGGTTTTTAATGTAAAGCCCAAGGTAGTGAGTGGTGAGCATGCCAAATGCGGAGGTGCCATGGTGAGCAAGATGCCCAATGTTACATGGCTGACATGGACTTTCAATGATTCTGTCAAGGAGTGGCAGCAGCAGTGGTTCTACATCGCCAAGCCGCGTGGCAAGGAGTGGACCACCGTTTCGGAGTTCAGATCCAGTGCCCCCTGCGACTTATGTCCTGGCACAAGAAGGGCCTGAGCTGGGCTTCGTCTGACGAGCTATCAGAGCTCCAGACGCGCATCCAAGGCATGGAAGACAAGAGCATTAAGCTTGTCAATGTAGTCCAGGTGATGTTAGTTCGCCGGATTCTACCTTGTCAACACCGGGCTCGCAATCTATGGAAGTTCGACCCGGCCAAGCACCAGACCTTGTCAGAGCTCTTTGGCTCTTCGGATAAGGACATCTGGAAGGTGCTTTTCAAGTCCGGCAAGCCTTGGCCGCACTCCGCCGAGGACCGCGGGTACCAACTGTCCCGTCCGGCTAGTTTGGTAAGTGATCGCTTGTTGATAGTTCGTGTGTTCCATTCACATATTCTTTAAGAAGATGCCTGAAGTATTCCCCCCAAATTTCCTAGGGCTGGGCAAAGAAGGCGGGGCGGATCTACTATCTGTCCCCGCTACCAGAAGAACTGGCCGGCCCACTTCTGACGAAGATGCTGGTCCCGGCGCCATATAAGGCGCCGAAGAAGAAGGCCGAAAAGGAGGCCAAGAAGACCAGGGCGGTCTCCGTTGCCGTGGTCCCCCGGATGCTAAATCCGAAGACTCCCATGCCCATTCTTCCTCCGAAGAGGACGGGAAGGAGGAGGAGGAGGATGAAACCCCCGTGGGGGGAAAGAATAAAAGAACGGCCTCCAACTCCTTGGAGGCCGATTCACCTAAGAGGGCAAAAACTCCTCTTCACGAGGAGTCCACTGCCGCCACCGATAGCAGACCGGAATGGGTTCCCAAGGCCGAGCCCCTGGTGCACTCGTAAGTATAAAATTCGAACACACTCATGCATCCGGACTCGTCATGGCCTCACATTCTAATCTGAGCCATGCTTTTCTTTTTCAGTCCGGCAAAGTCCCGCGTCGAACAATCCTCGTCAGAAGATCTTCTTGGTTCGGACGCTATGGGTAGCGGGACACCCCTGGAGGCCTCCTCCTCCAAACGTAGAAATGAAACCGAGGTTTCATCCCAGAAGGACCCAGGCCAAGGAGGATGAAAAAAGGTCGTAAAGGCAGCGCTAGGAGGCTATACTTCTGGGGCCGAACACTCCGGAGAGAAAGCTCCCGTGGATGTCGACGGCGGGGGTCATCTTGAATCCGGACCCAAGCCGAACACGATTCTAGAGACCCATAAGGTCCCCGAGTTAGACAGACAGCCTCCGCCAACTGGAGGAGGTATGCCTTCTCCACCGGCCACCTCTGTCCAACCAAAGGTGTCGGATACTTTATTGGCGGCGCTGAAAGATGCCTCCATCATTGATCAACATCGTGCCTCGTGGGTGCGGTGATTGAGAAGATTCAGTCCGCTGAGAGTGGTCTGAATGAATCCTGTATCAGCCTCCTAAGAGGCTTTGAGGTATGTTTTATGAAGAGTGGCATGGTATAGATAGCAGCCCCTGATACACTGTTTGGTGAAAGAATGCACTGAAGGAAATATGCCCTAGAGGCAATAATAAAGTTATTATTTATTTCCTTATTTCATGATAAATGTTTATTATTCATTCTACAATTGTATTAACCAGAAACATAATACATGTGTGAATACATAGACAAAATTAATGTCACTAGTATGCCTCTACTTGACTAGCTCATTAATCAAAGATGGTTATGTTTCCTAACCATAGACATGAGTTGTCATTTGATTAACGGGATCACATCATTAGAAGAATGATGTGATTGACATGACCCATTCTGTTAGCTTAGCACCTGATCGTTTAGTATGTTGCTATTGCTTTCTTCATGACTTATACATGTTCCTACAACTATGAGATTATGCAACTCCCGTTTATCGGAGGAACACTTTGTGTGCTACCAAACGTCACAACGTAACTGGGTGATCATAAAGGAGCTCTACAGGTGTCTCCAATGGTACATGTTGAGTTGGCGTATTTCGAGATTAGGATTTGTCACTCCGATTGTCGGAGAGGTATCTCTGGGCCCTCTCTGTAATGCACATCACTATAAGCCTTGCAAGCAATGTGAGTAATGAGTTAGTTGCGGGATGATGCATTACATAACAAGTAAAGAGACTTGCCAGTAATGAGATTGAACTAGGTACTGAGATACCGACGATCAAATCTCGGGCAAGTAACATACCGATGACAAAGGGAACAACGTATGTTGTTATGCGGTTTGACCGATAAAGATCTTCGTAGAATATGTGGGAGCCAATATGAGCATCCAGGTTCCGCTATTGGTTATTGACCGGCGACGTGTCTCGGTCATGTCTACATTGTTCTCGAACCCGTAGGGTCCGCACGCTTAAAGTTTGATGACGGTTATATTGTGAGTTTATGTGTTTTGATGTACTAAAGGTAGTCCCGAGTCCCGAATGAGATCGGAGACATGACGAGGAGTCTTGAAATGGTCGAGACGTAAAGATCGATATATTGTATTACTATATTCAGACATCGGAAAGGTTCTGAGTGATTCGGGTATTTTTCGGAGTACCGGAGAGTTACGGGAATTCGCCGGGGAGTATATGGGCCTTATTGGGCTTTAAGGGAAAGAGAGAGGAGAGGTTGGGCGCCCCCCAAGGCCTAGTCCAAATTGGAGTAGGGGAGGGGCTGCGCCCCATCCTTCCTTCTCTTCTCTCTCCCCTTTCCTTGACTCCTACTCCTACTATTTGGAAGGGGGGAATCCTACTCCCGGTGGGAGTAGGACTCCTCCTAGGGCGCGCCATAGAGAGGGCCGGCCCTCCCCCTCCTCCACTCCTTTATATACGGGAAGGGGGGCACCCCTTGGAGACACAACAATTTATCTCTTGATCTCTTAGCCGTGTGCGGTGCCCCCCTCCACCATAGTCCTCCTCGATAATATTATAGCGGTGCTTAGACGAAGCCCTGCGACGGTAGAACATCAAGATCGTCACCACGCCGTCGTGCTGACGGAAATCTCCCTTGACACTCGGCTGGAATGGAGTACGAGGGACGTCATCGAGCTGAACGTGTGCTAGAACTCGGAGGTGCCGTAGTTTCGGTGCTTGATCGGTCGGGCCATGAAGACGTACGACTACATCAACCGCGTTGTTCTAACGCTTCCGCTTTCGGTCTACGAGGGTACGTGGACACACTCTCCCCTCTCGTTGCTATGCATCACCATGATCTTGCGTGTGCGTAGGAATTTTTTTAAATTACTACGTTCCCCAACGGCGGCATCCGAGCCTAGGTTTTATGCATAGATGTTATATGCACGAGTAGAACACAAGTGAGTTGTGGGCGATACAAGTCATACTGCTTACCAGCATGTCATACATTGGTTCGGCGGTATTGTTGGATGAAGCGGCCCGGACCGACATTACGCGTACGCTTACGCGAGACTGGTTCTACCGACGTGCTTTGCACACAGGTGGCTGGCGCGTGTCAGTTTTTCCAACTTTAGTTGAACCAAGTGTGGCTACGCCCGGTCCTTGCGAAGGTTAAAACAACACTAACTTGACGAACTATCATTGTGGTTTTGATGCGTAGGTAAGAACGGTTTTGCTCAGCTCGTAGCAGCCACGTAAAATTTGCAACAACAAAGTAGAGGACGTCTAACTTTTTTTTTGCAGGGCATGTTGTGATGTGATATGGTCAAGATGTGATGCTATATATTATTGTATGAGATGATCATGTTTTGAAACCGAGTTATCGGCAACTGGCATGAGCCATATGGTTGTCACTTTATTGTATGAAATGCAAGCGCCCTGTAATTGCTTTACTTTATCACTAAGCGGTAGCGATAGTCGTAGAAGCAATAGATGGTGAAACGACAACGATGCTATGATGGAGATCAAGGTGTCACGCCGGTGACGATGGTGATGACGACGGTGCTTCGGAGATGGAGATCACAAGCACAAGATGATGATGGCCATATCATATCACTTATATTGATTGCATGTGATGTTTATCCTTTATGCATCTTATTTTGCTTTGATTGACGATAGCATTATAAGATGATCTCTCACTAATTATCAAGAAGTGTTCTCCCTGAGTATGCACCGTTGCGAAAGTTCTTCATGCTGAGACACCACGTGATGATCGGGTGTGATAGGCTCTACGTTCAAATACAACGGGTGCAAAACAGTTGCACACGCGGAATACTCAGGTTAAACTTGACGAGCCTAGCATATACAGATATGGCCTCGGAACACGGAGACCGAAAGGTCGAGCGTGAATCGTATAGTAGATATGATCAACATAGTGATGTTCACCATTGAAAACTACTCCATCTCACGTGATGATAGGACATGGTTTAGTTGATTTGGATCACGTGATCACTTAGATGACTAGAGAGATGCCTGTCTAAGTGGGAGTTCTTAAGTAATATGATTAATTGAACTTAAATTTATCATGAACTTAGTCCTGGTAATATTTTGCAAATTATGTTATAGATCAATAGCTCACGTCGTTTCTTTCATATGTTTATTTTGATATGTTCCTAGAGAAAAATTGTGTTGAAAGATGTTAGTAGCAATGATGCGGATTGGATCCGTGATCTGAGGTTTATCCTCATTCTTTGATGTAAGAATTATGTCCTTAATGCACCGCTAGGTGACAGACCTATTGCAGGAGCAGAGGCAGACGTTATGAACATTTGGCTAGCTCAATATGATGACTACTTGATAGTTTTGTGCACCATGCTTGACGGCTTAGAATTGGGACTTCAAAGACGTTTTGAACGTCATGGAACATATGAGATGTTCCAGGAGTTGAAGTTAATATTTCAAGCAAATACCCGAGTTGAGAGATATGAAGTCTCCAACAAGTTCTATAGCTAAAAGATGGAGGAGAATCGCTCAACTAGTGAGCATGTGCTCAGATTGTCTGGGTACTACAATCGCTTGAATCAAGTGGGAGTTAATCTTCCAGATAAGATAGTGATTGATAGAGTTTTCTAGTCACCATCACCAAGTTACTAGAACTTCGTGATGAACTATAGTATGCAAGGGATGACGAAATGATTCCCGAGCTCTTCGTGATGATGAAATCAACGAAGGTAGAAATCAAGAAAGAGCATCAAGTGTTGATGATTGACAAGACCACTAGTTTCTAGAAAAAGGGCAAAGGGAAAGAAAGGGAAACTTCAAGTAGAATGGCAAGCAAGTTGTCACTCGCGTGAAGAAGCCCAAAGCTAGACCAAAGCCTGAAACTGAGTGCTTCTACTGCATAGGAAATGGTCACTGGAAGCAGAAATACCCTGAATATTTGGTGGATAAGAAGAATGGCAAAGTAAACAAAGGTATATTTGATATACAGATTATTGATGTGTACTTTACTAGTGTTCATAGTAACCCCTCGGTATTTGATACTGGTTCAGTTGCTAAGAGTAGTAACTCGAAACGGGAGTTGCAGAATGAACATAGACTAGTTAAGGGTGAAGTGACGATGTGTGTTGTAAGTGGTTCCAAGATTGATATGATCATCATCGCACACTCCCTATACTCTCGGGATTAGTGTTGAACATAAATAAGTGTTATTTGGTGTTTGTGTTGAGCATGAATATGATTTGATCATGTTTATTGCAATACGGTTATTCATTGAAGTTAGAGAATAATTGTTGTTCTGTTTACATGAATAAAACCTTCTATGGTCATACACCCAATGAAAATGGTTTGTTGGATTTCGATCGTAGTGATACACATATTCATAATATTGAAGTCAAAAGATGCAAAGTTAATAATGATAGTGCAACTTATTTATGGCACTGCCGTTTAGGTCATATTGGTGTAAAGCGCATGAAGAAACTCCATGCTGATGGAATATTGGAATCACTTGATTATGAATCACTTGACGCTTGCGAACCATGCCTTATGGGCAAGATGACTAAGACTCCGTTCTCCAGAACAATGGAGCGAGCAACTGACTTATTGGAAATAATACATACTGATGTATGCGATCCGATGAGTGTTGAGGCTCGTGGTGGGTATTGTTATTTTCTGACCTTCACAGATGATTTGAGCAGATATGGGTATATATACTTGATGGAACATAAGTCTGAAACATTTGAAAAGTTCAAAGAATTTCAGAGTGAAGTGGAAAATCATCATAACAAGAAAATAAAGTTTTATGTGATTTGATCGCAGAGACGAATATTTGAGTTACGAGTTTGGTCTTCAATTGAAACAATGTGGAATAGTTTCACAAACTCATGACACCTAGAACACCACAACTTGGTGGTGTGTCCGAACGTCATAACCGTACTTTATTGTATATAGTACAATCTATGATGTCTCTTACCGATTTACCACTATCGTTTTGGGGTTATGCATTAGAGACAACTGCATTCACTTTAAATAGGGCACCATCAAAATCCGTTGAGACGACACCTTATGAACTATGGTTTGGCAAGAAACCAAAGTTGTCGTTTTTTAAAATTTGGGGCTGCGATGCTTATGTGAAAAAGTTTCAACCTGATAAGCTTGAACCTAAATCGGAGAAGTGCGTCTTCAAAGAATACCCAAAGGAAACTATTGGGTACACCTTCTATCACAGATCCGAAGGCAAGATATTCGTTGCTAAGATGGATCCTTTCTAGAGAAGGAGTTTCTCTCGGAAGAAGTGAGTGGGAGGAAAGTAGAGCTTGATAAGGTAATTGTAGCTTCTCCCGAATTGGAAAGTAGTTCATCACAGAAATCAGTTCCAGTGATTCCTACACCAATTAGTGAGGAAGCTAATGATGATGATCATGAAACTTCATATTAAGTTACTATCGAACCTCGTAGGTCTTCCAGAGTAAGATCCGCACCAGAGTGGTACGGTAGTCCTGTTCTGGAAGTCATGTTACTAGACCATGATGAACCTACGAACTATGAGGAAGCGATGATGACCCCAGATTCCGCGAAATGGCTTGAAGGCCATGAAATCTGAGATGGGATCCATATATAAGAATAAAGTGTGGACTTTGGTGGACTTGCCCGATGATCGGCAAGCCATACAAAATAAATGGATCTTCAAGAGGAAGACAGACGCTAATAGTAGTGTTACTATCTACAAAGCTCGACTTGTCGCAAAAGGTTTTTTCGAGAAAGTTCAAGGTGTTGACTATGATGAGATTTTCTCACTCGTACCGATGCTTAAGTCTGTCCAAATCATGTTAGCAATTACCACATTTTATGAAATCTGGCAAATGGATGTCAAAACTGCATTCCTTAATGGTTTTCTTAAAGAAGAGTTGTATATGATGCAACCAGAAGGTTTTGTCAATCCTAAAGGTGTTAACAAAATGTGCAAGCTCCAGCGATCCATCTATGGACCGGTGCAAGCATCTCAGAGTTGGAATACGCTTTGATAAATTGATCAAAGCATATAGTTTTTTATAGACTTGCGGTGAAGCCTGTATTTACAATAAAGTGAGTGGGAGCACTACCGCCTTTTTAATAAATATATGTGAGTAACATATTGTTGATCAGAAGTGATGTAGAATTTTTCTGGAAAGCATAAAGGAGTATTTGAAAGGAGTTCTTTAAATGAAAGACCTCGGTGAAGCTACTTACATATTGGGCATCAAGATGTATAAGATATATCAAGACGCTTGATAAGATTTTTTCAATGAGTACACACCTTGATAAGATTTTGAAGTAATTCAAAATGGAACAGTCAAAGAAAGAGTTCTTGTCTGTGTTGCAAGGTGTGAAGTTGAGTAAGACTCAAAACCCGACAATGGCAGAAAATAGAAGAGAATGAAAGTCATTCCCTATGCCTAAATCATAGGTTCTATAAAGTATGCTATGCTATGTATCAGACCTATTGTATACCTTGCTCTGTATTTGGCAAGGGAGTACAATAGTGATCTATGAGTAGATCACTGGACATTGGTCAAGAATATCCTTCATAAGGACTAAGGAAATATTTCTCGATTATGGAGGTAATAAAAGAGCCTGTCGTAAAGAGTTACATCGGTGCAAGCTTTTACACCGATCCAGATGACTCTAAGTCTCAATCTGGATACATATTGAAAGTGGGAGCAATTAGCTAGAGTAGCTCCGTGCAGAGCATTGTAGACATAGAATATTTGCAAAATACATACGGCTCTGAATGTGACAGACCCGTTGACTAAGCTTCTCTCACGAGCAAAACATGATCAGACCTCAATACTCTTTGGGTGTTAATCACATAGCAATGTGAACTAGATTATTGACTCTAGTAAACCCTTTGGGTGTTGGTCACATGACGATGTGAACTATGGGTGTTAATCATATACAGATATGAATATTGGTGTTAAATCGCATGGCGATGTGAACTAGATTATTGACTCTAGTGCAAGTGGGACTGAAGGAAATATGCCCTAGAGGCAATAATAAAGTTATTATTTATTTCCTTATTTTATGATAAATGTCTATTATTCATGCTAGAATTGTATTATCCGGAAACATAATACATGTGTGAATACATAGACAAACTTAATGTCACTAGTATGCCTCTACATGACTAGCTCATTAATCAAAGATGGTTATGTTTCCTAACCATATACATGAGTTGCCATTTGATTAACGGGATCACATCATTAGTAGAATGACGTGATTGACATGACCCATTCCGTTAGCTTAGCACTTGATCATTTAGTATGTTGCTATTGCTTTCTTCATGACTTATGCATGTTCCTACAACTATGAGATTATACAACTCCCGTTTACTGGAGGAACACTTTGTGTGGTACCAAACGTCACAACGTAACTGGGTGATTATAAAGGAGCTCTACAGGTGTCTCCAAAGGTACATGTTGAGTTAGCATATTTCAGATTAGGATTTGTCACTCCGATTGTCGGAGAGGTATCTCTTGGCCCTCTCGGTAATGCACATCACTATAAGCCTTGCAAGCAATGTGACTAATGAGTTAGTTGCGGGATGATGCATTACATAACGAGTAAAGAGACTTGCTGGTAACGAGATCGAACTAGGTATTGAGATACCGATGATCAAATCTCGGGCAAGTAACATACCGATGATAAAGGGAACAACGTATGTTGTTATGCGGTTTGACCGATAAAGATCTTCGTAGAATATGTGGGAGCCAATATGAGCATCCAGGTTCCGCTATTGGTTATTGACCGGAGACGTGTCTCGGTCATGTCTATATTGTTCTCGAACCCGTAGGGTCCGCACGCTTAAAGTTCGATGACGGTTATATTATGAGTTTATGTGTTTTGATGTATCAAAGGTAGTTCGGAGTCCCGGATGAGATCGGGGACATGACGAGGAGTCTCTAAATGCTCGGGACGTAAAGATTGATATATTGGACGACTATATTCGGACATCAGAAAGGTTTCGAGTGATTCGGGTATTTTTCGGAGTACCGGAGAGTTACGGGAATTCGCCGGGGAGTATATGGGCTTTATTGGGCATTAAGGGAAAGAGAGAGGAGAGGTTGGGCGTGCCCCCAAGGCCTAGTCCGAATTGGACTAGGGGGAGGGGATGCGCCCCTCCTTCCTTCTCTTCTCTCTCCCCTTTCCTTGACTCCTACTCCTACTACTTGGAAGGGGGGAAATCCCACTCCCGGTGGGAGTAGGACTCCTCCTAGGGCGCGCCATAGAGAGGGCCGGCCCTCCCCCTCCTCCACTCTTTTATATACGGGGAGGGGGGCACCCCTTGGAGACACAACAATTGATCTCTTGATCTCTTAGCCGTGTGCGGTGCCCCCTCCACCATAGTCCTCCTCAATAATATTGTAGCGGTGCTTAGGCGAAGCCCTGCGACGGTAGAACATCAAGATCGTCACCACACCGTCGTGCTAACGGAACTCTCCCTCGACACTCGGTTGGATCGGAGTACGAGGGTCGTCATCGAGTTGAACGTGTGCTAGAACTCGGAGGTGCCATAGTTTCGGTGCTTGATCGGTCGGGCCGTGAAGATGTACGACTACATCAACCGCGTTGTTCTAATGCTTCTGCTTTCGGTCTACGAGGGTACGTGGACACACTCTCCCCTCTCGTTGCTATGCATCACCATGATCTTGCGAGTGCGTAGGATTTTTTTTGAAATTACTACGTTCCCCAACATGCACCAGACAAAGGATCAAATATATGTTCGCAGGAGACTCGCTTAATGACATCTACTACTTTTTATAAGCAAGCGTCTGTAGCAACTGCCGCCTCTCAAGCTGCGGAAGTATCCGGACTAAGGCATAGTCTGGAGCAGGCCGAAGGAGAACTTGGCGAAGTGCAGAAACAGCTGGAGGATAATCAAGGTATGTGGAAACCTTTTTTATGTACCACAAATGAATAAGTGCACATGATGGAATTTTTTTTATAATGTGCTTTAGGAGCAACGGCCGAAATTGAGGCTCTCAGGAGGGTTGTGGCCCAAGCCGAGAAGAAGGCAGCCACAGAGCATGCTCTTCGTGAGAAACACGAGGCTAGAGTTATTGAGGCTGAGCGAGAGCTTCAAGAGGCCGTGCAGAAATGCGAGGCCTTGGAGCAGAGCTTAGCGGGGAAAGAATCCGAACTCTCGCAGGCTCGCCAGGCCGCAAGTGATGCCCGGGGGGAAGCCCAAGGTGCCCTGAAGGAAATCCAGGAGGCGAGGAAGATTGCGGCTGGTAAGGCTTTTTCTGTACAAAGCGAGTATTGGAGATGAGAAAATCAAATTTGACAACTTGAGTTTTGATGTATACAGGGGTATTTGCGGAGCTGCCGTGCAGCATATCTGATGCCGCCAAATTTTACCGAGCCGACGGGGGGAATACTGCGGATAAGCTCTTCTGGATGCAGTATCTGGCGCCGAATTATCCGGTGCCTTTCTCCGATCAGCTGAAGCAGCTGGTCGAGCTGCATAAGGCGACCGAGTTAGCCATGAAGGATTTAATTATCCGGCTGTGGCCTGCTGAGCCAATTCCAAGCAGCTACTTCGGGCTCGTGAAGCGGCTTGTAAGTGTCTGCCCTCGACTCGAAGTCATCAAGCGGTCGGTCTGCATAGAAGGTGCGCGAATGGCCTTCGCCTGTGCCAAGGTGCATTGGGGGAAATGGATGCAGAAAAGCTGATGACCGAGGGACCTCCGAAGGGGAAGGAGCACCGCAAGCCCGAACTGTATTATGAAGGTGTCTTGAAAGGAGCCCGCCTTGCGGTGGAGCAATGCAGCAAGGATGTTATATTTCCATAAATACGGTCATGTTCGTCCTTTGTAATATTTGAACAAGAGCATTCTTATCATCTATTGCTTGTTGTTTGATATTTTTTCCTCCTATGCGGCCGTTTGATATATTAATCCTGAGAGTCGGCCAGTCGTCGGCTTCCGCCCCCACGTAGTTAGTACGGGGGTGTTCGGGATAAACCTGAGCACTCTTTACCCCAATTTTGGGTCCCTAAAGGAGGTGTTCAGCACAGCGAACCAGGCAATCAGACTATAAGGCTTTATCACTCTCACTTAGCCATAGGAGTTGTTACGAGGAAGGTAGGCGCAGCCCCTGGTGTTCGGAAGACCGCACTAGGTGCTCTATAAGCGCCTAATCGGAAAAGGTTGATCCGTTGCACGCTGCATTGGTTATAACATTATGTGGAAGAAATCCTTAAAAATTTAGAACCTCTCGAACAGCTGACCAGCTCTCGCTTCATCATGAGAGTCAGTTTTCGGCTTTCTCTACTGAGGTGCTCGTCCGAAAGAACCGGGACACAATTGCAGTAGTTCTCCCAGTGCTACCTTAGTTGATATAGCGGAACGTAAGGTACCAAAACATAGGAGCCGGGCAAACCCAACTATTGACCCAAGACATGATTCGGAGCTGATGCATATAATGCTATAAGTTCGGGGTGCCGGACTACCGTGAAGGTGTTCGGACTTTTTTGCTGTAGTATGGGCGTGACGAAGCCCCTGGCATATTAAGGCATATCGCGATAAGCAGCCGCCTTTTAACAAAATAGTTTTAAATAAGAAATAGCAGTAGGTGATCATCACATAAATCCACATGTTGTATTTGAGTAATACGTCAATGCGTATGAGTACAAATGATGTGATAAAAAGAAATATGATTGCAGAACCTGCTGATACCGGGCATGTGCAAGTTGTGTTTGGATCCAGGGTGTATTCGGATGATTATAGGGGAATATCTAGAGATTCCCTGACGTGCTCAAATTGTTCCCACGCCCTCCATCATAGCCTATGTAAAGGTGAACCTGTAAAGAAAACATAAGAAATGGTTTTGCACCACCTGGAGGTTGAACCACAGTATGTGGCTTGTATTATGCTTTTTCGGAGTATTTTTAATTAATACTCGGGCGGGCCGGGCTATCCTGCCGCGCAATAGTTAGGACTCCTCTGATGGTGTCCGGGAGTTTGGTCTTCGACTTGAGGTTCGACTGTAAGGTGCCGTCTGTTGTTCTTGCTGTTAAAGCGGTGGTAGACTCTTCGACCGTGAGGGGGAGTTTGGACTTGCCATTAACCGTGATGACGCCGCGTGGACCGGGCATCTTTAATTTACGGTAGGCATAAGGTGGCACCGCGTTGAACCGAGCCAATGCGGTTCGTCCGAGCAGTGCCTGATGGTCACTGCAAAAGGGGACAATGTCGAAGACTAAGTCTTCGGTACGGTGATTGTTCGGAGATCCGAAGACCACTTCTAGTGTGATTGAGCCCGCGCAACAGGCCTTTACACCTGGTATGATACCTTTAAAGGTGGTTTTTGTGGGCTTGATCCTTGAGGGGTTGATGCCCATTTTGCACACTGTATCCTGATAGAGCAGGTTCAGGCTGCTGCCTCCGTCCATGAGGACTCGTGTGAGATGGAATTCATCGATGATGGGGTCGAGGACCAGTGTGGCCGAACCGCTATGACGGATACTGGTAGGGTGGTCCCTGCGATCGAAAGTGATCGGGCAAGAGGACCATGGGTTAAACTTTGGGTCGATTGTATAGACCTCCCTGAGTGCACGTTTCCACTTGGGAATGTGGCTTGCGTATATCATATTCACCATTTTCACCTGGGGAGAGAATTTCATCTGTCCTCCTGTATTCGGTGATCGGGGCTCGTCGTCGTCGTCGCTTTGAGACCCCTTCCCCTTGTTTTCGGCGTCTGACCTGCTGGTTTGTCTGAAGACCCAGCATTCTCTATTGGTGTGGTTGGCTGGTTTTCTAGGGGTGCAATGAATTTGGCATGGACGGTCGAGTATGCGGTCAAAATTGGACGGGCCTAAATTGTTTTATTGAATGGTTTCTTCCGCTGACCGGACTAGGAGCCGCTGAATCCGGCATTGACTAATGTGTCTTCGGGATTATCACCGTTTTTGCGGCGCTTGTGTTTGTTGCACCGTGATTTGTCGTTGCTATCCTTGGCTTTCGATGTGCCGGGATTGCTTGCGGTATTGTTGCTACGAGCCAACCAGCTATCCTCGCCCGCGCAAAAGTGGGTCATGAGTGTTGTGAGGGCTGCCATGGACTTTGGCTTTTCCTGGCCGAGATGTCGGGCAAGCCATTCATCACGGATGTTATGCTTAAAGGCCGCTAGGGCTTCGGCATCCGGACAGTCGGCAATTTGGTTCTTTTTGGTTAGGAACCGGGTCCAAAATTTCTTGGCTAACTCTCCGGGCTGCTGGGTTATGTGACTTAGATCATCATCATCCAGTGGTCGCACGTAAGTGCCCTGGAAGTTGTCAAGGAATGCGTCTGCTAGGTTCTCCCAACTCCCGATGGAGTTTGCTGCCAGGCTATTCAGCCAATGTTGAGCCGGTCCCTTTAGTTTTAGTGGGAGGTACTTGATGGCGTGTAGATCATCTCCGCGGGCCATGTGAATGTGGAGGAAAAAATCTTCTATCCAAACCGCGGGGTCTGTGGTACCATCGTGTGATTCAATGTTCACGGGTTTAAACCCTTCCGGGAATTCATGATCCATTACTTCATCAGTGAAGCATAGGGCATGTGCCGCGTCTCTGTGTCGGGCTTCATTGTATTCGGCCCGGCCAGATTTGTTAGTGTGTTCGGTGTGACGGTCATCGTCACGTCTTGTGGCGTGCCCCCGTGGTCCGTAGATCGATCTTGACTGTCCTGCTTTGTTGTCCAATACATCTCGCAGGTCCTTCGTGTAACCCCGGGCCTTAGTGTTATTGTTTGATTGGCCATGGGGTGCGGTCTGGACTTCGGGCTGGTACGCCGTTTTGTCGCGGCCACAGTGTGGCCGGTTAGCCGCATCATGCGCTGGTAGTGCGGGCTTTAAAGCCACTTCCTCGAGTTAAGGTAGCAGCCTGCGCTTTGGGTAGCTTTTGCTAGGGTGCTCGAGTCCGTATTCCTGCAGCCAGGACCTCGGTCCATCTGTCAGTTAGCAGATCTTGATCAGCTTGAAGCTGTTGCTGCTTTTTCTTCAGGCTTTTTGCAGTGGCTATAAGCCGACGTTTGAAGCGCTCCTGCTCGACGGGATCCTCAGGCACGATGAACTCTTCGTCGCCAAGGCTCACTTCGTCTTCGGAGAGAGGCATGTAATTATTGTCCTCTGATTCCCCATCAGTTGTTTGTTCTTTAGGGCTAGCTTGCCCATCCTCTTGCTTGGCCTGCTCGAAGCCTGGCTGGGCAGGATCGTCTTCATCTTTGGCACCATCCGGATTGTTATCTCTTGTGCCGGTATCACTATTTTTGCTATGGTGGGGCTTGGAGCGGCGCCGATGGCGCCGGTGTCTAGATTGCTTCCCCAAGGGGTTATCTTCCGTTGCCTCATCGCCATTGTTTCCTTTAGGGGTGTCCACCATATAGATATCATATGATGAGGTGGCTGTCCAGCGCCCTATAGGCGGTGGTTCCTGTTCCTCTCCTGCATTGTCGTCCATACTATCGATGTCTTCGGAGTCGAAGTCAAGCACGTCTGTTAAATCATCGACAGTGGCTATAAATTGGGTGGTGGGTGGGGGACGAATTTCTTCGTCGTCCGCTCCCTACTCGAGCTGGACATAGTTCGGCCAAGAATCTCCTGACAAGGAAAGAGACTTTAATGAGTTCAGCACATCAACCAAGGGCGAGTGCTGAAAAATATCCATGGCGGTGAATTCCATGACCGGTGCCCAATCAGATTCGATAGGCACGGGCGCACACGGTTCGGATCCTGTGGCCGGAGACGAGTCCGAGTGTCCGATGACACCACCCTCACAGGAGGTGGCGTCAGTGTTCGGCTCCGATGCCGATGAGTGTGCGACTTCTGTGGCGGGGTCCGTCCACCCTCCCTCGGAAGGCATGATCTGCTCCGGATTGATTCACGGTGCCACCGCAGGCGCGATCTCCCGAATACTGTCCGACGGCAGATCAAAGTCATGCTTGTCGTGACCGTTCGGCGTTCCTGGTATGGGCTCGAATCCGTCGAAGATCAAGTCTCTGCGGATGTTGGCAGTATAGTTTAAGCTTCCAAACCTGACCTGATGGCCAAGGGCGTAGCTATCGATCTGCTCTAGATGGCCAAGCGGGTTGGCTTGCAGTACGAAGCCGCCAAATACGAAGATCTGTTCGGGGAGGAAAACCTCCCCCTGGACCGCATCATTGAAGATGATCGAGGGAGCTATCAAGCCTTATCGCGGCGGCACAGTGGAACTCTCAATGAAAGCACCAATGTCAGTGTCAAAACCGGCAAATTTCGGGTTGGGGGTCCCAAACTGTGAGTCTAAGGCTAATGGTAACAGGAGGCGGGGGACACGATGTTATACCCAGGTTCGGGCCCTCTCGATGAAGGTAATACCCCACTTCCTGCTTGATTGATCTTGATGATATGAGTATTACAAGAGTTGATCTATCACGAGATCGTAGAGGCTAAACCCTAGAAGCTAGCCTATGATTATGATTGTTTTTGTCCTACGGACTAAACCCTCCGGTTTATATAGATCTTTGGAGGGGCTAGGGTTACACAGAGTCGATTCTGAGAGAAGAAATCTACATATCCGAATATCCAAGCTTGCCTTCCACGCAAAGGAGAGTCCCATCCGGACACGGGACGAAGTCTTCAATCTTGTATCTTCATAGTCCAATAGTCCGGCCAAAGTATATAGTCCGGTTGTCTGAGGACCCCTTAATCCAGGACTCCCTCAGTAGCCACGGGGTGTATCTCCTTTACACAAGCGGTAAAGTCTATTTCTTCAAAAGGAGTCCCATCTTCCTTCAAGCTTGGATAGCCAGTGGCAATGTCGGCCGGGTCTAACTCTGGTAGCCAAGCCTTGGCCCGGCTTAAAGCATTTACCGCTCCGACTCTTGCAGCTGACCACCTCAGTTCATTGAACCGCTAGGGTAGCACGGAAAGCTTCTTCAAGACCTCTACCAGGAGGGTAGGCACTTCATTTGACAAAGCCACCGTGGCTAATGCACATTGAGACCCAGTGTACAATTGCTCCACCAGTGTGTAAACTACCTTCAGCTTGATCAGCATATCTTGGTTCAGATTTGAGCTTCTGGGGCCTGCATAAACATGATCAGGTGAGTCAATTCCAATTATATGATCAACTGAAAGGTTCAAATATTTAAACACTTGCAGGGCGACTTACCAAAGATCGCCGAGACCATGTGAGAGACATGGCTCTTTAAGTCGGTTAATTCACTGGTTGCTTCTTCCAGAGCGCCTCTGCCTTCTCGGCTCGGTTAATCAATGCAGTTTTTTCATCAGCCCAGGCCTTCTTTTCAGTTTCAAATTCTTTCTTTAGTTTTTCTTGCTCAGAAATGCTGAATTTGAACTTGGTGTCAGCCTTTTGGGTTTCCGTCTCTTGGGCCTCAAGGCATCTCTTCAGATCAGTCACCTCTGACTCGAGTTGACTCGTGGCGGCCTATACAAATACAGGGTCAAAATCAAACCAATTTTTATGCAATATTAAAGCCCCAAGCCTTTTGCCAGCAACAACGCTTGGCACTTGGAGGCTAATGTTTACCGAAGAATTTTACTTTCAGTGGCAGTTCATAACAGTAAGTCCCAAGCATTTTGCAAACAATAATACTTGGCACTTGGGGGCTAATGTATATTGCTGTTCAAAGCTTTGTCAGTATTTTTTGTTTATATAACCATTTTAAGAACCGGCTCAACCATATTGGTTAAAGCGCCCCTTGGGGACTACAGAGTAAGCCGGCCTTCTTGCATGTTTTATCCATCTATGCTACTAATGTCACTAAATTTGTTTCTAAGTCTACAGCATAAACATCATAAGCAATAGACTTGGGGGCTGGCATAGTAAATATTAATGAATAAGAGAGAAAGGGTTATACCTTGAATTTTTGGCGCATCTACTTTACCATGTCAATCTCGAGGTTCCGGCTGCTGTGCACTTGGCTCATGTAGCCAGAAAAGATGTCTCCAATACTCATATGAGCATAGTTCGCAACGTCAAGCTTGACCAGGCGGTGTTCCAAAAGTTCCTCCTTGGCGGGACACTTGGCCAGCACAGTTGGCCTTCCTGGCTCAACAAAGTCGGTTCTGGTGATCTCAACATCAGTGTTTTGCGGATCGTCTGTCCTAACTGGGCTAGGGGCTTCTGGAGTTTTTGAGTCATCAACGGCTCGTTCAGCATTCGGGTTAGTAGCGGGAGTTGGTATATCTTGAGCTGGTTCATATGGCGGCTCATGAGTCGATGAGTCCGGTGTAGCTGTTTCAAGAACCGGCTCGGTCACGACCGTGTCTTCAGCCGGCTTGCTCTTCCTAAACCGTTTGCTGGGCTTGGCTTGTCCACTGCATAAAATCAAAAGGAAATGCAATGAATTGAAGTGAATACAAGATAGGCAGGTTATCATTACCCTGGTGCAGTCTTGAAAGCCGGAAAATTGGACTCCATTGAGTCGGATTCGTTTTTTTTTCGTGTCACAGCTGATTACTCCTTTTTTCCTTTTTAAAGAGTGGCATTCTATGTCCAATATCTCGATCGAAGTACGGAGGAAGGGGAAGTTTCCTGATAATCCGAGTCAGAAGAGTTGAGAGGTTGGCGAGTAAGACCCGCCAAAGGATAAAAAGAATTCAAATCAGATGTGACCTTGTTCCGACGCTTCTTTGGGGTGTTTGGCAAGCCAAAGGAGAGCTCCACGTCCTTGCTAGTCCGGGTCTGCCTCCGGCTCTCATGAATCTGTCGCTTCAAAAGAAATTGAGGATCTTGATAAGCTAAGGGATGTGAAAATCTTACTTTCCGGGTTACTCTGCGGATTTTCTGTCTTGGCAAAGGCTCGGAGTCGGAGGAAATGATAGTTACCTCTTCGGCCTTGTTACGGCTGGCTCCTGTGTCCTCCTGCTGATAATCAGTGTCAATAAGATGGTTAAAAAAGGAGCCAAGAGAGTCAAGGGCTACCTCCGACTCAGAAGAATCTGCTAGCCGAAGCAGGTCAGAGGCAGTGGCTTTCTTGCCCTTCTTCTTGGCAGCCTCTTTCCTGGCGGCTTTCTTCTCCTTCCTGGCCTCCTTGGCAGCTTCATGGTCATATTTGACCTTCCAAAATTTATCACCCGCCTACAAAGATTAACATATGTATGAGTATGGGTGAAACATCGAAAAATCAAAGTAATTATTTCATATGGGCGGCTTACCTTTGGAGCTGGGTTAGCTTTGCAGAAGGGGGCTAAGCCCACCTTACCACAGTCTGCCAGGCTCTCGTTCAAAAGGGACTTGGTCATATCATCTATGACATCTTCAGGCAAGTCATCAGGGCTGTGTCGCAGAGGGTCATCCTTTGCACCCGTATAATCGCACATCAAGCCGGGGTGGCGGCTCAATGGAATAACCCGCCAGGCAAGCCAAACCCGGACTAAGTCAATGCCGGTTAAACCGTTCCCCAGAAGAGCTATGATCTTGGCTAAAGTGGGGGCGAGTGATTTGCGTTCGGTGGCTGTAATCTTGTCAGACAGATGGTGGTTGGGCCCAAGACGAAGAGCGCGAAAGCCGGGCAGAGGGTTTTCACCAGCCGGAGAGGTGTCTTGGCAGTAAAACCACGTCTGATTCCAGTCTTTTGGGTGGCTCGGTGGGTTGGCGTAAGGAAAGATTACGTCCCTACGACGCTGGATTGAGACACCACCAAGCTCTAAGCTCTGACCGCTGGCGCACTCATTCTGGCAGTTCAAATAGAATAGCTCTCTGAAGAGCAGGAGGTTGGGTTCTTCTCCGAGGTATACTTCACTGAATACTTGGAAGTTGCAGATATTAGACATGGAATTGGGTCCGATATCTTGTGGGTGAAGATCAAAGAAATGTAACACGTCTCTGAAGAATTTTGAGCCAGGTGGAGTGAAACCCCGGTTCATGTGATCTGTGAAAACAACAACTTCTCCTTCTTTGGCCTGAGGAATTTCCTCCTCCGGGTTAGGAGCACGATAAGTCATGATTTCTTTCTTCGGCAGATATCCGATCTTCACAAAGTCGTCAAGAGTACTGTCTGTGACAATGGATTTAACCCAGTTGCAGGAAGTGGGTGCCTTTAGTGCCATTATGTTGAAAACCTAAGACAGAGTAAAAAGACCGGTTCAAATTTAAGCCGGGCAGGAAATTTTTTACAGTGCATATTCCAGATGGCGGCTTACGAAGGGGCCTAATGGTATAAGGATAATTATGTCAAGGTTATTTAAGCCGCCATAGGCTCTATAAGCCGTCAGCTCTGTTTAAACCGCCGCGGGTGGTTCAAGTTATCAGTTGAGCATTGCCTCTTTGAAGCCGGTGATCAGAGTCGCCATGGCTAGATGAATCTAACAAGTGTAGATTTTTGCCTAAGTGTTGCATAAACAGGTTTCACAAACTACAACTATTATTTTGGATCAAACAGACGTTTAGAAAAGAAAAATTTCTAGAACTAAAAAACATGGTGCAGAGAAGTGCATGCGTTCTACTGAGGATTCTTTACAAAGAAAGAAGATCTGCTACTGCCGAAAATGGACGCGGATCAACTACCACATGAGATCTACGCTACTGTTGGATCAAAGAAACCACGACAGAAGCAAATGCGAAGAACTGAGATGAACGAGGAACTGTACAGATGAACTCGCTAACCCTAGCATGGATCTAAAGATGCGTAAAAGGGAAAACTTACAGCAGTGGATCTGTTGCGGAGGGGCGCCGCCGTTCTCTCGTCAAGTTTAGGTCGATGCAGCGGCCAAGATCGACGGAGACGAGATGCGCTGCGGCGGCGGCGGCGGAGCTCCAGTGACAGATGGGGGCGAGAGGAAGAAGACGCGGAAAGGGAAGAATGAGGAAGACCTAGTCGGGTCTATTTATAAGGAAGGGCCACTAAAAGAGCGCAAAAAACGAGGAGGCCGAAAATATAAGTTATCCAACTACAAGGACGCCTCGATTTTTGGGATGGTCATCAAGACAAAGATCCGTTGGGATACATTGAATAAAACGTGCTTTTATGACAGGTGACGTCATGGCGGGTTACCACAATTCCAGAGGATGACGTCATGGTGGGTTACAAAAATTTTATAAGAGCAAAAGATTTTTCCTTAAGTGTCGAAGATTGACATGAACCAGTTCAAATCTATCTGGGGCCTAATGTTGGGGATATAACTATTGGTATGACCCGCCCAGGAGGGGTCGGGTTATACTTACAAATATTCTTGAAGCCCAAGACCCAGGATAGAGATGGCGGTTCAGTTAAGGGCCCAAAGCCCAGAGGTGACTTAAGGCCCGTAGTGATAAACCACCATATGTGTGTGACTTGTATTGTAAGGCAAGAATAGTTAAGAGACCGAGCCGGACAATGTTTATGAACCGGCCGGGACTCTGTAAGCCGCTGGGCGTCGACCTCTGTATATAAAGGGACGACCAGGTGGCGGTTCAGGACAAGGAACATCAACTCGAGAGCTAGGTCAAGCGATTCGCTCCCTGGTTATCGAGACATAAGCAATCCCACTCAAAACTGGATCGTAGGCTTTTACCTTCACCGTAAGGGGCCGAACCAGTATAAACCTCGTGTCCTTTGTCTCGATTAACCCCTTTAAGCTTCCTAGTTGCGATGCCTCCACGACTAAGTCCTTTCACTAGGACATCTGCCGTGACAATTCCACGACAGGATGGGGGAGAGCACATGCCTGAAGGCTACTGTCAAGTTTGCCCTCGCCGTGGTGGAGGTGTTTGGACCTGAGTATTTCAGAGAACCAAATGCGCAGGACATGGAGAAGTTGTTGGCTATTAGAGAGGCAAGGGGATTTATAGGAATGCTCGGATGCATGCATTGATAATGTAAAAACTGTCCCAAAGGTTTGCGGGAAATGTACCAAGGTCACACCAAAGAGGTCACCATCATACTAGAAGCGGTGACATCATATGACCTATGGATTTGACATGTTTTCTTTGGAATATCGGGTTTTGACATGAAGGTGCTTCAATGATCTTTGGTATTCAGGAGGCTTTGCAACGGGGAATCACCGCCGTGCAACTACATCGTCAACAACCGAGAGTACAACATGGGATACCATCTTGCTTATGGTATCTATCCTCACTGGGCAGTGATGTGACCATTGATGCCAAAGTTATTGTCTCGTCACCGAAAAAATTTCAAGCTATTTCATATGCTACAAAAAAGGAAAGGAACTTGGATCATGATAATTCCATGCGACAAGTTTTTGTTGGTTCTATGTTGCTTCAGATGCCCCACCACAAGAAGAGATCAAACCAAATTTTAGAACTCCTCTGAAGAGATTCTGCTCCAACCGATGGCAAGAAATAAGCAAGCAACAAGCTACCTGATGTTTTCTTCCTTTGGAATTATCATGATGGGCTCATTTCTAGGGTACATCGGAAACAGTATCCCATTTTACCGTTTAAGGAGCATACCCTATGGACCGGTGGTAAATCTAGTTGATCGTCCAATTTTATACTGGAAATGGAGCAGAGAGTACGATCCAAGTGATGTGCCTTGTGTGCCGTCGGATTTGATAGAAAAAGGAAATGAATCGACGATCAAGATCAACCGTGCTATTGACGAGCGAAACACTACGACTGGCGCCCGCCCAACTTGAAAATTTGGACGTCCCGCGCGCGGCCCGTGACCAAAGAGATAGAGGTGAGAGGAGTAGATATTTTCAATCAATCAATCCACCCCCTGCCCAACCAACCAACCAACCAACGAGGCAGCTCCTCCTCCGGCGAACCAGCCGCCGCCGACCGCCTCCCCACGACCAAGCCGCCGGCGACCCCAACCATGGCCTCCGCCTTCCCTCCCTGGCCACTCGAGCTCCCTTCCTCTCCAATGAATCCCTCCGCCATCGCCGTCGCCGACCCCCAACCCCAACCCCACCGGCGACCTCCCTCCTCAGACGGATGGGCCCCCTCACCAACGACCAACCCATGGATGGATGGATTGGGACGGGGAGGGGCGACGACGGCAGCGCCGCCGGATCCGCACCCACCTTCTCTCGATGGTCCTGCTGCGGTGGCCTTCTCTCGACGACGCCGACGAAAGACATCCACCACGCGCGGCTCCGGCCATGGCGACCAAGGTTGTTGAACCGATGGGATACGGCTAGAAACGTAGCGAACGACGGGTATCGGCATGGGCGGTGGACACCCAAAGAGAAGGAACCATCACAGGATCATAGCTCTAGTGAGATCCCTGAAGAACCTGCCAGGTATTGTCAAACCTGCCCTCTAACGCAAAAACAATGGTTTCGGCATGCGAAAACGGCGACGAAACCGTGGATCATCCGGGAAAGTAGGTTTGAGAGCAAAGTAGTCCCTATGCAGTAGCTTTGCTTCGGACACCCTGTGCCGGTTGATCACTCTTCTCCCTTTGATTGAGCCCTTGAAGTTGAGAATAGGCTCCACTTGCCGATTCATTTCCTCTTTCATGTTCATGAGCATAATCATGTCCACTTCTTCGTCCGAATCCGACGAATCGAAGAACTCATCTTGAATCATTTGATCAAACTTCGTCGGTCCATACTCCTCGTCCGACGAAGCATCGGAATCCATCGTTTTACCTAACAAAATCACAAAAAATCCGGTCGAACAATGTGCCGAACACATCAAGCGCAAGGCGAAGCCAGAGAGTTGCCGAACACGGTGGCGTCCGGGCCGATGACGACGTCCCCTGCAGCTGCAGCGAGGACGGGAGGGCTTCCAGAGCTGGCGGCAGAGGGTCGAGAACGGCTGCAAAGCAAGCGCGAGACAGACGACGTAGAGGAGGAAGAAGAGAGGAAATAGCAAATGGATTCGGCTAGTCCTCAGGGTGGATTTGGAGCAATTTGGTGTGGGATCACGCTATCGGGTCCGATGTGAGGCGCACCCATATCCGCCCCATACTTGGGCTGGATATGAGGCTGGATAAGAAGGGTGCCGGTCAGCCCAGGCATTAGAGGGCCTTAAGGCGCCCTACTGTAGATTCTCGAAATTTTGCAGGCTAAGCTAGAGTTGCTGTTGCAAGCCCTGAGCGGAGGACCAATACATCTTCATCGGAAAACCAATGAAAACATCCAAACTGCATCAAACACGCAGAAAAAAAGAAGACATGCCGACTGCCGAGCGGCATTTGGTAACAGTTTCAGGTACTGATAAGAGCTCCCAGCATCCAAGGAGCGTTTTGGATGGTAACATGCAAAACCACTACACAAGTACGTTCTACCTTTTTACAGGTATATATACACAGAACGAACATTCCGAAAAGACTACTGTGGAAGCAGGAGCACTCCTGAAGAACTAATCCAGTGCGTAGAGACTCGGCTCAGACTGTTCCTTCCTCATTGCCTCAACTGCCTCCCTGAAATTGCCAACAGGAATTTGAAATGTCAGTCATTTCACACATGACGCGATGCAATGGTATTAGAAATGCTCCAGGTTGTTTCATTTTCACACAACCATTTCATAGTCCCTTTGTTTGAAAATCAGACAGGAATGCTATTTTTTTGTCGCAAAAGGAATGATATGCCACAGTACAATATGCACTACCATACGGCGAGCAAGGTAACACTAACATTCATAATGTGAAACCATCATATACAAGCACCAAGGTTCGTAAAACATGGTCCATAATATCACTACTGTTTAGAAGTAATTTAATTAATCAACCATTGAAGAATAGTTATAGAAGGAATGAACTGGATTGTAATACCTATGCGCCGCCTGCATCTCCTTGTTGTTAGGCTCCAGTTTCATTCCAGCCGAGAACGCATCAGAGGCCTCTTTGTACTCCTAATAATGAAATCATCGTTCAAAGATTTTCTACAGGGCCGGAGGTGATGTATAAAGCAGCAAAAAAATATTTATTCTTACCAGAAGAGACATAAGGGCGGCTCCTTTCCGGTAGTAACCTTTATGCCACTTAGGGTCCAGACTTATGCAAGCATTGGCATCAATCAAAGCGTCATATTCTTCACCACACTTCAGATAGCAAAGGCTCCTGTTCGAATACAACACTGCGTCAGCGGGATCCAGCTTGATTGCCTGCACCAAACCAAATGTTAAAAGACCACGAGGCACAACCTGTTTATTCCGGGATAAAACAAGAACCATGATCTGCTCCATTTGTGTTAATTAGTTAATAATACATTATTACATTAGCAATACAGAAATAAAAGTGTTCTCCAATGGGTTTTCAGTAACAGCATTTTTGAGTATAACTGCCTCAAAATATACCTCTGTATAGAATTTTGATGCGGCGGCATAGTCCTTGCTCTCAACTGCTTTTGCACCTTGTGATTTCAGCCGAGCCTTCCTATCTTTGTCACTTGACTTGCCCTACATTATTAAGAAATTTGTACCACGATTAAATAGAAAAGTAAGATGCCACAGGCTGTAACATGCCGGAATAACGGATGTCTTATTTCCCGAACTAGTACAAAAAACATGGTTTTCTTCAAACAGCAGGATACATGCCAAGATATACTCAAATCCAAATGAATGGGCAGAGCTTTCACTATAAATGTAAACCTGGATGGGAGTTCTACCGTCCTTTCGTAAGGCCTTGCCTACTTCAGCAAAAATACATGCAAAATAGCCTTTCTATAGCACTGGCTATAACATGTTCTTCACACAAAAATTCAGATTTCCTCGTTTTTTTCTATTTTTTTTTTAATTTACTTTCACCTGGGTGCATGTGAGCTAGGGAGCCAAAACACCCAGCTCAATTTTATAACTTCAGAATGATCAAAGTTAATAGCTGAAACCCGGCCGAAAATAGGATAGAAGTACTCAAGTGAACCAGTTAAAATAAATACATTCATTCATTAGTAATGAAATATTGTTAAAAATTAATGATGTACACTTAAAAAGGGGTTATAAAAATTAGTCAAAACTCAAAAGACACAAATCAACAGTAACTTGCATTTGCTGGTATATTAACTCCTGACCCTATGCAGCTATACACGTCAATTATTTAGAAGCACAACAAGCATTCTTAGATGTGGGAATCAGTAACCAGTAGTGGGAACATGTACATTCATAGGATGCCAAGTGTTATATTCTCATCTAATGTCCACAACTGTGATGTATTAGCAATATGAAAATAACAGTTCTCTCCCAACAGCTTGTTCAGTAAGAGGGCCATTGAAAATGATTGCACAACAATATACCTCAGAACACAATTTTGATGCAGCAACATAGTTCTTCCCCCTAACAGCTTTTGCACCGCTTGATTTCAGTGGAGCTTTGCTATCACTGTCACTTTTCTTAACCTAAATCATTAAACAAAACTTATGTTATGATGCTGCAAAAAACTGTACCAAGACAGAATAACCTGTCTTATTTCTCCTATTAATAGAAACAGCTGATGACATATTAACTGTACAGAACTAAGATGACATTCTAACACAAGGATACGAATTACTTCCGTACATTACCCACTCTTAATATGCAGAGTAAATTTCCCAGTTCTCGATGAAATGATTCCAAATATCCCCCATTTATCGGAAAGGTGTGGCTACTCTGATGGATGGATCAAATCTCATATCTAGCTTTCCATCCTATAGTTATGTCCCAAAAATGGAAGGATCTAGGAAACTATCTATCTAGCTTTCTGACTATTATTTTTGAAAGCGGATCAAAGTGCTCTATCTATTCATCAAAGAGATGAGTAGAGTTTGACAAATTCTGGCAACCAGAGGCACCTGATAGGCTAATACCAGTTTATACTTTATACCAAAAGAAACGAACACATAAATGTCCCCATTTGTCTCTCCTACATCAGAAAATCCGAGCTGACAGTTTCTTGTTTGCAATAACCCTTCACTATTGTTTTCCATCACTTCAATGTCCATATGTGTGTGAGGGGTTTACCAAACAGGTCAGGGTATGGAGGATACAAAAAAGGAAAATACAGGGGCTGTGAGTGCAAAAAAATGACACGAGAAGATTTTTGCAAAAATCAAAGATACCTAATTTATGCAACCTCCTCTATAACATAATGTCATGACAGACAACTAGTGTGAGCAAAAGGAAACAGTTCTTGGGCTTGTGATATGTCTGGATCCAAAATTTCACATGGAACTAGTAAAAATGTAACATCGTTGGGTGCCTACAATTCTAACACTAAGCTAAACATGAAATTGCAAATATTAAAAAGTGAAGTCATGAATGATACAATGGAACAGCAACAGATCTCAGCAATAGGATCATTCCGTCCAGATGACCTCCATGCTGGAAATCGTCAGCACCTACTTTTTGGATAGGACTACTGGGGCTTTTAAACTGATTTTCTCTCCATGATTTCGTCTCAACATCACTGAACCTCACATATTGAATACTACGATATGCACTGAAGGAGCAGTAAACAAGAAATACGATTTGAGTGCACTCCAAGATTTCCATGAGACATCACATAATATTCATCACCAGGACAAGTTTATCCAACAAGTGACAGAGCATCAAGTATCAAGGGTTAAGAACAGACATAAATTGGAAAAATAATTCACCTGGTTAGCTGGAACATTGATATTGGCGCCAACCTCCAACAAGTATTTAAGGCATGTGGTTAAGCCATTGTTAGTTGCTATTGCCAATGGAGTTTCAGGAATTGTACAATTGACATCCGCGCCAGCCTGTGGGTTAACAGATATAACATAAAACACGTGGAGAATACAAAAAAGTATCTTCCGATATGAGATTCCATAAAGCAACCAAAATGTGCAGAATGTGAATTGCACACACACCTTGACAAGAAGTTTCACGCACTCTAAGCAAGTGGACTCATTCATTCTGTCAGGAGTAGCATAGAGTGCTGTGGTCAGGGGTGTACCAAAGTCCCATGAGACTTTGTTCGGCTGCAATTTATTTTGAAAAAATACAAGTCACTTCCCAGGTCCCATATATGTTGAACAAATAGGATTCTAGGGATTGTATACGCATCAAAACTTGAGCTATGCAGAAAAAGAAGCTCAAGTGGAAGAACATCAATTTACTAATTACATCTGCATGGTGCTCCAGCAAAATCTTCATAGCATTGAACTTCCCATGGGCTGCAGCGGCAACTAGAGGTGTCCCATGAGGAGAAGGTGCATCAACATTAGCTCCTTTCGATAGCAGCAGCCGTGCAATTTCATCACAACCTAGCAAGAAAGGAGGCATCCACACCGTTTAAATAGTTATATCCTATCAGTATACACAACATGTTGACAAGAAGGTTTTCAATTGCTGGACAAATTCATTTTGGGACATTTTCTTTAAGAAGTCATGTAGTGGAACCATCACTTCCGTATTATCACTCCTGGGCTGCATCCCAATCATAAACACAAAGTTGGGACGGTCAACCTCATAACACAATCAGACAGCAACTCAACAGAGAAATATGACATCTTATATATGCAACCAACTTTTACAGAGCAGAATGTGAAGAAATAGACACCTGTTGCTACTGCTTCATGCAGAGGAGTCGTGCCGGTGGAGGAACTTTTTGTGTTGGGATTAGCACCTTTTTCAAGAAAATACCTCGCAGCAGTCATTTCCCCATGCGCCACCGCGAAAGACAAGGGTGTCGAACCTGCCAAGGGAATTACAATCAAGCAATTTTAGTCAAATAGCAACCGGTTGGGCTCTACTGCCATTGTCTGCACTTCCTCAGCATCATATCACAAGCAATACTGAAGACTGAAATCTCACAGACACGCACATTTGCAGGTGCATATAAACAAAATGGTATAATTAATACCGTCATTCACAAGCATGTTTAGAAGGAAATCTTATAATCATCAGGTCTCACTATCACAAGCTTATATTATGCGACAAAAATATATGAAAAACGAATTAATAAACTGAACAGTAATATTATCATTTTTGAATTTTGAATAAGTAGTAAAGATGGACAGATAAGAGAGATGAAACAAATAAGGAAATTCCTATAAATGGAATGCCAATAATTCACGTTCCATCTACGAATTGCATTGTATGGTATAAACAAGAACTGGGGTGAAACATTGGAGCATTTGATTTAGTATTTCAGAGTGGCGTACGTACACACCAGAGCTAGCATCAGAGTCGACATCAAATCCAAGCTGCTCCACCAGGTACTTGCAGATGGCCATATCACCCGAGCCCGCTGCCGAATGCAATGCCCCACAGCCCTCGACCCTCACAGAGGCGAGCGACTCCCTGTCATCCTTGTCCATGCCATTTACCAGGGCTTCAGGGCGACCCAGATTTCAACAGAACCACGTTAATGAAGGCACAGCCTCATACACGATCCAATTTCAACAAGATACTCAATAAACTGAGGGTGAAATGTACAAAAACGACCCCCAAAGAGCAAAATCAATCAATTACAGCGAACAGGCCATCATCATCAACTTATTATACATAGCTACCACGGCTAAAACCCTATCCAGAACAACGCCGTCACGGAGGAGGAGGATCTTACCCTTGACCCGGCGCAGGTCGCCTTGCGAGCACGCGAGGAGGAACTGCATCTGCGGCGACCAGCCGCCGGCACCTACACGCGCGACGAGCAGGAAATTAAACCAGGAACGCATGCCGCCGTCAGGGAAATGGAGGATCGCAGAGCGGATCTCGCCCGACAGAGAGAGGGGGGTCGGTCGCGGCGCGGCGGCACGTACCGACGTCGGTGACCTCGAACCCGTGGAGGGCGGCGGCTTCGGCGAGGGTGAGCGCCGCGGCGGCTCGCTGGACGTCGCCCGCGCTCGCTGGCGCGCGCCCTCCTCCGGCGCCGCGGCGGCTCTTCCCCTTCCCCATGGCGAGAGGCGAGAGGCGAGAGCTCGAGAAGGGTCTGGAAGCGGGCGGAGGGTCGGGTTTAGGGGTGGCGCGGTGGCTTGGCTTCGAGGGCAAGGAGCGGAAGAAGGGCGAGGGAAATGGGAGAGAGAGAAGCCCGCGACGAGGTGGATCGCTCGACGCGTGTCTCCACGGACGGCGGGGATGGGACGGGACGGGGTGCGGAATCAGGGGGGACGTGCGCGCCGTTGACTGCGGTTGACGACGGAGAATCCGGGAGTGGTGACGGTTTCCATGGGAAAGATGATACGACAACCAAGCGTGGCATCATGCACTAAGTCAACGTTAACCTTTCAAAAAACAAGTCAACGTCAACGCGTACTTTCTCGCTAGTAGAGGCAGTGTTCGCTCATTTTAACGGGCCGACCCATTTGGTCCACCTCGGCTGGGTTTTTCAACAAACATAGTTTCATCATCAAACGAAGCAAGTAGATAGCAAAATAAAACTAGAAATTATTGCATAGTATCGTACCGTACAACATTGCGCCAAAATAATCGCATCTCGGCCATAGTTATGCAAAACGAACAAATATAAGATGAACACGCAGATCTCTAGTTCCTTCGAGATTAGCGAGAGCTCTACCTCCTTGGCTCTTGATATCGGGCAATGGCCTCATCGATCTCGAGCTTCTACATTTGTACTTCCTCTCTCTCACTTTAAAGGGCGTGCGCGTACCCCTAGGTCGTCAATTTGACCAACTAATACAAGTCATGTATTACAAAAAATATACCAATATAAAATTCAGATGTTCTATTTCCAAACCGTATAATTTTTGTGTTATATTTTATATTAGGATGATAATATTGGCAACCTAGGTATACGCGCAGGACTTGTAAACTGAAACGGAGGGAGTATGTCAAAAAAGGCCTTCGATGCCTCCTCTTTGCCACTTCCTCTCTTCCAACTCTTCTCTCTTCTCAATTAACACCTCCTTTTGGGTCACGAATCCCTTCAAAGTTTCTTGCAAGGCGAGTGTCGAAGCATTACGCTTTGCATCCACCTTGAATTTGGTCTTTCCCATTGGCCTCTTCTCACTTTCACTTGGGTCGACGAACGATACAAGGAGTTCTTAGAGCATATTACAACACAACACATACAACAACCTAAAGGAGTTAAATAGAAATTACATCTTGCAAATATCGATGCCCACTACACTCAAGAACCTAAAACGACTAAGCAGAAGAGGTGTCATGCATCAGTCAATAGCCACAAGAAGGACGTTGTTGACGCTGCTCCACTAGGATGAGGGAACACAACTCCTTCTCCAATTCAGAAGAGGGACCCTACCCTCTCGTCCTGGTTCAAAGGGCGTCGCATCGTCGGCAAGAAGAGCCGTTCACCTCATAGCTAGGCAAGGAGCTAGTTACCCAACCACATGGATACATCACGGCACATTGCTCGCTTGAAGCACGAAGCACAACACACAACCTACATAGTCATCGTACTCGAACACTCGAGCGAAGGGGAAAGCTACTAGTGGCAGGCGAAGAGGAAATGCAACTCCAAAGACAGCAAAACAACTGGCGTGCCGATTCAAGGTGCGTCCGAGCGGAGAAAGAAACCGACACTCCCCGTCATGGCCAATCTGTAGCCACCGTGAAGGAGAGCCATATACCCTTCCTCCTAGGGACGAGGATGTCGTACCATTGGGACTCGACGATGCAGGCTGGACGGAGAGCACCACCAACAGAGAAGACGACAGACCTGCAAGAAACAATAGTGCACACAATTCCCACACAAGGCTCGGAGCCGCCGGTCACCTCCACCCCAAGGCACCACCCTACCGAGACCAATTTCCCCATACAACGTCTCCAAGGAGAACATGATGTGCATGTCGTCGTTGCCTGCCCAATCCACCATGGATTTTGATCTTTCGCTCGGGAAAGAAGCCGGGGATGGGGAGGCAGTGTCCACAGTAGCGCCTCAGGGGAGGAAAGCAGCGCCCTTGGGCGTCGCCGCTACCATGGCCGAATTGGTTGGCCAGGGATTTCCTCGGACCCAAGCCCGTCACATCACCATGTCAGTGAAAGAACTAGGACCAAAGGAAGCGTCATCCGTCGAAAGATGCTACCGCCTCGCCACTGGGGACCATCCCCCGACCGGAGTCCTTTGCCCGAGTGATGGAGCGACGTGAACCTCATCGCCACCCGGCGACCACGCAAGCAAAGTTGGCTTTCTCCTTGGATGACGGCGAGGGATTTGGAGGAGGATGTGTGGCAGCGACGCCGGGAACCCTAATCGCCCTCAGGGGGACAACACGAGGGCTTGTTTCTTTTCACTCACCCTGCTCCGTTATACTTTTTTTCATAGCTCAATTACGTTAATCTATATGTTCCATCAAACATGCAAGCTGGTATTTCTTCAGAAGTAAAATTCATTTTCAGTAGAAGCAAATTTTGATTGCAGAGTGCTTCCGTTTATTCCAGTATGCTCTAAGATTGCACCATGGCTCCATTATGTCTTAAAATTTGTTTAGCTTATTCACATTTTTACTTCAACCAAACATGCTTCATTATTTCTTGCATTTTTATTTCTAATGGCCGTGCTTCCTTTGCTTCATACACATGTTTTTTTTGTATAAATGGTTTATTGCACACAACAATATACATGCTTCCTTTATCCTTCTGATCTACGCTTCTCTTCATTGGGCGGCGGTTGCTGTTCTGGTGCGCTGGTCCTATGGGGACAAGGTTTGCCCGGCTCCGATGAGGGAGGGGCGAAGACGGGGGAGGGGGGGGCGCCTTCAACTCGCTCCAGTGCTTGCAGTCGTTGATAGGTGGTCTATGGACTTGGATGTATTTTTACTTCTGATGTTCTTTGTACCACCCCTCCAGTTGATGTATTCCAATTGATGAATAGATCGGAATTTTAGACGCACGAACACATACGAACGAAGACGGGACCCACCGAAGACAAACGCCGGCCGAATCCCGCAAGAACCGCTGGAGACAAACCTCCACACGCCCTCCGATGATGCTAGAAACACCAGCGGGACGGGGACTAAGCGGGGAGAACCTTATTCCATCTTCAGAGAGCTGTTGTCGCCTCGCCTCTCTGAGCAAGACATAAGCCCTAACAAAGCTAAAAAAAGCATGAAAGAACGAAGCCCTCCTGCCGGCAAGGGCCGGAATTCACCGCGCCTCCATGGCCCTAAGACCACAGGAGACGAGGTAGGCCTTCGACGACACCGACGGGAGGCACGAGAAACCCTAGCCAAAGGATCCGCTCTCTTCCCGTGGAAGAAAGACAATCTTGATTGATTCGTCCTCGTTGTTTATCTTGATATATATATATATACTCCATGTGCTATCACTATATATACTCCATGTGCTATCACTATCAATCTTTGCTTCTTTTATTTTTCTTATGTGCTGCACATAGTCTTGCGTTGTCATTGATTTCAACATTTTCCACATAATGTCACCATTTCTCACATATGTTTCCATGGTTTTCCAGTTGTATTCTACCTCCGTTCTTGAGTACGAGCTTCCTCCATTTCTCATGTATCCAATGTACTGACAGTAATATGGAGGATATTGTCCACATATTCATTGTATGCAATTATGCTTCACTGTTTTATTTACATGTGTACCAATGGTGGTGGAATTTTGCATCAACCACTACCAATGCACCCGTACCTCAAGCGCCGTGAGCATAGCTTCTTCTAATGAACTTCTATTTTACTAACCTTTTGCCAATACATTTCCATTGCAAGTGTGTGCTCTTTTGTTTCCATTTGTTTTGTTTTGTTATAGAAATTTTTCTTCACCCGACTTTAGCCATGATCATCCCATTTGTTATCGATTGGGCAGAAGAGGAAGTTGTATCATTGTAGATAGTGTTATATTTTTTATATATATAAAAGAGCTGCAAATTGTTGTTCATAGCAAGTTTTCTTTTGCGATGGCATACCAAGTGGATTTGTTTCAATTCTTCATGGTGATTGTTGCGCTTCCAGACGTGTTTTTTCACTAGGAATATGTTCAATCACACCAGAAATTGATGCTTCTAATGGAATTACAGTTGTGGTCATAATACATAAAGTGTTTACTATTATGCGAAGAATTTGTTTCATAAAAAAAGTTTATTATCATGCGAACAGTGTGTTCCAAAACATTAGAAAATTGTGCTTCAAGTAACCTCAGTCTTTTCACTAAGCTTGTAATAACACTTATGGCTCTCTGTTTGGTTAGGCTTGTCACACTGTGGCAAGCTAGCCAGTGGCGGAGCCAGGAAATTTGTATCACTAGGGCCAAAGGCTGTTAAAACAGGCTGGGGAGGGCCAAGCCAATGAAAAATAGGCTTTTAACAGCAGATAATCTCTGATTTTTTGCACTGTTCTTCAACAAATTAGCACTGCATCCATATTGTTAGGGGGGCAGGCCCTGCTAGTCCCCCATGTCTCCGCCACTGAAGCTAGCCAAATTGTGCGAAATAGGAAAGGTATCCTCAGTCTTTCTTCAAGCATGTTTGGTTTGTGTGGCTTGACACGAGTTGCGCCATACTTCTATTAGCCCCATGGCCCATAAGTAAAATACACATGTTCCACTTACAAAAAAAATACTTTGGAATGATGCAGCTATAAAATATTTCGGGCCAAGCATGAAGTTCTAAAATATGTTCCTGAATTCACATTTGAAGTTTGAAAAGGGGAAAATATTAATATACAAAGCAACATAAAGTAGATAATTTGATGAAGCAACATTGCATTGTTCCACGCATCCAAAATAAATAGGAAGGGCACGTATCAATATAGATTAAACAAGTACAAGTTAACACCTGAACTTGTGAAGAATCCCTTTGTATGGAACTTCAAAGGTGAAAACAACAGTGAAAACTAGAGCCACGGTATCAGAAAAAAAATATGTGCATAGCTCAGCTCTGCAGGAATTCAAGACCAACACCCTACCAGCACAATCACATCGGAGGGCAGACCCGAAATCCACTATCAACTCAGAAAGACCCAGCCACCAGCACCACCTTTCTGACGTGTTTTACCCACAATTCTCTCGACAATTGGCGTCAGTCATGGTATTTTGATTGGGTCATGTAATTCACAACCAAAAGTGGAGTGGCAAGTAATAAATCGACTAAGAAACATGTGTCTCACACATCAGAAGGTAAAACTAAAATCATGTTCTTAGCCAATACAATGGCATCCAAGGATAAACATATGGGGCTTTATGGTCGATAATAGATACATCACAAGCTTATGCGTGTTATTCACCATGCTTGCGCAGCTGACAGGTGTGCGCCGATTTGCCATATTTCTCCAGTATGCCTAACTGCGGTCGTGAACTAAGCAGCAGATCAAACAAGTATGAAATGCCTTAACTTTTGGGAGGAGACTAGTTGTCATAAACTATGCAGGCCCAGCAGTCCAGCACTAAAGTGCTGCCAAGTTTTACAATGTAGATACACAGTTATGCATGCATGGATGTTTAAAGTTTATGATGTATTTGAAAATGTTTGACAATCACAATGGGAACAACCAAAGGAATAGTTCACGATAAGCAGTATCTCAGTCACTCTACAAAATAATTCTTAGTAGACACATTTCACATAATCAAGTCAAAAAGAGTTCTGCCATTGATTTTGTTCTCAATTGACAAGTGGCATGTACATAACCATTCCAATCTGTCAGTCTAGTTACATCTTTTATACTTCTACTATAGAAATATGTACATGAATAGGTGTAAAAAGTCAATTACACAGGACATAGTCAATGCATTGCAAGATGTAATGGGATTCCTAAAAAAAAAGTCGTGATGGGTAAATTTTATGTGTTCCATGATTAAATTTGATGTGTTCCATGATAACACTATGCCTGTAAATATCCTCTCCTCTTGGAGAAATGCCAATATGTATGCTGGTTAAAGAAATCGTGTACATTACCATGTTGCGTCAGAGTTGGAAACATGCATATCCAGTGGGTGCGCTCCACACATTCAGGAAAACTTGGTCCCTCGATTTCCAGAATGCTGAGGGTTGAGTGTATCCTGGGAAACATGAAAATAGAAATGCACACTCCCTTCGCAGGCATTATCCTGTTCAGGTTCAAAGGGACTTTCTCAGCCCATATCGCAACGATTCAGGCCAAGGGGCCTTCAGATCGTTGGGAATACAAGCACCCCTGGTGCAACTTTCATCACTAGCAATCCCATAATGATATGCAAAGACAATTATAACATAAGTAACACAATATAGAGTTCACTTTTATTACAACCCATAATCCATAATGATATTAAAAACTGACGCTAAGCAGCAGTAGCTTTATTGAGGCATATATCCTGCTTACCACCTCCTAACGGAAGATGGTAGAAGTGCTGCTGACAAACGGCCTAGCCACCAAATCTGCATCACTTGGATCAGACGGCTGCCAAGGGCATCTGCACAAAGTTTGTATTTCTGAATTCAGAGATTACATTAGAGATACAAAACATTGTCTATTTCACACTGGTACATTATACAAGTCAATGATAATCATGGTTTGTTAACTGCCCTAAACTTACAACTAGAAAAGGTCACTTCAATAAAAGTTCAGTATGATGTCAACGTAATTGGTTCGAATTTAACGAATGGGTCATTCAACCACATTATCATGCTACTAAATGTTTTTTTAATTCGACCATTCTAAGACACAGTTTGCTTAATTCGACACTGATTTTCTAAAAGAAGATAAAGTTTGCTCGGTGCTGGAAAAGTTGCAAACTCTATGCAAATGGAACTAATCCATAGCATGACATCACAATGTAGAACTATGATCAAGCAGATCATGCAATGCAATTACGATATGTTCCAACTGATGGGATCATCCTTGGTTAGAATATTACCTAGAGGATAAAAAACATATGTGGCTCCAAATTTAAATTGCGCTTCATTTTCTGAAATATTTCAGATGTAGGGGGAATAGCAGTATTGTTAAAGTATTATTATCATGTATAGTCTTCCCAAAGGGGGAAAGTTTTATGAGCGTCCTCTCCCTACTTGCAAGACAATCTTTAAAAGATACACAACAAACTGACCTTATTTTTGAACTATGTAGCTTTCTGGCACATAGATTTCCCCTCCAGCTTCACCATGTTGTTCGCCACTAATTGTTTTTCTTGCAGCCAAAAATTCAGCACTCATCTCACTCATTCCTTGCCTCACAGCTTCCTCTACTGTCCCGTAACCATGTTCATCAGCATACTTTCTAATATCCTCGGTGATTTTCATCGAGCAAAACTTGGGACCACACATTGAGCAGAAATGTGCTACTTTGGCGCCATCAGATGGCAGTGTTTCATCATGGAAAGACATTGCCGTAACTGGATCCAGGGATAAAGCAAATTGGTCCAACCATCTAAACTCAAACCTTGCCTTGCTTAGTGCATCATCCCATGCTTGTGCATAGGGGTGACGCTTTGCCAAATCAGCAGCATGAGCAGCGATTTTGTAGGATATCACACCTGTCTTAACATCATCCCTGTTAGGCAACCCAAGGTGCTCCTTTGGTGTTACATAACAAAGAAGTGCAGTGCCAAGAGCCCCAATGTTGGCAGCACCAATGGCTGAGGTGATGTGATCATAACCAGGTGCAATATCAGTGGTCAACGGGCCCAATGTATAGAAAGGTGCTTCATTGCACCACTCCAGCTGTTTCTCCATATTTTCAGGAATCTTATGCATCGGAATATGCCCAGGACCTTCATTCATCACCTAGAAGTTAAGAAGTGTAAATATCAGAAAGACAACTCCCTGGTATCAATTATTGAATAACAATACAGTTCCAAGTTCAAGTGTCAGAGTTCAACTGTCAAGTCACTAGGCCATAAAAAAGATGATTCATCACTTAAAGCACTTTACAATCAAGAATTCGAATATTATATCTTCAATATTTTCTCATGTGTTGGTTTCTGACAACTAATCCCTATGCAAGCTTATTCATTAAGGTAAGCTATGGTACTCTATAGATGTATATGGTTGTATATACAATGTTTCAAAAATAATTGACCCATCAGGCACCAGTGCAGAAATCTTGTTTTTAACTGAAAATGTAGAAATGTTGGATGATAAACAGCTAACATATATCCTAATAAAAGTGTTCTTTTACATGTAATATATAATCTGTCGATCTGGCAATCATTTTCAATTGTAGTGGAATAAAAACTTGTTTCTACCGTTTACCAGTTACTTGAAATATCCACTTCAATTTTATGCATAAACCAAGCTACAGTTTTGAACGAATAACATAGTTAATAATCTTGTCAGCACAATCTATATCGAAGGTTGATTACTCAAAGCTTATTTGGAACATCCTGTTTTTGATTATTGCAATAGAAAAAGAAACATAAAACCATGACTGTACACATAAGAATATTGATACTGTAAAAAGGAAACAACTCTGTATGTTCAACTTCACCTATTGTTCTCACCTGCACATCCTTCTCCCATGCTCGGCGAGTTAGTTCCCCTTGAGTCAGAAGTTCTGCAAACTGAGCGCTGTCATTAGCATCATAGATAGAACCAGGCCTCAGGCCATCACCAATTGACAATGCCACATCATACTGGTTACATATGTCAAGAATGTCATCCCAGTGCTCATAAGCAAAGTTCTCCTTGTGATACGTCAAGCACCATTTTGCATGGATTGATCCACCACGAGAAACTATGCCAGTCATTCTCTTTGCTGAGAGAGGAATATAACGAAGCAGCACACCAGCATGGATGGTGAAGTAGTCAACACCCTGCTCGGCTTGCTCAATTAAAGTGTCCCTAAAGACTTCCCAGCTCAGGTCTTCAGCAATACCATTCACTTTCTCAAGTGCTTGGTAAATCGGAACAGTTCCAATAGGAACGGAGGAGTTACGAATAATCCATTCCCGGGTCTCATGGATATGGCGCCCTGTTGAAAGGTCCATGACAGTATCTGCTCCCCACATTGTGGCCCACTGGAGCTTGTGGACTTCCTCCTCAATGGAGCTCACAACAGCTGAGTTCCCAATGTTTGCATTCACCTTCACAAGGAAGTTTCTTCCAACAATCATGGGCTCCAATTCCAGGTGCCTCTTGTTGGAAGGGATAATGGCTCGTCCACGGGCGACTTCAGATCGGACAAATTCAGGAGCAAGGTTCTCACGTTTGGCACAGTACAGCATCTCCTCTGTTATGATTCCCTGCTTAGCATAGTACATTTGGGTGTACCGAGGACTACCCAATTTCTCCCTCCTGTCAATCCATTCCTTTCTTATCTTTGGGAGTCCTGTAAAAGTTCAACGCATGCTTATTACAAACAAACTTATATGAATTTTAAACTTGACACAATTTATTCAAAAGTTTAAAACCTATTCAAAAGCTTGACACAAAAAAACTATATTTAATTAATTTGGACGGATAAAATAATTATATTGCTATTTTTATGCTATCTAACTTTCCGAGGGACCTAATACATTTCCCTGGATACTTCTTCAGTTCTCATCTAGAACACTTTAACTGAGAATATACAGGAGGAAACTACTTTTTCCTGAAGGAGCATGGGTAATCTCTCCACAAAGCACAAACAATGTGCTTACTAGGGTAAACTTAAGAATGAAACAGTCTGAAATACTACAACTAAGAAAACATTAGAAGAATATCTATAGAGATATCCGGCATATGATCATAAAAAACTAATACGTCTACTTTGCCTTTTCAACTATTTTCCAAGTCCAAAACCAGGCATCTGATCAATACCATCTGACTGTTGAAACAATGAAACTGTCCATTATTTGACTATAAGATGAACTTATTAACACACAAAAAGGGAAACATCAGAGCAATTCAAGGCACCAAAACAAATACGTGGTTGCATGAGAGCGATAATACAAACACACCGTGTAAGTTCCTCTTGGACAGCCGATCAAGATGTTATGGCTTATGAGTACAAACAGTCTACATGGTTTAGAACAGAGAATATGGCAAAAGAGATAAGGCTAGTGAGTTACCAAGCCTTGGGCTTATGTTTTGTGGACCACTGGTGTCATATGTGTCAAAATGCCCGCTATCTCCGGTCAAATGGACTCTCCGAAATGGAACCTTCAGGGCATGACCTGATTCCTCATGAACGACTTCACTGCAGATCATAACCATAGCAAATATAAGATAAAACTGATACATTAGAACATAACAAAGTTGGCACTCCCAGTACAGTTGCTAGGCGAAGCAAAAGCAGGAAGCATGCCTGCATTCTTTGGTGCTCCGTGGGAAGCAATCTTCAAATGCTGGGAGCGGCAGAAATTCTGGAGCAGTAGGATCAACTGTATGTTTGCTTTGCTGGGTTTTGCTGGCTCTGCTACTGACTGATCAGTCACTGAAACTGCCTTAGGCCTTGAACAGGTGAGGCTAGCATTCCTGTCCTGCACATCTTGAGGGCGCGAAATGCCACCGAAACCAGGCAAAAGTGCAGTCTTGCGGAACTTCATGGTGTTGCAGCTATTGTTCATAGCCATTAGTGACGAGAACGACGGTTGCAGCGCAGCCATTTCCTGTTCAAGGTACAGATTAGTAGATGCAGGCAGGCAGGCAATATGTTGCAATAGATTAACAGATATTACGAACTAAATTAATACTCCCTCCCTCCCGAATTACTTGTTGCAGAAATGGAGAATGGATGTATCTGGATCTAAAAAGACGTCTTAGATACATCCATTTCTGCTACGAGTAATTCGGGGATGGAGGGAATACGTAGTAACATATAATCATATAAATTCATCGGGCAATTGATCAAAACAGTTAATCCAGTAGATGTCAATGGACAGTTGATCGGACAGATGAATGAGACACAGTTGATCGGACAGTTCGACGAGTAATTCAGCTTTGGATTAAAAAAAAAGTGGTAACAACCCGTACGTATCCCCTTCGTATCCCAGCCGTTTTCTAATTTCTTTCCTTATTTAATAATTTAAAAAAAAAAGATACATCAGGATACGCGTATCCCCGGCGTATCGGCGCGTATCCTGCACCGATTCAGCACAGAGGTGCCGTATCCCTGCAGCAAATGCCAAAGATTGCAGTAATACTGCAACTACACACTCACTAATCTCCACGTTTGGCAGGACAACATCATTATTTCATAGATTCATAGCAGTACTCAATTGTGAGGTCCCAATTCCCATTATAGAGCAGATTCTCTGCGGTTTTTTTTTCTTATTCGCCACCATGGACAATTGGAAATGGATCGATTGAACTGATACAAACGGAAAATTATTCACAATTCGCTTAGAACAGTTGTAATCCCACAAATTCATTCATCAGAACAAAAAAACATGAGCCGTAGACCCTTGGCGCCCGAGTAGTACTGCAACTACACACTCACTAATCTCCACGTTTGGAGAGGACAACATCATCATCGTAGATTCATAGATCGATTGAATCTGGGTCGGTTCTGCTACTACTACTCACTCGTACTGTACTCAATTGTGAGGTCCGAATTCCACTACAGAGAAGATTCTCTACGGTTTTTTTTTCTTCTTCTTATTCGGCGTAGACAATTGGACAATGGATTCTCTACGGATTCTCTACGGTTTTTTTTTTCTTATTATTCGGCGTTGACAATTGGACAATGGACATGGATCGATTGAACTGACACAAACGGAAAAGTACTCACAATTCGCTTAGAGCAGTTGTAATCCCACAAATTCATTCAGGCGTCCGAGCTCTGGACCGGGGTGGGGAGGGGCCTCACCTGAGAAACGGCGGATCCGGCGAGCGGGGTCGGAGCGCTGCCGGAAGCGTTGCTGACAGTGGGGAGAAGGGAGCGGATGGGACGGGAGTGCGCACCTGGTCAGTGGTGCCGAGAGTGAGGTCTTTTTATAGAGGGTGCGGCGGATCCCGGAGAAAACGACGCCAGCAATGACGCCAGCAGCTCGCCGCGGAGAGGACGGGGCGGCCAGCCAAAATGATGGGAAAACGACGCCAGCAGTGACGCCAGCAGTGGCGAGAGAGGGAGCTCGAGAAGGCTCTGGAAGCGGGCGGAGGGTGGCGTGGTGGCTTGGCTTCGGTGGGAAGGAGCGGAAGAAGGGCGAGGGAAATGGGAGAGAGAAGCCCGCGACGCGGTGGATCGCTCGACGCGTGTCTACACGGACGGTGGGGATGTGACGGGAACGGGGTGCGGCACGTTTGGCCGTGCGGAATCAGGGGGGACGTGCGCGCCGTTGACGGTTCACTGCGGTTGACTACGGAGAATCCGGAGGCGTGACCATCTCCATAGGAAAGGTGATGATACAGACCATCAAGCATGCACGTTAAATTAAGTCAACATCAACGCGCATTTTGTCTTTTTTTTCCGTTTGGGTCGCCGGTAGAGACGGCGTGCATACATTTATGAGCAGTGCACCCAACCGACCGACCCATTTGATCTGTGTCTGTCGATTTTTTCAACAATCCTATTTTTAATCGTCAAATATAGTAAGTAGATAGAAAATTAAAGATAAAAATTGTTGCACAGTATCAGATGTCATGCCGGCAGACAACTTGCAAGGCTAGTGTCAAAGCATCATGCTTTTGCATCCACCTTGGATTTGGTCTTTTCCCTCGGCCTCTTCTCACTTTCTCTTGGGTCGATGAACGATACAAGGAACTATTAGAGCATATTAGAAACACAACACATACAACAACCTACAGGAGTCAAAGAGAAGGCACATCTTGCAAATGTCGATGCCCACTACACTCGAGAACCTAAAACGACTAAGCAGGAGAGGTGTCCTTCATCAGCCGACGCCCACAAGAAGGACATTGTCGACGCTGCTCCACTAGGATGAGGAAACACAACTCCTTCCTTCTCTAATACCGAAGAGGGGCCCTACCCTCTCGTCCTGGCTCAAAGGGTGCCGCACCGTCGGCAAGAAGAGGCGCTCAACTGATATATAGGCAAGGAGCCGGTTACCCAATCGCATGGAGACATCACGGCACACTGCTTGCACGAAGCATGAAGCACACCGCACAACCTACATAGCCGCCGTACTTGGACACCCGAGCAAAGGGGAAAGCTATTAGGGGCAGGCAAAGACGAAATGCAACTCCGAGGACAGCGAAACAACAGGTGTGCCGATTGAAGGTGTGTCCGAGCGGAGAAAGAACTCCAACATTCCCCGTCATGGCCAATATGTAGCCATCAGCAAGGGGAACCCTATCCCCTTCCTCCCAGGGACGACCGTCGAACCATTGGGACTCGACGATGCAGGCTGGACCAGAGAGCACCACCAACAGAGAAGACAACAGACCTGCAAGAAAGAATAGTGCGTGCAATTGCCACACAAGGCTCGGAGCCGTCGGTCAACTCCACCCCAAGGCACCACCCTACCAAGACCAATTTCCCTATAGAAGGTCTCCAAGGAGAACAGGATGCTCATGTCACTGTCACCTTCCCAATCCACCATGGATTTTGATCTTTCGCTCGGGAAAGAAGCTGGGGTTGGGGAGGCAGCGTCCTCAACGGCGCCTCAGGGGAGGAAAGCAACGCCCTTGGGCATCGCCGCTGCCATGGCCGAATTGGTTGGCCAAGGGTTTCCCCGGAACCGAGCCTGTTACATCACCATGCCAGTGAGAGAAGTAGGACTAGAGGTCGTCGAGAACCATAGGTGGCCAGGAAGCGTGAGCCAGAGAGGGGAAAGGGAACCGAACCAAAAATCAAAGGTGCACCGATGCCTTGACCACCGCCCGCAGACACCTCGTCATGCCCACGCAGCCGAGGGATTCGGTCACCAGCCCCAGCTGTCGGTGCCAAAACCGGCAGATCTCGGGTAGGGGGGACCCAAGCTGTGTGTCTGAAGATCAATGGTAAAAATGGAGAAGGGACACAGTGTTTACCCAGGTTCATGCCCTCTTAATGGAGGTAAAACCCTACTCCTGCTAGATTATATTCGATGGTATAGGGGTTACAAGAGTTGATCTACCACGAGATCGATTCGGCTAACCCTAGATAGCTAGCCTAGCAATGTTGTGATCCTGCCTCCGATCTAACCCTCCGGTTTATATAGACACCGGAGGGGCTTAGGGTTGTACAAGGTCGGTTTTACAGAAAGGAATAAAATATCCAGACACCTATACTTGCCATCCACGCATGCGAGAGTCCCCACCGGACAAGTGAGATGATCTTCTGTCTTGTGTCTTGACGACCCATCAGTCCGTCCACATCAGTAGACCGGACGCCCGAGGACCCCCTAATCCAGGACTCCCATAGTAGCCCCTGAACCAGTCTTCAATGATGATATATTCGGCGCTCGGATTGTCTTCGACATTGCAAGGCAGGTTCCTCAAAGAATACACATCGGCTTTCCTCTGTAAAATAATTGTATCCAGCTTTTCGTAATAAACACAACCCTTAGCCACGAAGGCAGGATATATATAAAGAATAAGAATAGCGTCTTCTATGGACAACTTTTTCAATGAAGCGTCAGACTCGACCCTTCATCATTTTGAACCGTTTTCATGCCCCGTGTTCCGTGCTTCGAGCCCACGTCTCGTTGGCATGTTCTGTCAAAACAGAGATCGTGCCCACGTAATACGGGATTGCATATCAATGATATTTGGGTAATCCAAACTTTAGCAGCGCACGCATCCATCAGGAACAAGCGAGATTCAAGGCACGAGTAGGGGGCAGTTGGTATTTTTACCGCCTATAAGAGTGCAAGGGACCCCCACTTTCCTCCCCACGCCTTCACATCTCCCCAGCCTTCCAATCTCCAAGCTCTGTGCGCTCACAAAGTTTCCATCTTTCTCACCACCATCACCACCTACTCCGACCATGGCTGGAGCTGGATCCAAAGGCAAGTGGGAGGCCTCCTCCGTGATGGAGGAGAACATAGCAGATCTCCAGAGTGCGAGGTATCTCGCCGCCGATATCAAGCACCGGCTTCCCTCTGAAGGTCAAGTCCTTCCCACTCCGGAGCACGGTGAATGGGTCATCTTCCTTCCCCCATTTCCTTAGAGGGTTAGGTTTCCCACTCCACCAGTCCGTCCACGGGCTTATGTACTACTATGGGCCAGATTTCCACGATCTAGCGCCAAACTCATTTCTCCACATATCGGCGTTCATAGTCGTATGTGAGGCTCTCTTCCGTGTCCGCCCACACTTCGGCTTATGGCTCAAGGTCTTCAATGTGAAGCCGAAGGTGGTTGACGGGCAGCACGCGGACTGCGCTGGGGCCATGATTAGCAAGTTGCCGAAGACAACTTGGCCAAAGGGGGCCTTCGTGGAGACCGTGAAGATCTGGCAATAGTAGTGGTTTTACACCACCGAGCCACGCCACCCTAACTGGGCGGCCATTCCGGAGTTCAAATCCGGACCCCCATGAGGCTCACCTCCTGGAATGGGAAGGGTATCGACTGGGGGTTCCAGATGGAGGTGCTGGCGCTGCAGATGCGCATCACCAACGTGCTCGGAAAGAACATTGGTCTAACCAACGTGACACAGATCATGCTTTTTCGCCGCATTTTCCCCTGCCAGCGTCGGGCCTCCCCCATGCGGGAATTCAAGCTGGAGGATCCGCGAACGCTACAACACTTCTTCGGTGCTACACACGAAGGTATATGGAAGCTACTTTTTAAAGCGCAAAAGAGCAGCTGGCCCATGGAGACCGAAGACATCGACATCAACGTCGCGTATCCGGCATCTCCAGTAAGTACTCGGTTTCTCCGAAGACATATCTAGTCACGTGTATATTCACACATATTCGGTCTATGTCGAACTCATCAACCCGTCTTTTGTTGCAGGGTTGGACCAAGAAGTCGGAGCGGATCAAGTGTCTGGCTCCATTGCCCGAAAACCCAGTCACTCCTCAGCTGGAGAAGATGTTGGTTCCGGTGCCTTATCAGCCATTGGAGAAGAAGGCCAAGAATAAGAGCAAGGGGTCTAAGAACGGGCCCGCCGCAAGGGCCCTCCAGCAATAGTGTTCAGAGAGGCCGAGCCCGTCTCCTCTCGCGAGGAAGACGAGGACGAAGAAGAGGAGGAGGAGGATGATGAGGAGGAGGAGGTAGAGAGCGACTCCCCCTCAAGACGAGGAGGGGGAAAAGGACGACCCCCAAAAACCTGGAGGGGGCGACGGCGAAGAAAGGGCGAGTGGTCCTCTCGGACAGTTCGGACACAGAGTCCGAACACAGCCCTAGACGGGTCCAAAGGGAGAAGCCCCTAGCCGAGACGTAAGTATTAGAAACTCACTTACTCAATTGTTTTTTAATCTGACTTTGTCATGCTCAATCTCCTTTATATTTTTTAGCCCTCCGCGCGACATCCTGATCCCCTCTTCTTCAATAGGGAACTCTTTAGCCCCAGAGGAGGCGGAGAGCGATGGCCCATCTTGCGCCCTTTCTCCCACCGCCATGGAGGACACCGAGGTGTCATCCCAAAAGCCGTCTCCTGGCCGGGGAGGGGCGGACGAGATGTTCCAGAAGGCGCCCGAGGACAACACCTCGTGCGTTGTAGAGTGGGGCACGGCGATCCCCACAACCATCAAGGATGGAGGACCTCAACAGTTCGGGCCCTCGCTGAACACCGTCCCGGAGACCAGTACGACATCGGGTTCGGATCAACATCCCCCTTCGAAGGAGGGCGGAGGAGCAAGAGCTCCGTCGGCGGCCTCTGTCAATCCAAAGGCCGCTGACAGTATGCGGGAGGCACTGGAGCGTGCCTCCGTTGTAGAGGAACACCGCACCCTTATGGGTGCGGCTATGGAAAAGGTTCAGTCCGCAAAGAGCAGGCTAACTGAAGCCTTCCACAGCCTGCTAACAGGCTTCGAGGTAAGCAGCGTAATATTCTTCATCGGTATTCTATGTATGTACGTGTGAGGCGAAGCCCATGTGTAGATAGTAGCCTCTGAGACTCTGTCCGGATTAGGACAATCCGAACAGAGGATCATTAACAAGTATGTCATGCACTGTTTTTTATACATCTGATAGGCTTCGAAGCTGGCGGCTACTGCCCAGGCCGCGGAAATTGCCGAGCTCAATCGGAAGCTCCGGCTATCCAATGAGGAACTCGGCTGTACCAACAAACGGTTCGAAGAAACTCAAGGTGTGTGGAGTGTCAGTATATCCAGAAATTATGTTCATGTGTAGTCGGTTTGAAACTAACTAGGGATGTTATGATTATACTTTCAGTTGGCACGACCGAGGTCGAGTCCCTCAAGAGCGCCCTTGCCAACGCCAAGAAGGAGGCAAAGGCGAGCAAGGTGCCCGCGGACTAGGCGGCCAAGGCTCTGGAAGAATAGAAAACCACCCGCCGAAAACACGAGGCACGGGTGGAGGAAATAGAGCAGGAGCTTAAGGACGCCATCAAAAGGTGTGAGTCCTTGGAGCAGAAAAGTTCGGAGCAAACCTCCAAACTCACCAAAGCTCTCGAGAGTCTGAAGGAGGCCCGAGTTGATGCGTCGGGCGCTCGCCAGGAGATACAAAAGGCGAAGCAGATTGTGGCTGGTAAGGCCTAGATAATGCAGAGTAGATATAGTAGTAAGAGGTATATTTTACTGACCAGAGTTTGGAGTTGTCCAGGCGCCTTTGCTGATCTACCGAGGAGCATTGTGGATGCCGCCGCAGTCTTCCGAGCCGAAATGGGGAGCTCGACGGAGAAGCTATTCTGGTCACAATATCTTGCACCGGAACTTCCCGTTGCCCTGAGCGACCAGGTAAAGCAGTTGTCCGAGCTGCACAGGGTGGCCAGACTGGCCATGAAGGATGTTATAATCCGTTTGTGGCTGGCCAATCCCATCCCTAATAGTCACTTCAGAGTCATGCAACGGCTAGTGGAGGCGCTTCCTCGGATCGATGCCCTCCAGCGGTCGTCCTGCATTGAAGGTTCTCGGATGGCCTTTGTCCGTGTCAAGGTGCAGTGGGTAAAGATGAAGGCCGCCGACATTGCTACCGCAGGGCCGCCTGAAGGGAAAGAGCACCGGCGGCCGGAGAAATACTTCGACGAGGTCCTCAGGAAGCCCGCACTGTGGAGGGGCAGTGTTCGAAGGATGTCATCTTTGAGTAGTTGAGTCCGGTTTGTAAGAGTCATGTAATGAACTCATTGTGTATGATATTTATGATTTAGTTTATCCTCCTATTTTGCTGTTTATATGTCTAAAAGTTTACCAGTCGTCGGCTTCAGCCCCCATGTAGATATTACAGGGGTGTTCGTGATCGCGTGACTGCACTTAATCCAACGTCTTGGTCCGATGTAGGAGGCGTCTTGCGAAGTGAACTAGGCAATCAGACTATGCGGCTTTAACACTTCCACTTAGCCATAAGAGTCCATTGGTGGCGCTAAGTACTAGCCCCTTGTTGCATGATCGGCGAGCCGGAGTACGGTTCCTTTGCAACGCGGATGGTAAAAAATCCAGCCCCTCGTATAACACGGCTTAAATTGCGAGCGATTCGTAGTATAACACTAAGTTGCCGGATCACTGACCCGTTCTCGCTTATCATGACAGTCACTTTTCAGCTTTCTCTACTGAGGTACTTGATCGGACGAACCAGAAATGCAATCGCAATACTTCTCCCTTTACTACCTTAGCCGAACTTGCGGAACATAAGGTGGCAAACACAAGAGCCGGGCAACCCAACTATAGACCAAAGACATGATTTGGAGCAAATGCATATAGTGCGATATCTAGGACGCCAAAGAGTTCCCTATGGGTGTTCGGACTTGATAATTTAGCGGGGGCCGAACACAGCCCCTAGTACGTGTCGAACCGCGTGTGTCAGCGCAGATGACCAGGAAAAAATCTAACACCCAACCAAAAAGGTGGTAATCATCCCTGCCCTTTGTATCTTTATTAATATTCCGATGACAGGTAATATCGTTCAATAGTAAGGTCATATTACATGCCCAAAGAAGAGGAAATTTTACATAAGGGAAAGTCTAACACAGGGCCTAAAAAACCATTCGGAAAAGAAACTCTAATGATGCCCTGCCGCCCGTCTGCGCCTTTCCTCTTTAGTAGTGAGTCCTTTGAGAGGAGCATTTGATGGCTGGGACATGCTAGCCTTAAAAGGATCTCCTACGACAACCATCTTGTAAGTAGGGCTCTTGATGAACCTGCGTTAAAAGAAAAAGGGTATATGCGGTCCATTTATGGTCGAGCCGTACAATGGACCTATTCCGCAGCGTGCCTCCGGCGTCGCCGAGGGTATTTTTAGTGCGTAATTATGTACGTGTGGTACCTTGAGTGATCGGCGGAGGCCGAATTGCTAGTCAATGTCCGGATCCACTGATTTATGCGCCGACCAGACTCATTTAGATACGTCATTGGCTTTATTGGCCTGTGAGCTGCTTGGCTTGATGAGGCCGCTATACACTTTGGCTGTAAGGGCCGCGGTGTGTTCTTCGGTATGGAGTGAGCGCTCCGCATTAGCGTTGACTATAATAACGCCACGAGGTCCAAGCATTTTGAGCTTCAAGTAGGCATAATGCGGGACTGTGTTAAAGCGAGCGAAGGCAGTTCGTCCAAGCAACACAGGGTAACCACTGCGGAAAGGGACAATGTCAAAGATTAACTCTTCACTGCGAAAGTTATCTGGGGAGCCGAATACTACCTCCAGTGTGATTGAGCCCGTACAACGGGCCTCCACTCCTGGTATCACACCTTTAAAGGTAGTGTTACTAGGCTTGATTCGTGATGGGCCAATCCCCATCTTTCGGACAGTATCTTGATAGATCAAGTTGAGACCGCTTCCTCCATCCATAAGGACTAGTGAGGTGGTACCCGTCGATGATTGGGTCAAGAACCAAGGCGGCAGAACCCCCGTGACGTATACTAGTTGGGTGGTCCCTGCGTTCAAAAGTGATTGGACAGGCTGACCATGGGTTAAACTTGGGGGCGACAGGCTCTATGGCATAGACATCCTGTAATGCTCGTTTGCGCTCCCTTTTGGGGATGTGAGTGACATATATCATATTCACTATCTTCACCTCAGGGGAAATTGTTTCTGACCCCCAGTGTTCGGCTGACGGGGCTCATCATCGTCCTCGCTTGGAGGCCCTTTTCCCTTATGTTCGGTATTTATCTTACCGGCCTGTTTGAAAACCCAATAGTTTCTGTTGGTTTGCAGGCTTATCGGGTGTGCCATGAATCTGGTAGGGCCTCTCGAGAATTTTTTCTAAGCTGGATGGCCCGTCCTTGTTGCCTTTGAAAGGTTTCTTCCGCTGACCGGACTTAGGACCGCTAAATCCGACATTGACTGCCGTATCGTGTGCGTCGTTGTTGTTATTATTTCAATGTTTGTTTTTATTGCAGTGGGGTTTACTGTTGCCGCCCCGTACCTCAGAGGTGCCGGGGTCACCTGAGCTGTTGCTTCTACGAGCCAACCAGCTATCTTCGCCCGCGCAGAAGCGGGTCATGAGTGCCGTTAAGGCTGCCATGGTCTTCGGCTTTTCCTGCCCGAGGTGTCGAGCGAGCCATTCGTCTCGAACGCTGTGCTTAGAGGCTGCTAAGGCTTCAGCATCCGGACAGTCTACAATCTGGTTTTTTTAGTTAGGAAGTGATTCCAAAGCTTGCAGGCTGATTCGCCTGGCGGATGGATTATATGACTCAAGTCGTCGGCATCCGAAGGCCAGACAAAAGTGCCCTGGAAGTTAGCCCTAAAGGCAACTTCCAAGTTTTCCCAAGTTCCAATGGAATTTTCTGGGAGGCTATTTAGCCAGTGCCGTGCTGGTCCCTTCAGCTTTAGAGGGAGACATTTGATGGCGTGGAGATCATCTCCTCGAGCCATATGAATGTGGAGAAGGAAATCTTCAATCCAGATGGCCGGATCCGTCGTTCCATCATATGGTTCGATGTTTACGGGTTTAAACCCTTCTGGGAACTGATGTTCCATAACCTCATCAGTGAAGCATATGGGGTTGCGGCCCCTCTGTATCTCGCAATGTCATGGCGGAGATCGGCTGACCTCTGAGTTCGGTACTGATCCCGAACATAGTAACGGTTGTCACGCCGGGCTTCATGGCCATTATCTCGTGCCGGGCACGCCCCCTTGATCCGTAGATTGATCTGTCCTGACCAGTTTTATTGGCTAGGTCGTGTTGCAAGTCGTATGTATAACCCGCGGCTGCAGTCTCCCTACCTCTTTGGCGAGGGGGCGCGGGTTGGTATTCAGCTTGATATGCCGCTTTATCCCATCCACATGGTGGTCGGTCTGGTTGGTTTGCCTGATTGTATTTCAACGGTATGGTTCAAGGATTTCATCGTCGAATTGAGGCAGCATCTTGCACCTAGGGTAACTTTTGACAGGTCACTCTTGGCCATATTCCTCAGCGGCTAGTACCTTAGTCCACCTTTCGTTCAGCGTGTCTTGCTCTTCTCTGAGCTGTCGCTGCTTCCTCTTCAGGCTCCGAGCTGTAGCAATGAGCTGTTGCTTGAAGCGTTCTTGGTCGAGGGGTTCCTCTGGGGCAATGAAGTCCTCGTCACTGAGGCTGACCTCCTCTTCGGATTCTAGTAGATAATTGTTGTCCTCCTCATCTTTGTTGTCAGCATGTTCGGGACTGTGCTCACTTTCTTCCCACTCATTCTGTTCGGATGTGGGCTCGATAAGGTGTTCGGTATCTTCGAGGCCATTCGGAGTCTCGTTGTCTCTGGTGCCGGTATTACTATCCCTTTCCCGACATGATCATGAGCGACGCTGCTAACATCGGCGTTTTGGTGGTTTATCGACGGGTTTATCCTCATCTGGGCTTGGGTTCTCCTCCTTGTTCTTTGGAGTGTCCACCATGTAAACATCGTAGGTTGAGGTGGCCGTCCAACACCCCATGACGGGTGGGACTTGGCTTGGTTCCGTGTCGGCATCGTCGTCCATGCCGTCGGTGTCTTTGGACTCATAATCTAGCATGTCGGTTAAGTCCTCAACAGTGGCTATCAAGTGGGTTGTGGGTGGGGCGTAAAATTCCCCTCTCTCAGCCCCCAGTCCAAGTTGGGCGTAGTTTGGAGGTAAAGCCTCCGTGATGGCGAGAGACTGCATCAGACCCAACGCTTCATCTAAGAGCGGGAGCGGGACCAGAAACTACGGGTCTGCCGTGCTGTGTTCGGCATGGAGTGCCTGATCGGACCCGCTAAGCGCAGACCTCGGCAGTTTGGAACGGTTGCCCGGTGCCAAGTTTAAGCCTGCATCTGGGTCTTCGGTAGGAAGTTCGATAAGGGGAAGGAGTCCGGCGGGGCTTATGCTCCCGTTTTCGAATGATGATGCCTGCCCCAGATCTAAGGCCGAGGTGTGGGTTGACCCTTGGATGGGATCTGACAGGGGATCCGAAAATTCTTCTTGGTTGGGACACAGAGTGGTGGTCGAGGCTGCAAACCCATCAAAGACTAGATCTCCTCAGATGTCAGCAACGTAATTCAGGTTTCCAAACCTGATCTAGTGGCCGGGGGCATAACTGTCGACCTGCTCAAGGCAGCCGATCGAGTTGGCTCGAAGCACAAAGCCACCAAACACAAAAACCTGTCTAGGAAGGAAGGTTTCCCTGGACATAGCGTCACCGTTAGCGAAAAGGTGAGCCATTGATCCTTCTGTCAACAATACAACGGAGCTCTCAATGAAAGCACCAATGTCGGTGTCAAAACCGGCAGATCTCGAGTATGGGGGCCCAAGCTCTCATCTGAAGATCAATGGTAACAATGGAGAAGGGACACAGTGTTTACCCAGGTTGGGGCCCTCTTAATGGAGGTAAAACTCTACTCCTGCTAGATTATATTCGAGGGTATAGAGGTTACAAGAGTTGATCTACCACGAGATCGATTCGGCTAACCCTAGATAGCTAGCCTAGCAATGTTGTGATCCTGCTTCCAATCTAACCCTCCGGTTTATATAGACACCGGAGGGGCTTAGGGTTGTACAAGGTCGGTTTTACAGAAAGGAATAAAATATCCAGACACCTATAATTGCCATCCACACATGCGAGAGTCCCCACCGGACATGAGAGATGATCTTCTGTCTTGTGTCTTGACGGCCCATCAGTCCGGCCCACATCAGTAGACTGGACGCCCGCGGACCCCCTAATCTAGGACTCCCACACCAGCAAACATCATCTGTCAAAATACGCCGCCGCCTCGCCACTAGGGACCACCATCCTACGACCGGAGTCCTTTGCCCGAGTGACAGAGCGACGTGAACCTCGTCGCCACCTTCACCGGCGACCGTGCGAGCAAAGCTGCCTTTCTCCTCTAATGATGGCGAGGGATTTCGAGGAGGATGTGCGGCGTCAACGCCGGGATCACTAGTGGAAAAAGGCCCATTTGTCCCGGTTCTGGAACCGGGACTAAAGGGTCTGGACTAAGGCCCATGCCCTTTAGTCCCGGTTCACTCATGAACCGGGATAGGTGGGGCTCCACGTGGCCGCTGTGGCGAGCCCCGGCAGGAGGGCCTTTGGTCCCGGTTGGTAACACCAACCGGGACCAAAAGGCATCCACACGTCAGCGGCTCAGGAGCTGGGGTTCTTGTTTTGTGAAAGGGGAGAGGGGTTTGGGGGTTTTGGAGGGTTAATTTAGTTAGGGGTTTCATATATTGTGTTAGCTAGCTAATAGAGAGAAGTGACCTCTCTTATCTCCGTGCTTGGTCGACGCTACGTACTATACGTATAGAGAGGACTCGACACGCTAGCTAGTAAGAAAATGAAGGAAACCATTAAGTACAGAAGATCGTCATGAACATATATAGAGAGAAGTGATCGACCTCTCCTTCTCCGAGAGATTGGTCGAACAACATGTTTTCGTATATCTATCCGAAGCTACTAGCTACATATATACAATATAAGATCTATTACAATCCCTAACATCCGAATTCAAGTTCCACATGGTATTCTCTGGCTTTATTGATGACGTGGTCAAGAAAGAATCCCGCCAATTCCTCTTGAATTGCTTTTATGCGATCATATGGTAGGAGCTCATCCTGCATCTGCCAGATCTGGATCGAGGAAGAGGGTCAATACATGTGTATGAATGAAACTCAACACAAATGATGGTAATAAAATACAATTGTGAATATATTTTTCTTATGCACTTCATACTATTTTTCAGAGTAGCCCCGCTTATTCTTGGCCGTCTCGTTGTAGATGAACCCACAAACATAGTATCCACAGAAATCATTCCTGCCTTCCTGCCAGAAGCACTTTACGAGAAATAGAGGTCAATCAAACTGATAAGCAAGCATGCTAAATGGTATTGACGAAACTAGCTAGAATCAATGGGAGATGCGCGAAACTAGGTAGCAGTACTTACTTTCGGGTGTTTAAATGTCAGCTCGATCGGCAATCCCGGAGAATGTGCGGTGAACTTTTCCAAACCCTCCCAGACAAAGAAAATAATTACTTTATATCAGGAAATGAACAAAGTTGCCGATATGGTGCAATGATGATCGATTGAACTTACTTCTGGAGCATTTGAGTCATGTCCGCATAGTCCTTGGGATCTTTTTGTCTCGAGTCTAAGACAGTTACTTCTCCCTGCTCAAGCTTAATTACTAGGAGAATAAAGTGGAAGCTGCGCACGCATGCACAACTCATTATTTACATGACTATAACCTCGAGTAATCAGGGAAACCGAATATGCACAAGACAATAACACTCACTTGAAGTTGTAAGGAAAGAGTAGTTTATCGTTGCTTTGATTTTTGAGCAACGATTGTAGCAAGTTGTCCTTGGTTTCTTTGACATTCTTTTGAATCGTCCATTCATGTATGACATTTGGGTTAATGAACCCAATGTCATAGATTTGTGCTTTTCTTCATTCGACGATCTTCAGTCTGCATAATATAGTGAGGATAATTATATATACATGCAATGAAAGAGCTGAGCTATATATATAGAGACTTAATTACAGAAAGTAGTACTTACAGACAGTAGCAAGCCACAAGTGATTTTTCAAGGGCCTTTTGCTTGTAGAACTCGAAAAACTCGTCAAAATCAACAGTTAACAGTTCTTGGCCAATGAAGTTGTGGTCCTCTTTAATTATCATCAACAAATCATCCTTCCCGGACTCGCTGTAGGTTTTCATGTACCATTCATGGAATCTTTGCATCATCATTGTTAGAGCAAGAGTTCCATCTTTGATGAGAGGCTCCCGTATTGGTATTTGAATTTGTCCACCTCCATTGTATCAAAATGTACATCGTCAGGCGGGTAATCACCACGATTGGTACCGGGCAGCATCAGCGACTGATTTGCGACGATATCGCTAGACACCTTGAGCGGGGGGCACGATTGGTTCTCCTGTTCTCCGAGCTGGGGTATTTTTTCCCACTTCTTCGTTCTTTTAACCTTTTGTCACTTGAAGTACTTCCCGACCGGCGCACTTCTTGCAATGTCTTTTTAAGACAGCGGAGATGGTTGTTATCCGGTGGAGGCGGTGGTGGTCGCTTCAGGGCTTTGATAGTGCGCTTCGCTTTCACTGGATTTATCTTCTCCTCCAGAGGTGGATGTTTCATAGCTCTTCGCATTTCAAAGAAGTCCTTTACTTGGGCTTCAACGATCTTCGCGTTTTCCTCCACGGTCATCTCGTATGGTAACTTCTCTACAGGCTTGAGAGATGGATCGAATCTGTATTGCCTCCCGCCTCGGGCTGTATTGCTAGATGCCGGAGTGGCGACGTCTCTCTTTCATTGCTGCTGACAAGTAGTAGAAGGAGGCGGAGTGGTCCGACGCACCGGAGCAGCCGGAGTGGCGGCGTCCGTGTTTCGCCGTTGCTGACGAGGCAGAGGAGGAGGCGGGCTGCTCGGACGCGCCGGAGCAGGCGGAGAAGGAGGCGGAGTGCCGCCCTCATGCACCGAAGAAGGAGGCGGAGTGCCCTGATCACTCGCCGGAGGAGGAGGAGGAGGAGGCAGAGTGCCCTGACTCGCCGGAGGAGGAGGAGGAGGCGGAGGCGTCAAGTTCAGAAGCTTGATGTGCTCCTTCCGCCATAGACATGGAGTCTTCAGAGCAAGACCCAGCTGAATCTCCCCTTCACCTGTAGGGTGGTCAAGCTGGAGGTCCTCAAGTCCCTCCGTTATTTCATCCACCGTCACAACAACATAGCCTTGTGGAATCGGAAGGCAGTGAAAACTTGCATCAGGTTCAGGAGGTGCAACAGAGCCGACAGCCGCCTTGACTTTGAGGTTCTGCCATTGCGTCATAAGCTGGCACTATTGAGCCTCCGTGATAGCATCCACGGGGTAGCTAGGAGCCGTGAAATCAGGCTGTTGAACGAGCTCGGTGGAAGCCACGCTGCTTCTCTGCTGAGATGGCGGGGTAGCTTGGGCAGGTCGCTGGCCCTCATCTTGTTCTCTAGCTTTCGTACCCTTGCATTCAACTTCTGCAGTTTGCTCTGCTCCACTTTCCTCCTCCTCTCTTGGGTTTTGTAACCGCCTGCACCGGGAAACCCAACCTTCCACGCAACAGAGCCTGGCGTGCCTCGTGTTCGTCTAGGGTGCTCAGGATTCCCAAGGGCCTCTATGAGCTTGTCGTTCTCTTTGTCGGGAACGAACGTCCCTTGCTGCGCTGCGGCGATATACTTCTGAAGCTTCTTGATGGTTATTTCAAGTTGCTCGTCTGTCCAAACACACTTCCCAGTTTCAGGGTCCAAGGTTCCCCCAACCCCGAAGAACCAAGTCCTTGAACGGTCTGGCCAGTTCAATGTCTCTGGTTCGACCCCTTTAGCAATGAGGTCATTCTCAGCCTTGTCCCACAACGTCCGGGCTTTGAGGTAGCCACCCGACCCCGTGCGATGGCTGATGACCCACAAGTGTAGGGGGTAAATCGTAGTCCTTTAGATAAGTAAGAGTTCGAACCCAACGAGGAGCAGAAGGAAATGATAAGCGGTTTTCAGTAAGGTTTTCTCTGCAAGCACTGAAATTGTAGGTGATAGATAGTTTTGTGAGAAGATAAATTGTAACGAGTAACAAGTAAATAAAGTAAATAAAGTAAATAAAGTGCAGCAAGGTGGCCCAATCCTTTATGTAGAAAAGGATAATCCTAGACAATTTCTAATAATGAGAAAAGAGCTCCCGAGGACACATGGGAATTATCGTCAAGCTAGTTTTCATCACATTCATATGATTCGCGTTCGGTACTTTGATAATTTGATATGTGGGTGGACCGGTACTTGGGTACTGCCCTAACTTGGACAAGCATCCCACTTATGATTAACCCCTATTGCAAGTATCCGCAACTACAAAAGAAGTATTAAGGTAAACCTAACCACAACATTAAACATATGGATCCATATCAGCCCCTAACGAAGCAACGCACAAAATAGGGTTTAAGCTTCTGTCACTCTAGCAACCCATCATCTACTTATTACTTCCCCATGCCTTCCTCTAGGCCCAAATAATGGTGAAGTGTCATGTAGTCGACATTCACATAACACCACTAAAGGAAAAGACAACATACATCTCATCAAAATATCGAACGAATACCAAATTCACATGACTACTAATAGCAAGACTTCACCCATGTCCTCAGAACGAACGTAACTACTCACAAAGCATATTCATGTTCATAATCAGAGGAGTAATAATATGCATAAAGGATCTGAACATATGATCTTCCACCAAGTAAACCAATTAGCATCAACTACAAGGAGTAATCAACACTACTAGCAACCCACAGGTAACAATTTGTGGTTTTGATACAAGATTGGATACAAGAGATGAACTAGGGTTTTGAGAGGATATGGTGCTGGTGAAGATGTTGATGGAGATTGACCCCCTTCCGATGAGAGGATCATTTGTGATGACATTGGTGATGATTTCCCCCTCCCGAAGGGAAGTGTCCCCGGCAGAATAGCTCCGCGAGAGCCCTAGATTGGTTCCGCCAAGGTTCCGCCTCGTGGCGGTGGAGTTTCGTCCCATAAGCTTGCCCACGATTTTTTCCAGGGGTAAAAGCAATGATATAACAGAAGATGGACACCGGAGACCCACCAGGGGGCCCAGGAGATAGGGGGCGCGCCCTATAGGTGGGGGGCGCCCCCTGTCTCCTAGACAGGGTGTGGGCCCCCTGGCGTATTTCTTTCGTTCAGAAATTCTTATTAATTCCAAAAAGTTGTTTCATGGAGTTTTAGGACTTTTGGAGCTGTGCAGAATAGGTTTCCAACGTTTGCTCCTTTTCCAGCCAGAATTTCAGCTGTCGGCATTCCCCCTCTTCATGGTAAACCTTGTAAAATAAGAGAGAATAGCCATAAGTATTGAGATATAATGTGTAATAACAACCCATAATGCAATAAATATTGATATAAAAGCATGATGCAAAATGGACGTATCAATGGCGATGCTCCTTCTTTGCAGCATTTTTCTTGTTTGTCACTGACATCTTCTTACTCTTCTCCAATGTCTTGTGGGCCACAAATGCGAGCAAGTGATCTCTTATCTTCTCAAATCGGCCGGTGAATTTTGGAGTCTTCTCTTTGTAGCAGACGTATCAACTCCCCCAAGCTTAGACCTCGCTTGTCCTCAAGCGGAAGCCGAAATCTAAAAATATGTCCACATGTTTAGAGACAGAGGTGTCGATAAAAATAAAATACGGACATGAGGGCATCATGATCATTCTTATAACAGCAACATATATAGATTTTATCATATGATTTCCTATGCTCAAGTGACAATCCATTCACAATGTCAAGTATGGTTCAAAAACTTCATTGGGAACTAACAAACCATAATCTCAGTCATTGAAGCAATTGCAATTTATCATAACATCAGAAAGAGTCAATACTAGAGCTTTTCAGCAAGTTCACATACTCAACTATCTTGTAGTCTTCTACAATTGCTAACACTCACGCAGTACTTGTGGTTATAGAGTTTCAGCCGGACACTAAGAAAGATAGGGGCTTATTGTGTTGCCTCCCAACGTATTCACCTTTAGGTGATGTCAACAATAATGGCCCATGCTAACTTACATCCAATTGGATATATATATATCATGATCTTTCAAACACGAGGAGCTTGCCAAAGGATAAAATGAAAAAGGGAAAGGTGAGGATCACCTTGACTCAAGCATAAAGTAAAAAACATAAAGTAAAAGATAGGCCCTTTGCAGAGGGAAGCAGAGGTTTTCATGCACGTTTAGGGTTGATGCACAAAATCTTAATGCAAAAGAACGTCACTTTATATTGCCCCTTGTATGTGGACCTTTATTATGCAGTCCGTCGCTTTTATTACTTCCACAACAAGTTCGTACAAAGCTTATTTTCTCTGCACTAATAAGTCATACATATTTAGATAGCAATTTTTATTGCTTGCAACATGACAACTTATTTGAAGGATCTTACTCAATCCATAGGTAGGTATGGTGGACTCTCATGGCAAAACTGGGTTTAAGGGTATTTGGAAGCACAAGTAGTATCTCTACTTGGTGCAAGGAATTTGGCTAGCATGAGGGGGAAAGGCAAGCTCAACATGTCTGGAAGTTCAATGACAATATACTTTAACTGAGATGTCGGAAAACATAAACCATTACATTGTCTTCCTTGTCCAACGTCAACTCTTTTAGCATGTCATACTTAATGAGTGCTCCCAATTATAAAAAGGTGTCCAAGATAATATATTTGTATGTGAACCCCTCTTTCCTTATCACTTCCTATTAATTGCAACAATGACCAAGGCTACGTTCATCAACTCTCAACAATTTTTATGCCTCATACTTTCTATGTGTGAAGTCATTACTATTCATAAGATCAATATGAACCCTTTTATTCTTTCTACTTTCTCAAGATCATGGCAACATAGCAAAGCCCTTGACTCAACACTAATCTTTATTATATATAGCTCACGGACTCGATTACGAAAAGATATCACAAAGCAGAACTCAAACTACTTGATATCAAGACTTCAATCTACTAGATCAAGATACTACTAAAAGGATCGAACTAAATAAAACGGTAAAGATAGGAGTGTGATGGTGATACGATACCGGGGCACCTCCCCCAAGCTTGGCAGTTGCCAAGGGGAGTGCCCATACCCATGTGATTATGTCCTCGGAGGTGGTGATGGTGGAGTTGTTGATGATGTAGGCTTGTCGTCCGTCTTCCAAGACATAGGCTCTCCATCATAGAAGGATGATCGAGTCTCCGGGATCCTTAAATCTGCAGCCAAACTCATCCTTTTGAATCTATATTCATACTCACAGTTCTGGTTTTGCAGGTCATAGATCTGGGCTTGGAGGTGCTCGATTTTCTCTTGAAGCTTGAAGATGGTCTCCCCAATGACTTTGGCATTTAGCTTGTGGTTGTCGGTTAACTCCGTGATCATCATCTGGTTGGCGTTGAGTCCACACTCCACCATCCCTTGACACTTGAAAACTTCCTGCTCCACGGCTACGAGCTTTGTCTCCACGCTCCCGGTATGCCTTGGTCCCTCCACATCGCGGATGTGCAGCACCCCCTCACGCATCTCGATTGTTTGAGGGTGTTGCAGCACCTCCGCGAGATAGGGGTTGATAACCCTCTCGAAAAGCTTGTCCTTGGGAGCGCTTGGAGACGCCATGATGCTCTAGATCTGAAACAAAAACAGCTCGAAATGAAAACATAGGATATTTGCGTGATATGGTGGTCAAAACCTTCGGGAGTATATATAATGAATTTTTACTGACCAAAATACGTAATGTGCAAGAAAACAGAGTCTAGGAGGCACACGAGGAGCCCAGAGACAGGGGGCGCGCCCTACAGGGGGGGGGGGCCTCCACTCTCGTGGGGGCCTCGTGTCCCTTTCGGACTACTTCTTTCTTCCTAAAATTCTCAAATATTCCAAAACTGATAAAAATTGCCATTGGAGTTGTTTTGGAGTTGGTTTACTTATCGTACCACATACCTATACCTTTTCGGAGTCTGGAACGTTCTAGAAAGTGTCCCTTATGTATTCCTCAGGGGTTACGGTTTCAATAATATTAGTTTCAACATTGATAGGATTACTTGAAATATAATGTTTAATTCTTTGACCGTTTTACCACCCTTGGATTTGTGCCTTCGAAGTTGTTGATTTTTATAGCACTAGAATGATAGACCTCCTCGATAACGTAGGGACCTTCCCATTTTGAAAGAAGTTTTCCTGCAAAAAATCTTAAACGAGAGTTGAATAATAACACATAATATCCTACATTAAACTCACGCTTTTGTATCCTCTTATCATGCCAGCGTTTGACTTTTTCTTTGAATAGCTTGGCATTCTCATATGCTTGGGTTCTCCATTCATCAAGTGAGCTAATATCAAATAACCTCTTCTCACCGACAAGTTTGAAATCATAGTTGAGCTCTTTAATAGCCCAATATGCCTTATGTTCAAGTTCAAGAGGTAAATGACACCCTTTTCCATAAACCATCTTATAAGGAGACATACCCATAGGATTTTTGTATGCAGTTCTATAGGCCCATAATGCATCATCAAGTTTTTTGGACCAATTCTTTCTAGATCTATTCACAGTCTTTTGCAAAATTAATTTGAGCTCTCTATTGCTCAACTCTACTTGGCCACTAGACTGCGGATGCTAAGGAGATGCGATTCTATGATTGACATCATACTTAGCAAGCATCTTACGGAAAGCACCATGAATAAAATGTGAACCACCATCAGTCATAAGATATCCAGGGACTCCAAACCTCGGAAAAATAACTTCTTTAAGCATTTTAATAGAAGTGTTATGATCAGCACTACTAGTTGGAATAGCTTCTACCCACTTAGTAACGTAATCAACAAAGAACTAAAATATGTGTATAACCATTAGAGGCGTGAAAAGGTCCCATATAATCAAAGCCCCAAACATCAAATGGTTCAATAACAAGAGAATAATTCATAGGCATTTCTTGACGTCTACTAATGTTACCTATTCTTTGGCATTCATCACAAGATAAGACAAACTTACGAGCATCTTTGAAGAGAGTAGGCCAATAAAAACCAGATTGTAGTACCTTGTGTGCGATTCATCTCCAGCGTGGTGTCCTCCATAAGATTCAGAGTGACACTTACATAGAATATGTTCCTGTTCATGCTCAGGCACACAACCTCTAATAACACCATCTACTCCTTCTTTATAAAGGTGTGGATCATTCCAGAAGTAATGTCTTAAATCATAAAAGAACTTTTTGTTTTGCTGGTATGTGAAACTAGGCGGTATATATTTAGCAACAATGTAATTAGCATAATCAACATACCAAGGAGCAGTACGAGAAGCATTGACGACCGCTAATTGTTCATCAGGAAAGCTATCATTAATAGGTAGTGGGTCATCAAGAACATTCACTAACCTAGACAAGTTATCTGCAACGGGGTTCTTAGCTCCCTTTCTATCAATAATATGCAAGTCAAATTCTTGGAGCAGGAGAACCCATCTAATGAGTCTAGGCTTAGCATCTTTCTTTTCCATAAGATATTTAATAGCAGCATGATCAGTGTGAATAGTAACTTTGGAATCAACAATATAAGGTCTAAACTTATGGACGAGGATTTAGAGCTCTCGGGTGCTCCGCACACCTATAGGTACAATACCAGGAAAAAAAATACCGAGAAATTTGAAAAAAAATCTGGGATTTCGGAATATCAAACGTGGGTTACCGATGTACTCCCGTCTGGGGTTTGGTGAAAAAAATACCGGAAACGTATTCACAAAGAAAAAGACAAAATTTTCCTATGTATAGCAAAACACTGCTTGTGTACATTTTTCCGGCAGTAATTCCTTCGCCACGAAAAGTGCGTTTTGGGTATTTTTCACGAAATTTCGCATGGAAGTAGATCGGGGACCAGGTTTGACATCCCTAAAATTTGGATTTTTTGATTTTCGAGAATTTTTACGAATATTTTTCTTATAGGGGTGCAGAGCACCCGAGTGCTCCTGTGTATTTTCCCTAAACTTATCACATGCAAACACAACTGCTAAGAACTCTTTTTCAGTCGTAGCATAATTTCTCTGGGCAGTATCAAGAGTCTTACTAGCATACTGGATAACATTCAATTAGTTATCGACTCTTTGCCCTAGAACAGCACCTATAGCTTTGTCACTGGCATCACACATAATTTCAGAAGGTAAATTCCAATCAGGTGGCTGACCATAGGTGAAGTGATCAAAGCTTTCTTAAGTACTTCAAACGCTTCTACACAATCATCATCAAAGACAAAAGGAATATCTTTTTGCAATAAATTAGTCACAGGCCTAGAGATTTTAGAAAAGTCCTTAATGAACCTCCTATAAAAACCGACGTGACCAAGGAAACTTCTTATACCTTTTATGTCCTTGGGACATGGCATCTTTTCAATAGCATCAACTTTGGCTTTATCAACTTCAATACCTCTCTCGGAGATCTTGTGCCCCAAGACAATGCCTTCATTAACTATAAAGTGACACTTTTCCCAATTCAGGACGAGACTAGTGTCTTCTCATCTCTGCAAAACTCGATCAAGGTTGCTCAAACAATCATCAAAAGAGGATCCATAGACTGAGAAGTCATCCATGAATACCTCACAAATCTTTTCACAAAAATCAGAGAATATAGCCATCATGCATCTTTGAAAGGTAGCAGGTGCATTACAAACCAAAAGGCATACGTCTATAAGCAAAAGTACCAAAAGGGCAAGTAAAAGTAGTTTTAGATTGATCCTTCACTGACACAGGTATCTGAGAGAAACCTGAATAACCATCTAGAAAGCAGAAATGTGTGTGTTTGGATAGTCTTTCTAGCATTTGATCGATAAAAGGTAAAGGGTAATGATCTTTCTTAGTAGCTTTATTTAACTTACGAAAATCAATTACCATCCTATAACCTGTAATAATTCTTTGCGGGATCAATTCATCTTTATCATTAGGAACAACGGTAATACCTCCCTTTTTAGGAACACAATGGACAGGGCTAACCCATTCACTGTCAGCAACGGGATAAATAATACCTGCCTCAAGGAGCTTTAGTATCTCCTTCCTTACCACTTCCTTCATCTTGGGATTTAATCGTATTTGAGGATCTCTAACTGGTTTGGCATCTTGCTCCACTGAAATTTTGTGTTGGCATAATGTGGGACTAATGCCCTTAAGATCATCCAGAGTATATCCAATAGCTGCTTGGTGCTTCTTCAGAGTTTTCAATAATCTTTCCTCTTCTTTCTCTGAAAGGTTAGCACTAATAATAACAAGATATATTTCTTTTTCATCAAGATAAGCATACTTAAGATTATCAGGTAATGGTTTGAGTTCAAATACGGGATCACCCTTGGGTGGAGGGGGATCCCCAAGAATTTCAACGGGAAGGTTATGTTTCAAAGACAGTTCTGTTTAAGGAACACTTCATCTATTTCCTCCCTTTCCTTCATAAACATATCGTTTTCATGGTCTAGCAAATATTGTTCTAATGGATCAGTTGGAGGAATAGCAACGGAAGCAAGACCAATAATTTGATCCTTACTAGGTGGTTCCCTTTCACGAGGTTGTCTACTAAACTTAGCGAAACTAAACTCATGAGACATACCATCTATGCCAACAGCGACAATATTCTTTTCAAAATTAATCTTAGCACTAGCTGTATTCAAGAAGGGTCTACCAAAAATAATGGGACAAAAATCATCTTGTGGGGAACCAAGAACAAGAAAATCAGCAGGGTATTTAACCTTCCCACACAAAACTTCAACATCTCTAACAATCCCAATAGGTTTAATGGTATCCCTATTAGCAAGCTCAATAGTAACATCAATGTCTTCTAATTCAACGGGTGCAATGTCGTGCATAATTTCTTTATATAGATCATAAGGTATCGCACTAGCACTAGCACCCGTATCACATAAGCCATGATAACAATGATCTCCTATTTTGACAAAAATAACAGGCATGCCTACGACAGGTCTACATGTCTTAGTATCTGGTGTAGCAATATTAGCAGTCTCACCATAGAAAGAAATAACATGCCCATCTAAATCCTCATCCAAGAGATCTTTAACCATAGCAATACTAGGTTCAACATTAATTTGCTCAGAGGTGTATAAGTCCTAGTATTACTCTTACGAACAACAAATGAAGCTTTAGCATGATCCTTTATCCTAACAGAAAAAGAGGTTTTTCAACATAAGTCGAGGAACAATAGGATCACTATATGTAATAGTCTTTTCTTCGATCGTAATAGGTGCAACTACTTTCACTTCAACAGAGGATTATATTTAAACCACTTCTCTTTAGGGAGATCAATGTGAGTAGCAAAAGATTCACGTAAAGTAGCTACTATCTCGAGTCAAGTCCATACTTAGTGCTAAATCCACTAAAAGCATCGGTATCCATAAAAGATTTAACACAATCGAACTTAGGTGTCATACGACTCCTTACCATCGCGGAACCCCAATCTTCAGAGTTGCATTTGATTCTTTCCAATAAGTCCCATTTGAAATCAATAGTCTTCAAAGATATAAGAACCAAAGACAGAAGTATCGAGTAGGTTGCGATTATCAAGAGAAAGCCGAGCATAAAATTCTGAATAATCATTTCCCGAGAGAGCTCGTGATTGGGGCATGAATATAAAATTGACTTAAGCCTCCCCCAAGCTTGAGCGATGCTTTCTCCTTCGCGAGGCCAGAAATTATATATGTAATTACGATCACGATGAACAAGATGCATAGGATAGAACTTCCGTGAAATTCCAACTTCAATCGCTTATAATTCCAAGGTCTCGTATCATCACATAGCCTATACCATGTCAATGCATCTCCTTCAAAGATAAAGGAAGACCTTCCTTTGACAACATCATCGGAATACCGCAAGCTTAAATAATCCACAAACTTCATACACAAAGATAAGGTGTAAATCGGGATGCAATGTTCCATCTCCGCAAATGGATTAGCTAGCGTTTCTCTATCATACCCAAGGAATCTCAAAGTAAATATTTTCATAAAGTTCAGTAGGTTGACGAGCAACTCTTTGCTCTTACGGTTGGGGTGAAGATACCCCAAACAAGCCCCTCAAAGGATTAGTTTCATAGTGACAAGTAATGTAAAATTTCAGCACACTATATAAATGTTTCCTTACCAAGTTCCACTCACCAAAAGCGCTACACTCCCGGCAACGGCGCCTTTAAAAGATTCTTGATGACCCACAAGTGTAGGGGGTAAATCGTAGTCCTTTCGATAAGTAAGAGTGTCGAACCCAACGAGGAGCAGAAGGAAATGATAAGCGGTTTCAGTAAGGTTTTCTCTGCAAGCACTGAAATTGTAGGTGATAGATAGTTTTGTGATAAGATAAATTGTAACAAGTAACAAGTAAATGAAGTAAATAAAGTGCAGCAAGGTGGCCCAATCCTTTATTTAGCAAAGGATAAGCCTGGACAATTTCTAATAATGAGAAAAGAGCTCCCGAGGACACATGGGAATTATCGTCAAGCTAGTTTTCATCACTTCATATGATTCGCGCTCGGTACTTTGATAATTTGATATGTGGGTGGACCGGTACTTGGGTACTGCCCTAACTTGGACAAGCATCCCACTTATGATTAACCCCTATTGCAAGCATCCACAACTACAAAAGAAGTATTAAGGTAAACCTAACCACAACATTAAACATATGGATCCATATCAGCCCCTAACGAAGCAACACATAAACTAGGGTTTAAGCTTCTGTCACTCTAGCAACCCATAATCTACTTATTACTTCCCCATGCCTTCCTCCAGGCCCAAATAATAGTGAAGTGTCATGTAGTCAACGTTCACATAACACCACTAGAGGAAAAGACAACATACATCCTGTAACGCCCTCGATGCGGCTATATCTCCCACGTGTCGAAGCACGACTTAGAGGCATAACCGCATTGAAAGCAATGTCGCAAGTGAGGTACTTCACACAACCCATGTAATACATAAGGGAAAGAGATACATAGTTGGCTTACAATCGCCACTTCACGCAATTACATGAATAAAGCATTACATCATCCAGATACAATTAAGGTCCGACTACGGAACCAAAATAAAAGAAGAACCCCAAATCGATAAAGGTCCCCGATCGACCCTAACCGGGCTCCACTCTCGATCAACTAGAACGAAACAACACAAAGGGCAAGATCTTCATCGAGCTCCTCCTTGAGCTTGGTTGCGCCACCTTTCGATAACATAGGCACCGCAAACTGGTTTTTGAAGTATCTGGTGAGCCACGGGGACTCAGCAATCTCGCACCCGCGAGATCAAGACTATTTAAGCTTATAGGAAGGATGGAGTAATGAGGTGGAGCTGCAGCAAGCGACTAGCATATATGGTGGCTACAATCGCAAAAGAGAGCGAGAAGAGAAGGCAAAGCACGGTCGATAAAAGTATGATCAAGAAGTGATCCTATAGCAACCTACGTCAAGCATAACTCCAACACCGTGTTCACTTCCCGGACTCCACCGAAAAGAGACCATCACGGTTACACACGTGGTTGATGTATTTTAATTAAGGTCAACTTCGGGTCTTCTACAACCGGACGTTAACAAATTCCCATCTGCCACATAACCGCGGGCACGGCTCTCGAAAGTTTAAATCCCTGCAGGGGTGTCCCAACTTAGCCCATGACAAGCTCTCACGGTCAACGGAGGAATAGACCTCCACCCGAGACACTCCGATCAGACTCGGTATCCCGGTACAACAAGACATTTCGACAGGGTAAAACTAAACCAGCAACACCGCCCGAATGTGCCGACAAATCCCGATAGGAGCTGCACATATCTCTTTCTCGTGGCACACTCGGATGAGACTAGCTATGAGTAAAACCAACCTCAAGTTTCCCGAGGTGGCCCTGCAGTAGCTCGGTTCGACCAACACTCGGAGGAGCACCGGCCGGGGGGTTAAAATAAAGATGACCCTTGAGTCTGCAGAACCCAAGGGAAGGTGGTAGGTTGTTAGTGCAAATGGCAAAACCAATGTTGGGCATTGCTGGAGGAGCTTTACTTAAGGCGAACTGTCAAGGGGTTCCCATTATAGCCCAACCGTGTAAGGAACGCAAAATCCAGGAACATAACACCGATTTGACGGAAACTAGGGCAGCAAGAGTGGAACAAAACACCAGGCATAAGGCCAAGCCTTCCACCCTTTACCAAGTATATAGATGCATTAATTAAATAAGAGATATTGTGATATCCCAACCATAATCCTGTCCACCATGGAGAATTCTTCAACTTCACCTGCAACTAGCAACGCTATAAGAGGGGCTGAGCAAAGTGGTAACATAGCCAAACAACGGTTTGCATAGGAAAGGTGTCAAAGGTTAGGGGTTCATGGCAATTTGGGAGGCTGACAAGCAAATGGTAGGCATCGTAGCATTGGCATAGCAAAAGAGCGAGCAAACTAGCAAAGCAAAGATAGTAGTGATTTCGAGGGTATGATCCTTGCCTGAAATCCCGCAAGGAAGAAGAACGAGTCCATGAAGAAGACAAACGGATGTAGTTGAACGAATCCTCAGAACTCCGGAACGAAACCGAAGCTAACGAGAGAAGCAACCCGGAAAGAAACAAACAACATAGTAAACAACCAAGCATAATCATGGCATGATGCACAATCAAGTATGATGCATGTCCGGTTTAATGAGGCATGGCATGGCAAAGTGCAACGAACAATACTACAAATTAAGTGGAGCTCAATATGCAACGAGTTGCATATTGACGAAACACCACATCAATTATTTAGTTCTCTCTCGTTATAAGCTACTCAATAATATTAAATATGGGTTAACATGGCAAGAGGTGAGGCATATGAAAACTACCTATCTAGGCAAGTTTAAGTGAGGCCGGAACAACAAACAACAATTCCGGTAAATCCCCACATGTTTTTAGTAGTTTAATGCAAACACAATTTTAAGCATTTAAATGTTGTTATCATGATGCGAATGACATATGCAAGTTTTATGCAATATTTATGAAAAAGTTGACATGAGCATGTTATGAAGCATTTGGTCGCCATGGCGGAACGAAAAGGGTGCCACGGCAACGATAACGAAAATGGTGCCACGACAACATATCGTTTCCGGTAGCTCGTGGAGATACCGGTGCAAAAGGAAGTGAGCGGATGCGTGCACGGATGGTGGGGTGATCCCGGATTCCGGTGTCCCACGGTCGACGGCATGGCAAACGAGGCGTCGGCGCGAAACAAACGGGCATGGTGCAAACATATCGCACATCTCATACAACATGCATTCGGTCCACGGCGGTCGTTTCGGTTATACCTTGAAGCGCTCAAACGGGACGGTTCGCGCTGCCGAGGGAAGTAGTTGTACTCGTTTTCGTAGATGTCCAGGTCGACGGTAGTGCTTCACGGACGTCGTGGAAGTAGTGGTACACGGCGACGGTAGTTGTACACGCGGCGGTCTTTGGCAATGGTCGTCATACACGGTTCACAGACATTCAGGTCTTCCGTAGAGGTACTTGACGCATCCCGGATGTGTAGTCGTACACGCACGTAGATGTACTTGACGGAGTAGTCGTACACGGTCAGCTTGATGGAACTTGGCGGGGGTCTCCTCGGGTCAACAGAGATGTGCAAGGGCTAGAACGCCCAGCGGCTTGGTCTGCTCAAGGCCATGGAGATGACAGCAGCAGGAGGCTGCATAGTGGAGGCAGAGCCACGATGAGGTGGTCCTGCCCGACACTGCAAGTGGTGGACGGACGCAGCAGCGGCAAGGCTTCAAGCGTGAGGCGAAGGAGCCCAGCGAGGTGGATGATGGAGGAGAGCATCTCACGCAGCAGGAAGAAGGTTGAGGCTGGTGCGTTGGAGAGGAAGCAGAGCAGAGGCGCTGGTGGCCATGGCGCCGTGCAGGGGCTTGGCGCGTGGACGATCTGCAAGGCGGGAGAAGGTGGAGGATGGAGCAGGTCCGGCAGGGGAAGGGGTGCGGAGGAGGAAAGGATGGGGCAAGGGCATGAAGGAGCAGGGCGCGTGGAGCTCCGGCTGGTCGAGGCACTTGGCGACACGGGCACCTGGGTCAAGGTCCTCGGTCGCGGGGATGGGAGGAGCGGCACGGCTCTGGGGTAGCCGGCGAGCTGCGGGCGGCTGGCGCGAGGAGAAGATGGGGATCGGGCTCCTGGCGGCGCTGGAGAGATCGAGCAGGGGGAGGTGCCCACGGCAGGGTCAAGGCGGAGGCGAGGCGAGGACGACGACGAACTGGAGAAGGAGCTGCAGCTACGGCGAGCATCGAGGGCCACGGGCGCGGGGAACAAGGGCGCCATGGGGATCGGGCGCGGGCGCTCCTCTCCTGTGCGATGCGTGTGTGTGGCGGCGGAGGGAGGAACGAGAGGGAGAGATGGGGATCGGGAGAGATGTGAAGGAAATATGCCCTAGAGGCAATAATAAAGTTATTATTTATTTCCTTATTTCATGATAAATGTTTATCATTCATGCTAGAATTGTATTAACCGGAAACATGATACATGTGTGAATGCATAGACAAAACAATATGTCACTAGTATGCCTCTACTGGACTAGCTTGTTAATCAAAGATGGTTATGTTTCCTAACCATGAACAAAGAGTTGTTATTTGATTAACAAGGTCACATCATTAGTTGAATGATCTGATTGACATGACCCATTCCATTAGCTTAGCACACGATCGTTTAGTATGTTGCTACTGCTTTTATCCATGACATATACATGGTCCTGTAACTATGAGATTATGCAACTCCCGTTTACCGGAGGAACACTTTGGGTACTACCAAACGTCACAATGTAACTGGGTGATTATAAAGGAGTACTACAGGTGTCTCCAAAGGCAGATGTTGGGTTGGCGTATTTCGAGATTAGGTTTTGTCACTCCGATTGTCGAAGAGGTATCTAGATCTCTGGGCCCTCTCGGTAATACACATCACTGAAGCCTTGCAAGCATTACAACTAATGAGTTAGCTGTGAGATGATGTATTACGGAACGAGTAAAGAGACTTGCCGGTAACGAGATTGAACTAGGGATTGGATACCGACGATCGAATCTCGGGCAAGTAACATACCGATGACAAAGGGAACAACGATGTTGTTATGCGGTCCGACCGATAAAGATCTTCAAGAATATGTAGGAGCCAATATGGGCATCCAGGTCCCGCTATTGGTTATTGACCGGAGATGTGTCTCGGTCATGTCTACATTGTTCTCGAACCGTAGGGTCCGCACGCTTAAGGTTTCGATGACGGTTATATTATGAGTTTATGTATTTTGATGTACCAAGAAGTTCGAGTCCCGGATGTGATCACGGACATGACGAGGAGTCTCGAAATGGTCGAGACATAAAGAATGATATATTGAAGCCTATATTTGAGATCGGAATGGTTCGGGTGAAATCGAATTTTGGAACACCGGGGTTACGGAACCCTCCGGGGTTATTGGGCCTTAGTGGGCTATGAGGGAGAAGAGGAAGGGCCGGCCAGGCAGGCGCGCGCCTCCCGCCCCTAGTCCGAATAGGACAAGAGAGAGGGGCGCGCCTTCCCTCTTCCCTCCCCCAATCCTACTCCAACTAGGAAGGGGGAGTCCTACTCGGTGGGAGTAGGACTCCTCCCGCGCCTCCCAAGCCGCCGCACCTCCCCCTTGCTCCTTTATATCTGGGGCGGGGGGCACCCTAGAACACACAAGTTGATCTATGGATCGTTCCTTAGCGTGTGCGGTGCCCCCTCCACCATATTCCACCTCGGTCATATCGTCGCAAAGCTTAGGCGAAGCCTGCGCGCCGTAGAACATCAAGATTGTCACCACGCCGTCAGGTCGTGAAACTCTCCCTCCCCAGCTCTCACCGATTGGAGCCCGAGGAGCGCCATCGAGCTGTACGTGTGTCAAGAACTCGGGCGCCGGAGTAACGGCGCCGGATCGGTCGGATCGCGAGGAGAACGACGACTACTTCCTCTATGTTGTGATCGCTTCGCTTCGGTCTCACGAGGGTACGAGACAACACTCTCCCTCTCGTTGCTATACATCACCATGATCTTCCGTGTGCGAGGAAAATTTTGAAATTACTACGCTCCCCAACAAAGGGTATCATAGCCTAGGTTTTATGGTTTGATGTTTTGCACGAGTAGAACACAAGTGAGTTGTGGGCAATACAAGTCATACTACCTACCAAAGATGTCATACTTTGGTTCAGCGGTATTGTGAGATGAAGCGCCGGACCGACATTACGCCAGACGCTTACGCGAGACTGGTTTCACCGCCACGAGCACTCGCTGCTTAAAGGTGATTGGCGGGTGTCTGTCTCTCTCACTTTAGTTGAACCGAGTGCATACGCCCGGTCCTTGAGAAGGTTAAAACGGAGTCTATTTGACGAAGTATCGCTGTGGTTTTGATGCGAGGTGAGATTGGTTCTTGCTTAAGCCCGTAGCAGCCACGTAAAATTTGCAACAACAAAGTAGAGGACGCCTAACTTGTTTTTGCAGGCATGTTGTGATGTGATATGGTCAAGACGTGATGCTATATTTTATTGTATGAGATGATCATGTTTTGTAACCGGTTATCGGCAATCGGCAGGAGCCATATGGTTGTCGCTTATTGTATGAAATGCAACGCTCGTAATTGCTTTACTTTATCACTAAGCGGTAGCGATAGTCGAGAAGCAATAGGTGGCGTGACGACAACGATGCTACGATGGAGATCAAGGTGTCGCGCCGGTGGCGATGGTGATCACGACGGTGCTTTGGAGATGGAGATCACAAGCACAAGATGATGATGGCCATATCATATCACTTATATTGATTGCATGTGATGTTTATCCTTTATGCATCTTATCTTGCTTTGATTGACGGTAGCATTTTAAGATGATCTCTCACTAAAATTATCAAGTAGTGTTCTCCCGAGTATGCACCGCTGCCAAAGTTCATCGTGCCGAGACACCACGTGATGATCGGTGTGATAAGCTCTCACGTCCATCTACAACGGGTGCAAGCCAGTTTTGCACACGCAGAATACTCGAGTTATACTTGACGAGCCTAGCATATGCAGATATGGCCTCGAACACGGAGACCGAAAGGTCGAGCGTGAATCATATAGTAGATATGATCAACATAAGATGTTCACCATTGAAAACTACTCCATCTCACGTGATGATCGGTTATGGTTTAGTTGATTTGGATCATGTGATCGCTTAGATGACTAGAGAGATGTCTGTCTAAGTGGGAGTTCTTTAGTAATATGATTAGTTGAACTTAAATTTATCATGAACTTAGTACCGATAGTATCTTGCTTGTCTATGTTTGATTGTAGATAGATGGCTCGTCTTTGTTGTTCCGTTGAATTTTAATGTTCCTTGAGAAAGCAAAGTTGAAAGATAATGGTAGCAATTACACGGATCGGGTCCGAACTCGAGGATTATCCTCATTGCTGCACGTAAGAGTTACGCCCTGGATGCACCGCTAGGTGCCAGCCTCTTCGCCGATGTAACCGACGACGTTAAGAACGTCTGGCGAGCAAAGTCGATGACTACTCTATAGTTCAGTGTGCCATGCTTTACGGCTTAGAACCGGGACTTCAACGACGTTTTGAACGTCATGGAGCATATGAGATGTTCCAGAGTTGAAGTTGATATTCCAATGTAATGCCCGGATTGAGAGATATGAAGTCTCCAATAAGTTCTATAGCTGCAAGATGGAGGAGAATAGTTCGTCGGTGAGCACATACTCGTAATGTCCGGGTACTACAATCACTTGACACAATTGGGAGTTAATCTTCCGGATGATTGTGTCATTGATGTAATTCTTCAATCACCGCCACCAAGCTACAAAAGCTTCGTGATGAACTATAATATGCAAGGGTTAGTAAAGACTATACCGAGCTCTTCGCAATGCTAAAGGTCATGGAGGTAGAAATCAAGAAGGAGCATCAAGTGTTGATGGTCAATAAGACCACTAGTTTCAAGAAGAAAGGCAAAGGCAAGAAGAAGGGAGCTTCAAGAAGAACAGCAAGCAAGTTGCTGCTCAGAGAAGAAACCCAAGTCTGGACCTAAACCTGAAATCGAGTGCTTCTACCGCAAGCGCATCGTCACGGAAGCGGAACTGCCCCAAGTATTTGGCGGATAAGAAGGATGGCAAGGTGAACAAAGGTATATGTGATATACATGTTATTGATGTGTACCTTACTAGAGCTCGCAGAGCACTGGTATTTGATACCGGTTACATTGCTAATATTTGCAACTCAAACAGGACTACGGATTGCTTAACACCGGCAAAGGACGAGGTGACGGCGCGCTGGGAAATGGTTCCAAAGTCGATGTGATCGCGGTCGGCACGCTACCTCTACATCTACCTTCGGGATTAGTTTTAGACCTAAATAATTGTTATTTGGTGCTGCGTTGAGCATGAACATTATATCTGGATCTTGTTTGATGCGAGACGGTTATTCATTTAAATCGAGAGAATAATGGTTGTTCTATTTATATGAGTAATATCTTTTATGGTCATGCACCCTTGAAGAGTGGTCTATTTTGATGAATCTCGATAGTAGTGATACACATATTCATAATGTTGAAACCAAAAGATGCAGAGTTGATAATGATAGTGCAACTTATTTGTGGCATCGCCGTTTAGGTCATATCGGTGTAAAGCGATGAAGAAACTCCATCTCGATGGACTTTTGGAGTCACTTGATTATGAATCACTTGGCACTTATGAACCGTGCCTCTTAGGCAAGATGACTAAAACCCCGTTCTCGGTACTATGGAGAGAGCAACAGATTTGTTGGAAATCATACATATGAGATGTATGTGGTCCGATGAATGTTGAGGCTCGTGGCGGATATCGTTATTTTCTCACCTTCACAGATGACTTAAGCGAGATATGGATATATCTACTTAATGAAACATAAGTCTGAAACATTTGAAAAGTTCAAAGAATTTCAGAGTGAAGTTGAAAATCATCGTAATAAGAAAATTAAATTTCTACGATCCGATCGTGGAGGTGAATATTTGAGTTACGAGTTTGGTCTACATTTGAAACAATGCGAATAGTTTAGAACTCACGCCACCCGGAACACCACAACGTAATGGTGTGTCCGAATGTCGAATCGCACTTTACTAGATATGGTGCGATCTATGATGTCTCTTACTGATTTACCGCTATCGCTTTGGGGTTATGCTCTAGAGATGGCCGCATTCACACTGAATAGAACACCGTCAAAATCCGCTGAGACGACACCTTATGAACTATGGTTTAGCAAGAAACCAAAGTTGTCGTTTCTTAAAGTTTGGGGATGCGATGCTTATGTGAAAAAGCTTCAACCTGATAAGCTCGAACCCAAATCGGAGAAATGTGTCTTCATAGGATACCTAAAGGAGACAGTTGGGTACACCTTCTATCACAGATCCGAAGGCAAGACATTTGTTGCTAAGAATGGATCCTTTCTAGAGAAGGAGTTTCTCTCGAAAGAAGTGAGTGGGAGGAAAGTAGAACTTGATGAGGTAATTGTACCTTCTCCCTTACTTGAAAGTAGTTTGTCGCAGAAAACGGTTCCTGAGACATCTACACCAAGTAATGAGGAAGTTGATGATGTTGATCATGAAACTTCAGATCAAGTTACTACAGAACCTCGTAGATCAACCAGAGTAAGATCCGCACCAGAGTGGTACGGTAATCCTGTTCTGGAAATCATGCTACTAGATCATGATGAACCTACGAACTATGAAGAAGCGATGGTGACCAGATTCCGCAAAATGGCTTGAGGCCATGAAATCTGAGATGGGATCCATGTATGAAAACAAAGTGTGGACTTTGGTTGACTTGCCCAAGGGTAGGCAAGCAATAGAAAACAAGTGGATCTTCAAGAAGAAGATTGACGCTGATGGTAATGTTACTGTCTACAAAGCTCGACTTGTCGCAAAGGGTTTTCGACAAGTTCAAGGGATTGACTACGATGAGACCTTCTCACCCGTAGCGATGCTTAAGTCTGTCCGAATCATGTTAGCAATTGCCGCATTTTATGATTATGAAATTTGGCAAATGGATGTAAAGACTGCATTCTGAATGGATTTACGGAAGAAGAGTTGTATATGATGCAACCGTAAGGTTTTACCGATCCAAAGGAGCTAACAAAGTGTGCAAGCTCCAGCGATCCATTTATGGACTAGTGCAAGCATCTCGAGTTGGAATAAACGCTTTGACAAGGTGATCAAAGATTTAGTTCATCTGAGACTTTTGGAGAAGCTCAGATTTACAAGAAAGTGAGTGGGAGCTCAGAGCATTTCGATATTATATGTAGATGACATATTACCGATCGGAAATGATATAGAATTTCTGGATAGCATAAAGGGATACTTGAATAAGAGTTTTTCAATGAAAGACCTCGGTGAAGCTGCTTACATATTGGGCATTAAGATCTATAGAGATAGATCAAGACGCTTAATTGACTTTCACAAAGCACATACCTTGACAAAATTTTGAAGAAGTTCAAAATGGATCAAGCAAAGAAAGGGTTCTTGCTCGTGTTACAAGGTGTGAAGTTGAGTAAGACTCAATGCCCGACCACCGCAGAAGATAGAGAGAAAATGAAAGATGTTCCTATGCTTCACCATAGGCTCTATCATGTATGCAATCTTGTGTACTGCACTGATGTGTGCCTTGCTATAAGCTTAGCAGGAGGTACCAAAGTAATCCAGAGTGGATCATTGGACAGCGGTCAAGAACATCCTGAAATACCGAAAAGGACTAAGGATATGTTTCTCGATATGGAGGTGACAAAGAGCTCATCGTAAACGGTTACGCTGATGCAAGCTTTGACACCGATCCGGACGATTCTAAATCACGCACGGATCGTGATTTACACTAAACGGAGGAGCTGTCGGTTAGTGCAGTTCTAAACAAAGCGTCAGAAGGGATCTACATGTGAAGCGGAGTACATAGCAGCTTCGGAAGCAGCTAATGAAGGAGTCGGATGAAGGAGTTCATATCCGATCTAGGTGTCATACCTAGTGCATCGGGTCCAATGAAAATCTTCTATGACAATACTGGAGCAATTGCCTTAGCAAAAGAATCCAGATTTCACAAGAGGACCAAGCACATCAAGAGACGCTTCAATTCCATCCGAGATTTAGTCCAGGTGGGAGACATAGAGATTTGCAAGATACATACGGATCTCGAATGTAGCGCACCGCTGACTAAGCCTCTTCCACGAGCAAAACATGATCAACACCAAGACTCCATGGGTGTTAGAATCATTACTATGTAATCTAGATTATTGACTCTAGTGCAAGTGGGAGATCAAGGAAATATGCCCTAGAGGCAATAATAAAGTTATTATTTATTTCCTTATTTCATGATAAATGTTTATCATTCATGCTAGAATTGTATTAACCGGAAACATGATACATGTGTGAATGCATAGACAAAACAATATGTCACTAGTATGCCTCTACTAGACTAGCTTGTTAATCAAAGATGGTTATGTTTCCTAACCATGAACAAAGAGTTGTTATTTGATTAACAAGGTCACATCATTAGTTGAATGATCTGATTGACATGACCCATTCCATTAGCTTAGCACACGATCGTTTAGTATGTTGCTACTGCTTTTATCCATGACATATACATGTTCCTGTAACTATGAGATTATGCAACTCCCGTTTACCGGAGGAACACTTTGGGTACTACCAAACGTGTCGGGGACGGAACGGAGGGGACCCCGCCCGCCGCGAGCACCTATGGGGTCGGAGCCCCTTTGTCTGAGCGGTACGAGGGCGGAGGGAGCACAGAGAGCAGATCGAGGCGATACACACGGGCGGATTTTACCCAGCTTCGGGCCGCGATGGACGCGTAAAACCCTACTGCTGCTTTGTGTATTATTTGATCTTGCTCGAGAAATACGAGCGTACGGCGGTGTGGAATGTTGAGTGAGTCGAACCAGACGAACCCTAGGCACGAGAGTTGCCCAGGATCCGAACCAGACGAACCCTAGGCGCGAGAGTTGCCCAGGATCCGAACCAGACGAACCCTAGGCGCGAGAGTTGCCCAGGATCCGAACCAGACAAACCCTAGGCGCGAGAGTTGCCCAGGATCCGAACCCCTTCTACGTTGTGCATGGGCCTCCTTTTATAGGGCAAGGGGTCACCGACAGGTGTCAACGTAGGAGAGAGGGGTAAAAATGTAAAAAAGGTGGTAGTTGGAACAGTCAAGGGAACAAGTGGAGCTACAAAGCTTGAACAAGGGTTTCTACCTACTTTGACAAAGGGGGGACAAAGGCATTTAATGCCCGCCACCGCCGACCCAAAAGCTCCCGCCCTAGCGTCTCCGCTGCTCGCCACGACGATGAATCCATCACCGTGGAGTGCCACCGCACCTCCCAGCTGCGCAGACCATCCGCCACGCGTCTCGGAGTGGCCCTGTGGCACGCTGGGCGCGATGAGCTGGAGCGCAGGACAACAAGATTTCTCCCGGCAAGTACCTTGCCGAGGTCTTGATCTTGTCGGGCCCGGAGCTCGTCGGGCTCTATAACTTGCCGCTCCCGGGCCCTTGCCGACGCCAGATAAGCGCCAAGGCGTGTCTTCTATGATGTAGTCTTTAGTCTCCCGGCGAGCTCTTCTCGCCAGGCCTTGCGTGGGTGATGTAAGCTTGAGCTCAGGGCCTTCCCGGCAAGCTCCTCTTGCCGGGGTCTCGATCTTCTGTCTTGTATACTTTGTTCTTGAATGGCTTGATATGGAGTGGGAATGGTCTCCGCAAGCATATGGTGGATCCACAGCATGAAGTCTGAATCGCCCGTGCACAAGTTGGGGTACTGAGGTACCCCTACCTTAGTACACCGACAAAACGTCACAATGTAACTGGGTGATTATAAAGGAGTACTACAGGTGTCTCCAAAGGCAGATGTTGGGTTGGCGTATTTCAAGATTAGGTTTTGTCACTCCGATTGTCGAAGAGGTATCTCTGGGCCCTCTCGGTTATACACATCACTGAAGCCTTGCAAGCATTACAACTAATGAGTTAGCTGTGAGATGATGTATTATGGAACGAGTAAAGAGACTTGCCGGTAACGAGATTGAACTAGGGATTGGATACCGACGATCGAATCTCTGCAAGTAACATACCGATGACAAAGGGAACAACGATGTTGTTATGCGGTTCGACCAATAAAGATCTTCAAGAATATGTAGGAGCCAATATGGGCATCTAGGTCCCGCTTATTGGTTATTGACCGAGACGGTCTCGGTCATGTCTACATTGTTCTCGAACCGTAGGGTCCGCACGCTTAAGGTTTCGATGACGGTTATATTATGAGTTTATGTATTTTGATGTACCAAGAAGTTCGAGTCCCGGATGTGATCACGGACATGACGAGGAGTCTCAAATGGTCGAGACATAAAGAATGATATATTGGAAGCCTATATTTGAGTTCGGAATGGTTCCGTGAAATCGAATTTACCTAACACCGGGGTTACCGAACCTCCCGGGGTTATTGGGCCTTAGTGGGCCATGAGGGAGAAGAGGAAGGGCCGGGCCAGGCAGGCCGCGCCTCCCCTAGTCCGAATAGGACAAGGAGAGGCGGCCCCTTCCCTCTTCCCTCCCCCAATCCTACTCCAACTAGGAAGGGGGAGTCCTACTCCGGTGGGAGTAGGACTCCTCCCGCCTCCTCCAAGCCGCCGCACCTCCCCCTTGCTCCTTTATATACGGGGGGGGCACCCTAGAACACACAAGTTGATCTACGGATCGTTCCTTAGCCGTGTCGGTGCCCCTCCACCATATTCCACCTCGGTCATATCGCCGCAAAGCTTAGGCGAAGCCCTGCGCCGTAGAACATCAAGATCGCCACCACGCCGTCAGGCCGAAACTCTCCCCCGAAGCTCTCATCGGATTGGAGCCCGAGGAGTGTCATCGAGCTGACGTGTGTCAAGAACTCGGGGCGCCGGAGTAGCGGCGCCGGATCGGTCGGATCGCGAGGAGAACGACGACTACTTCCTCTACGCCAGATCGCTTCGCTTGGTCTCACGAGGGTACGAGACAACACTCTCCCTCTCGTTGCTATACATCACCATGATCTTGCGTGTGCGAGGAAAATTTTGAAATTACTACGTTCCCCAACAAGATGTTAAGGCTAGGGTTACGGGAAAGGTGGAAGCGGCTGGGCCTTGGGCTTAGAGGCCGGCTGGAAATTATAGTTGCACTCTCTCTCTCTCTCTCTCATTTTCCCATTTAAAACAAAACAGAAAAAGAGAAAGAAAAGAAAGAGAAGGATAGGCAAAGAATTAGCACATGCAAATAATATTCTTGGACTCACAAAAATGCGCTAGTCCCAAGAAAATAGAAGTGAGCAAGATTGCAAGATTAAATTCAAAATCATTTGAATTTAATTCAATAGGTTTGAACTAGGACTAGGTAAAGGAAGGTCCAAAATGTTGTGATTTTTGGGGAAGCTCCGGAAAAACAAGAAAGAATATATGGCAAAGTTAGAGGCCAAGAATTGAAATAATAAAGGGCATTGGGATTTTGCAAGTGTGTTAATGGGTGAACTCCAGAGAATGGAATTATTTTATAATAGCACCACTAATATCGGGAGGATATATTATAAAGAGAAATCACCATCGTGAATTCCCTCGATTTAAATAGATCAAAAGATCTATGCAATTTATTTAGTTGAGGTGCAAAAGATTTATGAGATGATGGCATGATGACATGATGCAATGCAAATGATGCAATGATGAATGCATCAAACAAATAAATCACACGCATTTAATCTCGAATACAAGGAAGGCATCCGAGCGCCGGTCTTGGGGCGTTACAACACTCCACCACTATGAGAGGATCTCGTCCCGAGATCTAGAATGGCACCGGAGGGAAAACGGAAGAGAAAAAGAAAGGTAAAACTAAGTTGCTTCTTTGACAAACGAGTGAAACCACGAACCTTGAGAGGTTGAGCAATTTAAAAGAAAGAGTACAACAGAGATGAACGAGATTGCAATCAATCCGTTAGAAAAAAGGAACAAGGAACACCATGTGAACCTTGGAGGTTGCAAAGCTATGGATGACGAGTACAATGGACAAGAAAGAATTGAGACCACTCTGGTAGAAACGAGATAAACAAGGAATGAGAACGAAAGAATACAAAAGCACTCGCAGAAAAGAGAAGCAAAACTTGACAAAACGGGAAGAACTTGGAAAGAGGACATGACACTCCGGTTAAATGGCTAAGCATGAAAAGAACACGATCCTGACAAAACAAGATGATTATTGAAGAGCACAACATCACAATGCCTCCGAAACAAAAGAATAGAAGATAGATAATTGAAATAGAAGAATGGAGAAGAAAATGCCAACTCTCGCCACAAATGAGCTCGGAAAGCACCCTTCCAAGAAGGTTATAATGGGGTTGTTGGAAACCAACAACGAAACGAATAAGCTTGTAGTGGGCTTATGGAAAACATCTCAAAATTATGAGGTGACAAACGCCACTAACGGAAACAATTGCTTGAGATTAACGAAGAGATGAAAGCTTGTTCCATCAAGATGGAAAAGAGATAACTTGGGTCATTAATAAGCACCACAAATAGCAACATTCACAACGGAAGGCTTTAGGTGAAATCTATACCAAGATAACTCCAATGAAGAGATTGACGGTAGAAAAGATCTCTTGAACAAAGAGAAAAGATGGATTTAAATATCTCATTCCCGACAACCCGTGAATCATGAAACACGAGGAGAAATTATCAAGAATGACCTAACACCACCTCGTAAGATAAGGTAGAAAGAATTGTACTTTGGAATGCAAGATGAAGAATGCTTGAACTCCTCAGAAAAAACATGTGTTGAGCACCATGTTTATTTTAGAGTATGGCTTGGCAGATCATAGCTTCAAGAGAAATCTTGAAGAACAATCAAGAATGAAAAGAATCCTTGACGAACCACCACTCCGGTAGTAAACGGATGATAAAAAGAAAGAGAAGTTGAAAACACAAGGTGAAGCCTTGCGATGATTTAGATGGAGCTCATGACGAGATAATGCGGAAAACTTAGAACTCCTAAGAAAGATGAACAACAAGAAGCTAAGAATTTATTCCTCTGAACAAACTCCGAAGGAAAAGATTAATCACTTGGATGAAACAAGAATAAGAATTATGTTATGCGTATCCTTCACCAATTTAAATTGATGACAAGCAACAGATTTGGCATACTACTTATTCTAGTAGAAAGGATTAAGAGAGATATAGCATAAACTTGAGAAGGTATTAATGGAACCACCGGTGAGATTTGGAAGCAACGAATAAATTAATATGAGAACATAGGAAGAGGAATCTTGAACAAACCACCATAAGAATTGAAAATGAAAGTAGCAAAGGCACAATTCACAGGAAGAGTTGGAAGATGAATGAAGATACTTGAGGGGATTTAGATACATGAGAACGAAGAGAACATGAACTGATTAGAGGGTACTTGAATGATGCACCCGCATGATTTGGAGAACGAGAGCTGAAAGCTTGAATGAATAATACTGAGATGATGGGCTTCAAAGAATGAAACTGAAAAGACTCCTAAAATGCTCCGGATGGGTGAAAAAGATTCTCACAATCGAAAACAATTATGAGAGGATGGCAACAAGCTAGCACCATGAATCTTGAAGAGAATAGAGCAAGATTAAAGAGAAACTCTTCTTCGGTCTTCAAATGATGATAATGACAACGAGAAACACCACCAAGAATTATTGAGGCACACCGGAAGAATCAAAAGCGAAGAGGTTGAGCCAACTATGAAAAGAATTTGAAAGATCTTGGAGAAAAGCATTTGACTGATGATAACTCATTCTTACGTCAAACTTGGAGAAGAATTTTGGATAGCTCTGGGAAAATAGAAGAGTTAGGTAAGATCCTGGGAAAAAAAACCTGTGGGTTAGGGCCCACTCAAAAGAACACCGTTGAAAAGATTTAAAAGAGATGTTGCACCGGTTGAATTAAATGACTTGAATGAGATACCAATCTCGAAAGAGCTTGAACGAATGCAGAGTGGAAACACGAATCTTCGAGATATCTTGAGCACTCCGTAATAACAAATAGCGAGAAGTAGAATGATAATGAGGTGTACCGGTATGAGAAGACATTGAAATGAGGAAAAAGGTATGATCAACAAAACTTGACTTGAATCCACCGGAGAAGAAACAACAATGAAGGATGATGAACTTGTATCTCGTGAGCATCTTCACGAGGGATCACCGGATCAGAACATTGATTGAAAAGAATGACGAGACTTCCCACAAATAAAAGGATACATGATTAAGAAATCTGAGTCCTTGAAGAAAAAGGGTGGAGGGTGGGGAAAAACAAAGACAACTTGGGATGACCGAAACAACCACCGTTGAGAAAACTTGGAATTGATCTTATGGATGGGAAAAATGATGGGATCCACTTGAAGAGAAGCACACCGCTTGGAAAAGAATTAACATGACAAAATCAATGATCAAAAGGATTAGTATTCACATAGCAATATGAGAACACCGCTTAGGAAAGGTATGGATTCAACATTTGACATCAAGCAACTCAATACCACAAATAACACAAAACAAAGGATTTGGCTTGCGAATAAGCGGAACAAACATATGATAGAGATTTACCCAATCCCATATCATGCATCGTCGAAAGATATACTAGGAGCTACTTAAATTCCCACCTATAAAACTCCCAAACTTTCGGTTATGCAATCGGTGTTGGGGATACAGGAAGCAATATATCTCACCCAAACTAACAATACCTACATCCAAATTGTATCCATCCGTCAACACATAACCAAGAAACCTTCGAAATCGTGTACCTCAACCTTCAAAAGCATCCGTTATACAAGTCATGGCAATACTCCGCACTCACCTCAAGATCGGGTTATCGGGTTATCTCACCAACAAGCGCATAAAAGAGATTTTCGATGTCGGCGTATTAAACTCGGTATTCCGAACTGCAATGATAAAATTATGACGACAACACCTCGGAGCTCAACTCCTCGGGACACCTCCAAAAAAAAACCCTGCCGACGGAGGCAACCAAGACAATGTTGTCATCATAAAACCATCGAACGATCCTAAGATACCCGTGATCCTAAAATTTTTTAGTGAAATTTGAGAAGAGAAGAGTCAAAACTCTACGTCAGATACCTCACCGTAAGGTCGAAGGACCGGGAGTAAAAAGAATTCCTAAACTCTCCGATATATATAATCCTAAATGACTCAAAACATTTTTCTAGACACAACTCGCCGCTAAAAACGATCAAGCAAAGTGGGGCTCCTAAGGTCGGGAAGGCTCGATTACCAACTTGTAACGCCTCGATGCGGCTATATCTCCCACGGTCGAAGCACGACTTAGAGGCATAACCACATTGAAAGCAATGTCGCAAGTGAGGTAATCTTCACACAACCCATGTAATACATAAGGAAAGAGATACATAGTTGGCTTACAATCGCCACTTCACACAATTACATGAATAAAGCATTACATCATCCAGATACAATCAAGGTCCCACCACGGAACCAAAATAAAAGAAGAACCCCAAATGCATAAAGGTCCCCGATCGACCCCAACTGGGCTCCACTATCGATCAACTAGAACGAAACAACACAAAGGGCAAGATCTTCATCGAGCTCCTCCTTGAGCTTGGTTGCGCCACCGCCGGTAACATAGGCACCGCAAACCGGGTTTTTGAAGTATCCGTGAGCCACGGGACTCAGCAATCTCGCACCCGCGAGATCAAGACTATTTAAGCTTATAGGAAGGATGGAGTAATGAGGTGGAGCTGCAGCAAGTTTACTAGCATATATGGTGGCTACAATCGCAAAAGAGAGCGAGAAGAGAAGGCAAAGCACGGTCGATAAAAGTATGATCAAGAAGTGATCCTATAGCAACCTCACGTCAAGCATAACTCCAACACGTGTTCACTTCCGGACTCACCGAAAAGAGACCATCACGGTTACACACGCGGTTGATGTATTTTAATTAAGGTCAACTTCGGGTCTTCTACAACCGGACGTTAACAAATTCCCATCTGCCACATAACCGCGGGCACGACTCTCGAAAGTTTAAATCCCTGCAGGGGTGTCCCAACTTAGCCCATGACAAGCTCTCACGGTCAACGGAGGAATAGACCTCCACCCGAGACACTCCGATCGACTCGGTATCCCTAAGACAACAAGAAATTTCGACGTGGTAAAACTAAACCAGCAACACCGCCCGAATGTGCCGACAAATCCCGATAGGAGCTGCACATATCTCTTTCTCGTGGCACACTCGGATGAGACTAGCTACGAGTAAAACCAACCCTCAAGTTTCCCGAGGTGGCCCAGCAGCAGCTCGGTTCGGACTAACACTCGGAGGAGCACCGCCCGGGGTTAAAATAAAGATGACCCTTGAGTCTGCAGAACCCAAGGGAAGGTGGTAGGTTGTTAGTGCAAATGGTAAAACCAATGTTGGGCATTGCCGAGGAGCTTTACTTAAGGAGAAGCGTCAAGGGGTTCCCATTATAGCCCAACCGTAAGGAACGCAAAATCCGGGAACATAACACCGATATGATGAGAAACTAGGGCGGCAAGAGTGGAACAAAACACTGCATAAGGCCAAGCCTTCCACCCTTTACCAAGTATATAGATGCATTAATTAAATAAGAGATATTGTGATATCCCAACCATAATCCTGTCCACCATGGAGAATTCTTCAACTTCACCTGCAACTAGCAACGCTATAAGAGGGGCTGAGCAAAGCGGTAACATAGCCAAACAACGGTTTGCATAGGAAAGGTGTCAAAGGTTAGGGGTTCATGGCAATTTGGGAGGCTGACAAGCAAATGGTAGGCATCGTAGCATTGGCATAGCAAAAGAGCGAGCAAACTAGCAAAGCAAAGATAGTAGTGATTTCGAGGGTATGATCCTTGCCTGAAATCCCGCAAGGAAGAAGAACGAGTCCATGAAGAAGACAAACGGACGTAGTCGAATGAATCCTCACAACTCCGGAACGAAATCGAAGCTAACGAGAGAAGCAACCCGGAAAGAAACAAACAACATAGTAAACAACCAAGCATAATCATGGCATGGTGCACAATCAAGTATGATGCATGTCCGGTTTAATGAGGCATGGCATGGCAAAGTGCAACGAACAATACTACAAATTAAGTGGAGCTCAATATGCAACGAGTTGCATATTGACGAAACACCACATCAATTATTTAGTTCTCTCTCGTTATAAGCTACTCAACAATATTCATGGCAAGAGGTGAGGCATATGAAAACTACCTATCTAGGCAAGTTTAAGTGAGGCCGGAACAACAAACAACAATTCCGGTAAATCCCCACATGGTTTTTAGTAGTTTAATGCAAACACAATTTTAAGCATTTAAATGTTGTTATCACGATGCGAATGACATATGCAAGTTTTATGCAATATTTATGAAAAAGTTGACATGAGCATGTTATGAAGCATTTGGTCGCCATGGCGGAACGAAAAGGGTGCCACGGCAACGATAACGAAAATGGTGCCACCGCAACATATCGTTTCTGGTAGCTCGTGGAGATACTGGTGCAAAAGGAAGTGAGCGGATGCGTGCACGGATGGTGGGGTGATCCCGGATTCCGGATGTCCCATGGGTCGACGGCATGGCAAACGAGGAACGTGCACGAAACAAACGGGCATGGTGCAAACATATCGTACATCTCATACAACATGCATTCGGTCCACGGCGGTCGTTTCGGGTTATACCTTGAAGCGCTCAAACGGGACGGTTCGCGCTGCCGAGGGAAGTAGTTGTACTCGCCAGTAGATGTCCGTGTCGACGGTAGTGGTTCACGGACGTCGTGGAAGTAGTGGTACACGGCGACGGTAGTTGTACACGCCGCGGTCTTTGGCAATGGTCGCCGACACGGTTCACGACGCTCGGGTCTTACGAGAGGTACTTGACGATCCCGAAGTGTAGTCGCACACGCACGAGATGTACTTGAAGGAGTAGTCGACACGGTCAGCTTGATGGAACTTGGCGGGGTCTCCTCGGTCAACAGAGATGTGCAAGGGCTAGAACGCCCGCGGCTTGGTCTTCTCAAGGCCATGGAGATGACAGCAGCAGGAGGCTGCATAGTGGAGGCAGAGCCACGATGAGGAGGTCCTGCCGACAACTGCAAGTGGTGGACGGACGCAGGCAGCGGCAAGGCTTCGGGCGTGAGGCAGAAGGAGCCGGCGCGAGGTGGATGATGGAGGAGAGCATCTCACGCGCAGGGAAGGAGGTTGAGGCTGGTGCGCTGGAGAGGAAGCAGGAGCAGAGGGCGTGGGTGGCCATGGCGCCGGTGCTGGGGGCTTGGCGCAGCGGACGATCTGCAAGGCGGGAGAAGGTGGAGGATGGAGCAGGTCCGGCAGGGGAAGGGGTGCCGAGGAGGAAAGGATGGGGCAAGGGCATGAAGGAGCAGGGCGCGGGGAGCTCTGGCTGGTCGAGGCACTTGGCGACACGGACACCTGGGTCAAGGTCCTCGGTCGCGGGGATGGGAGGAGCGGCACGGCTCTGGGGTAGCCGGCGAGCTGCGGGCGGCTGGCGCGAGGAGAAGATGGGGATCGGGCTCCTGGCGGCGCTGGAGAGATCGAGCAGGGGGAGGTGCCCACGGCAGGGTCAGGCCGGAGGCGAGGCGAGGACGACGACGAACTGGAGAAGGAGCTGCAGCTACGGCGAGCATCGAGGGCCACGGGCGCGGGGAACAGGGGCGCCATGGGTATCGGGCGCGGGCGCTCCTCTCCTGTGCGATGCGTGTGTGTGGCGGCGGAGGGAGGAACGAGAGGGAGAGATGGGGATCGGGAGAGATGTTCGGGCTAGGGTTACGGGGAAAGGTGGGGGCGGCTGGGCCTTGGGCTTAGAGGCCGGCTGGGCTACAGGCTGCACTCTCTCTTCTCTCTCTCATTTTCCCATTTAAAACAAAACAAAAAAAGAGAAAGAAAAGAAAGAGAAGGATAGGCAAAGAATTAGCACATGCAAATAATATTCTTGGACTCACAAAAATGCGCTAGTCCCAAGAAAATAGAAGTGAGCAAGATTGCAAGATTAAATTCAAAATCATTTGAATTTAATTCAATAGGTTTGAACTAGGACTAGGTAAAGGAAGGTCCAAAATGTTGTGATTTTTGGGGAAGCTCCGAAAAACAAGAAAGAATATATGGCAAAGTTAGAGGCCAAGAATTGAAATAATAAAGGGCATTGGGATTTTGCAAGTGTGTTAATGGGTGAACTCCAGAGAATGGAATTATTTTATAATAGCTCCACTAATATTGGGAGGATATATTATAAAGAGAAATCACCATCGTGAATTCCCTCGATTTAAATAGATCAAAAGATCTATGCAATTTATTTGGTTGAGGTGCAAAAGATTTATGAGATGATGGCATGATGACATGATGCAATGCAAATGACGCATTGATGAATGCATCAAACAAATAAATCACACGACGAATCTCGGAATACAAGGAAGGCATCTGGAGCGTCGGTCTCGGGGCGTTACAACACTCCACCACTATGAGAGGACCTCGTCCCGAGATCTAGAATGGCACCGGAGGGAAAACGGAAGAGAAAAAGAAAGGTAAACTAAGTTGCTTCTTTGACAAACGAGTGAAACCACGAACCTTGAGAGGTTGAGCAATTTAAAAGAAAGAGTACAACAGAGATGAACGAGATTGCAAACAATCCGTTAGAAAAAAGGAACAAGGAACACCATGTGAACCTTGGAGGTTGCAAAGCTATGGATGACGAGTACAATGGACAAGAAAGAATTGAGACCACTCTGGTAGAAACGAGATAAACAAGGAATGAGAACGAAAGAATACAGGCAGCACTCCGGTAGAAAAGAGAAGCAAAACTTGACAAAACGGGAAGAACTTGGAAAGAGGACATGACACTCCGGTTAAATGGCTAAGCATGAAAAGAACACGATCCTGACAAAACAAGATGATTATTGAAGAGCACAACATCACAATGCCTCCGAAACAAAAGAATAGAAGATAGATAATTGAAATAGAAGAATGGAGAAGAAAATGCCAACTTCTGCCACAAATGAGCTCGGAAAGCACCCTTCCAAGAAGGTTACAATGGGGTTGTTGGAAAACCAACAACGAAACGAATAAGCTTGTAGTGGGCTTATGGAAAACATCTCAAAATTATGAGGTGACAAACGGCCACTAACGGAAACAATTGCTTGAGATTAACGAAGAGATGAAAGCTTGTTCCATCAAGATGGAAAAGAGATAACTTGGGTCATTAATAAGCACCACAAATAGCAACATTCACAACGGAAGGCTTTAGGTGAAATCTATACCAAGATAACTCCAATGAAGAGATTGACGGTAGAAAAGATCTCTTGAACAAAGAGAAAAAGATGGATTTAAATATCTCATTCCTGACAACCTGTGAATCATGAAACACGAGGAGAAATTATCAAGAATGACCTAACACCACCTCAGAAGATAAGGTAGAAAGAATTGTACTTTGGAATGCAAGATGAAGAATGCTTGAACTCCTCAGGAAAAAACATGTGTTGAGCACCATGTTTATTTTAGAGTATGGCTTGGCAGATCATAGCTTCAAGAGAAATCTTGAAGAACAACTGAAGAATGAAAAGAATCCTTGACGAACCACCACTCCGGTAGTAAACGGATGATAAAAAGAAAGAGAAGTTGAAAACACAAGGTGAAGCCTTGCGATGATTTAGATGGAGCTCATGACGAGATAATGCGGAAAACTTAGAACTCCTAAGAAAGATGAACAACAAGAAGCTAAGAATTTATTCCTCTGAACAAACTCGAAGGAAAAGATTAATCACTTGGATGAAACAAGAATAAGAATTATGTTATGCGTATCCTTCACCAATTTAAATTGATGACAAGCAACAGATTTGGCATACTACTTATTCTAGTAGAAAGGATTAAGAGAGATATAGCGCAAACTTGAGAAGGTATTAATGGAACCACCGGTGAGATTTGGAAGCAACGAATAAATTAATATGAGAACATAGGAAGAGGAATCTTGAACAAACCACCATAAGAATTGAAAATGAAAGTAGCAAAGGCACAATTCACAGGAAGAGTTGGAAGATGAATGAAGATACTTGAGGGGATTTAGATACATGAGAACGAAGAGAACATGAACTGATTAGAGGGTACTTGAATGATGCACCCGCATGATTTGGAGAACGAGAGCTGAAAGCTTGAATGAATAATACTGAGATGATGGGCTTCAAAGAATGAAACTGAAAAGACTCCTAAAATGCTCCGGATGGGTGAAAAAGATTCTCACAATCGAAAACAATTATGAGAGGATGGCAACAAGCTAGCACCATGAATCTTGAAGAGAATAGAGCAAGATTAAAGAGAAACTCTTCTTCGGTCTTCAAATGATGATAATGACAACGAGAAACACCACCAAGAATTATTGAGGCACACTGGAAGAATCAAAAGCGAAGAGGTTGAGCCAACTATGAAAAGAATTTGAAAGATCTTGGAGAAAAGCATTTGACTGATGATAACTCATTCTTACGTCAAACTTGGAGAAGAATTTTGGATAGCTCTGGGAAAATAGAAGAGTCAGGTAAGATCCTGGGAAAAAAACCTGTGGGTTAGGGCCCACTCAAAAGAACACCGTTGAAAAGATTTAAAAGAGATGTTGCACCGGTTGAATTAAATGACTTGAATGGGATACCAATCTCGAAAGAGCTTGAACGAATGCAGAGTGGAAACACGAATCTTCGAGATATCTTGAGCACTCCGTAATAACAAATAGCGAGAAGTAGAATGATAATGAGGTGCACCAGTATGAGAAGACATTGAAATGAGGAAAAAGGTATGATCAACAAAACTTGACTTGAATCCACCGGAGAAGAAACAACAATGAAGGATGATGAACTTGTATCTCGTGAGCATCTTCACGAGGGATCACCGGATCAGAACATTGATTGAAAAGAATGACGAGACTTCCCACAAATAAAAGGATACATGATTAAGAAATCTGAGTCCTTGAAGAAAAAGGGTGGGAGGGTGGGGAAAAACAAAGACAACTTGGGATGACCGAAACAAACACCGTTGAGAAAACTTGGAATTGATCTTGCGGATGGGAAAAATGATGGGATCCACTTGAAGAGAAGCACACCGTTTGGAAAAGAATTAACATGACAAAATCAATGATCAAAAGGATTAGTATTCACATAGCAATATGAGAACACCGTTTAGGAAAGGTATGGATTCAACATTTGACATCGAAGCAACTCGAATACCATAAATAACACAAAACAAAGGATTTGGCTTGCAGAATAAGCCGGAACAAACATATGATAGAGATTTACCCAATCCCATATCATGCATCTGTCGGAAAGATATACAAGGAGCTACTTAAATTCCCACCTATAAAACTCCCGAAACTTTCCGGTTATGCAATCTGGTGTTGGGGATACAGGGGAAGCAATATATCTCACCCAAACTAACAATACCTACATCCAGTTGTATCCATCCGTCAACACATAACCAAGAAACCTTCGAAATCGTGTACCTCAACCTTCAAAAGCATCCGTTATACAAGTCATGGCAATACTCCGTACTCACCTCAAGATCGGGTTATCGGGTTATCTCACCAACAACTGCATAAAAGAGATTTTCGATGTCGGCATACTAAACTCGGTATTCCGTAACTACAACGATAAAATTATGACGACAACACCTCGGAGCTCAACTCCCGGGACACCTCCAAATAAAAAAACCCTGCCGACGGAGGCAACCAAGACAATGTTGTCATCATAAAACCATCGAACGATCCTAAGATACCAGCGTGATCCTAAAAATTTTTTTAGTGAAATTTGAGAAGAGAAGAGTTAAAACTCTACGTCCAGATACCTCACCGGAAGGTCAAGGGACCGGGAGTAAAAAGAATTCCTAAACTCTCCGATATATATAATCCTAAATGACTCAAAACATTTTTCTAGACACAACTCGCCGCTAAAAACGATCAAGCAGTGGGGCTCCTAAGGTCGGGGAAGGCTCTGATTACCAACTTGTAACGCCCTCGATGCGGCTATATCTCCCACGTGTCGAAGCACGACTTAGAGGCATAACCACATTGAAAGCAATGTCGCAAGTGAGGTAATCTTCACACAACCCATGTAATACATAAGGGAAAGAGATACATAGTTGGCTTACAATCGCCACTTCACACAATTACAGGAATAAAGCATTACATCATCCAGATACAATCAAGGTCCGACTACGGAACCAAAATAAAAGAAGAACCCCAAATCGATAAAGGTCCCCGATCGACCCTAACCGGGCTCCACTCTCGATCAACTAGAACGAAACAACACAAAGGGCAAGATCTTCATCGAGCTCCTCCTTGAGCTTGGTTCGCCACCCTTTCGATAACATAGGCACCGCAAACTGGTTTTTGAAGTATCCGTGAGCCACGGGACTCAGCAATCTCGCACCATGCGAGATCAAGACTATTTAAGCTTATAGGAAGGATGGAGTAATGAGGTGGAGCTGCAGCAAGCGACTAGCATATATGGTGGCTACAATCGCAAAAGAGAGCGAGAAAAAAAGGCAAAGCACGGTCGATAAAAGTATGATCAAGAAGTGATCCTATAGCAACCTACGTCAAGCATAACTCCAACCTGTGCCATTTGGTCTAGATGCATCATTAGACCATTGGAGCATGATCACCAAGTTTGAGAACAGTTGGGCATATTTGGCAATGTAAAGTTGCTCAAACTTCAGAATGGACAGAAATGGTTTTGAAGGGTTTTGATGAAGTTATCTTGTTCTCCAAGTCATGAGACTTGGCAAGATCATCTAATATGTCATATGTGACATGATAGAATTTTCTTGGAATTTTTGGATAATATTTCTCCGTAATTATTTCAAAAGCTTGAAATATCCAGAAGGGTTTTAGAGGATTTGACCAATATTTTGAACATGACCATGTGTTGAAACTCTTATATATGGAAAATATATGTCCACCGAGTTTCCCTAATTTTGTCAAATATTTTAAAACAATAAAATAATTTTTCCCTATTAAAGACCATTTTCGCCTTAAGAAAAAGCTTTTAAATAAAATAGTAAAACAACTTTTAAAATTATATTTTTGTGGTTTCGGGTATCCTATACCTAATAGGAGTCAAATATATTTTTGGAAAGATTTTTACTGCCCTTAATTAAGTACTTGAAGGCAAACCTCAATTCAGGGTTTTGGAAAACTAAATTTAGAAAATACTTTCGCCAAATTATTTCTGTAAGAAAATTCCATATTGCACTATACACATGGCATACTTCCCTTGGCACACCACTTCGTCATCAAGTGGTCACCCATCTCATCATCTCCCTCGGGCATAAGTGGCACCCGATGGGGTTTTCGAAAAGTCTTTTGAAAAAGCTTTGCCTCCTTCACCATGCATAAACCCATCCCTTTTTGCGTAGCATCTACATTAGCATCCTATCTACTCCCACCGGCATAACCCTCATAAGAAGGTAGGGCCATGCACAATGCAAGTATCAACGAGGAATGTAACCGAGGCAACCAACCACGTGGTTCACCATCTCATCATGATTCCGATGCAACAAATATAACGAACTATATGGCATGTATAAGAAGGTTTCATAAACATGGTCAAAGGGCTGCTTGCCTTGATTGGCTTGGTCTTCAAAGTCTTCAGGCCCTGCTCCTCCTTCTTCCTTAGCTACCTCGTCAAATACGGGATCTAACGTCGCAAGAAAATAACGGGAAAAATAAGACAAAAATAACAACAGAAAAGTCAAAGTGCTCAAAAAAATGTCAACTTATTTTTGTAAAATACTAGGAGGAAAGCTAGGAAGGGGGCAACTCTTGGTTTTGGTTCTGGACTAGCAGAATAGGAGATATGGATTTTCAAAGGCATATTTAAATGCTAAAAATCACATTTAAATATTTACAGTGAAGAAAAGGTTGTTGGATTAGAATGAAAGTTGCACCATTAAATAGGTTGCAATATTCTAGGAATTTAGAAATTGGAATTAATTCATTTGGATAAATATTTGGCTCTGTGGAATTTTTGGAAAGAAGATGAAAAAGAAAAAGAAAATGGCGTTGTGCCATCGGGCCGAGAGGCCACGGCAAAGAAGCAGCCCAGAGGGGAAAACCAGCCCACGCGCCGCCACGTCGAAGGCGAAGGCGAAACACGCCTTCACCGACGGCGGATCGGTGCGCTTGCCAAGACGCTTTAAACCCGACGGTGGATCCCACCCCGTGGCGTGAGGTCGACGGGCGCCCCACGGCCGCCGTCGCTCACCTCCGCCGAGGCGACGGCGAGCCGCCGACGGCGATACAGGAACGGAAGGACGTGGGTGCTACCGCTGGATTCGTGGTGGAGTCGCCGTCGGGTGGTGGTGGAGACGGTCGCCGAGTGGCTCGCTCACGGCGACGAGGTCACGCGGCGGAGGCGCTTCGGGCGTCGGTGGCTCCGGCCGTTTCCGGCTGCAAAACAAGGGGGAAAGAGAGGGGAAAGGATCAGTGACACCTCACGGTTCCAGATCGAGAGAGAACTGGGGCGGAGAAGGCCTATACCGCGTGAACGCCGACGAGCCGAGGCGGCGGAGCTCGAGCTCGATCTCGAGCTCGGGCGGCTCTGGAGAGGAAAGAGGGAAGGGAGGCCGATTGGGAGTGTGGAGGGCGACAGGAGGAAGAGAGAGGCTCGGGGTTGCCTTATATAGGCTGGCCGAGGTCCACCGTAGGCATGGCTTACGGTGCCCATGGATCGGCTCTCGTGGCCGCTGGAGGAGGGTTGGAGCTGTCCACGGTGTTCGTGGGGTGGAGTAGGGCGCCAGGAGAAGGAGAGAGAGCGGGAGAGGCTCACGCGCTGCTGCGTGTGAGGCCGGGCATTGGCCGAGCCGGGCGGCGCTGGGCACGCGCCGCAGGAGGTGAGAGAGAGGAGAGACAAGGGGCCTGCGGTGGCGTGGTCGCGGACGCCGAGGGTCATCGACCGGGCGCTGGGGTAGCACGTGGTCGGTGGGGCGCGCGCCAACGGTCGGGAGCGATGACGTGCTCCAGAGCGCGACTTTGGCCGCATCCATGCTTTCGCGCCGAGCAGGCCCACTTGTGTCTGGAGCTACATGGGTGTGGGCAAACTAGGAAAGCGCCTAGGATGCTCTGGAGGGCCGAGGGGAGAGAGAGGGGCTGTGAGAGAGGGGGGAAACTGCTGTCCAGAGAAGACAAATGAGGTTTCCCCCTCCTTCCTCATTGCTTCCTCGGGTAGAAAAGCATCCAAGTTACAGAGGGGAATGAGGAGGGGTTGTGGTAAAAAGATAGGCTCAAGGAGATTAGTGGAAGTGGCCAAAATAGGCATTTTAATTATCTACCAGAAGGTGTTTGATGGTGGTTTGGGCAAGTAGATGATTTGCATCTGCCATGAGACTCCATAGGGTGAAAGGTCACATATAATTAGGGCCTTCCACCCATTTTGAGCTTATTTGGACAAAGTTGCCAATGTAACTCTTGCAAACCCTAGAAATGGGCAGGAATGGATTTGTGTAGATCCAGTGAAGTAGATCACTTCCCCTTGATGCACCACTTGGTGTGGTGGCCTTATTTGGTCATGTGGTCAGGCTCACCAAAGTTGGGGTCTTGGAGAAAAAGTTGGTAGTACAAAGTAGCTCAAATTTGATTCTGGTCAAAGAGGGTTTTGAGGCACTTTGACCAAGATTTCTTCTTCTCCAACCTGTGCCATTTGGTCTAGATGCATCATTAGACCATTGGAGCATGATCACCAAGTTTTAGAACAGTTGGGCATATTTGGCAATATAAAGTTGCTCAAACTTCAGAATGGACATAAATGGTTTTGAAGGGTTTTGATGAAGTTATCTTGTTCTCCAAGTCATGAGACTTGGCAAGATCATCTAATATGTCATATGTGACAAGATAGAATTTTCTTGGAATTTTTGGAGAATATTTCCTCTGTAATTATTTCAAAAGCTTGAAATATCCAGGAAGGGTTTTAGAGGGATTTAACCAATATTTTGAACATGACCATGTGTTGAAACTCTTATATATGGAAAATATATGTCCACTGAGTTTCCCTAATTTTTGTCAAATATTTTTAAAACAATAAAATAATTTTTCCTATTAAAGACCATTTCGCCTTAAGAAAAAGCTTTTAAATAAAATAGTAAAACAACTTTTAAAATTATATTTTGTGGTTTCGGGTATCCTATACCTAATAGGAGTCAAATATATTTTTGAAAGATTTTTACTGCCCTTAATTAAGTACTTGCAAAGGCAAACCTCAATTCAGGGGTTTTTGGAAAACTAAATTTAGAAAATACTTTCTGGCCAAATTATTTCTGTAAGAAAATTCCATATTGCACTATACACATGGCATGGTCATTGGGCAGGAGTTTGGGGCAAGGAGATGAAATATAGGTGGTGGAGTAGTTGACTTTAAAGAGCACTTGAAAAGAAGCACAGAGAGAAAACCAACTCCAAATAAAAGCCAAATAATGCAAAAAGTTTTTGTTGGCCCAAATTTTCATGCTTCAATATTGCAAACGAAATGTTACAAAATGCAGGGTGTGACAAAACCTAATGAAAAAAAAGTTACGGGCTTTAAGATCTAGAGGCAAAATTCAAAAAATTCAAAAAATTGGTTTTGAATTTTTATTTTGAATTGTTTTTCAAAAAATGATACGTAATATGACCGAAGTTTGAAGTATTTTTCAAAATTTCATCATAGTCATGAACATGAACAAAGTCCTAGACATCAACAAGGTATAATAGGATTGATATGCTAGATATAACAACAAGTGCCTGTGAAGTGAGCTGTTGCTGGGGTTGGATAGAACTATGAAGTTAAGCGTGCTTGGGCTAGAGTAGTGTGAGGATTGGTGACCTTTCAGGAAGTTTGACCACGGAGTGCGATTTGACCTGAGATTAAGCATATTGACCTGAGATTAAGAAAAAAATGAAAAAAATAAAAAAAAATTTGAAAAAAAATGTTACTAATGGAGCACTTCTATGTGGTGCGCCATTAGTATACCAGATACTAATGGCGCACCTGAAGGAAATATGCCCTAGAGGCAATAATAAAGTTATTATTTATTTCCTTATTTCATGATAAATGTTTATCATTCATGCTAGAATTGTATTAACCGGAAACATAATACATGTGTGAATGCATAGACAAACAGAGTGTCACTAGTATGCCTCTACTAGACTAGCTTGTTAATCAAAGATGGTTATGTTTCCTAACCATGAACAAAGAGTTGTTATTTGATTAACAAGGTCACATCATTAGTTGAATGATCCGATTGACATGACCCATTCCATTAGCTTAGCACACGATCGCTTAGTATGTTGCTACCGCTTTTATCCATGACTTATACATGTTCCTATAACTATGAGATTATGCAACTCCTGCTCACCGGAGGAACACTTTGGTACTACCAAACGCCACAACGAATCGGGTGATTATAAAGGAGTACTACAGGTGTCTCCAAAGGCGATGTTGGGTTGGCGATTTCGAGATTAGGTTTTGTTACTCCGATTGTCGGAGAGGTATCTCTGGGCCCTCTCGGTAATACACATCACTTAAGCCTTGCAAGCATTACAACTAATGAGTTAGCTGTGAGATGATGTATTACGGAACGAGTAAAGAGACTTGCCGGTAACGAGATTGAACTAGGTATTGATACCGACGATCAATCTCGCAAGTAACATACCGATGACAAAGGGAACAACGATGTTGTTATGCGGTCCGACCGATAAAGATCTTCAGAGAATATGTAGGAGCCAATATGGGCATCCGTGTCCCGCTATTGGTTATTGACCGAGACGGTCTCGGTCATGTCTACATTGTTCTCGAACCGTAGGGTCCGCACGCTTAAGGTTTCGATGACGGTTATATTATGAGTTTATGTATTTTGATGTACCAAGAAGTTCGAGTCCCGGATGTGCTCACGGACATGACGAGGAGTCTCAAATGGTCGAGACATAAAGATTGATATATTGGAAGCCTATATTTGAGTTCGAATGGTTCCGTGAAATCGGATTTAACCTAACACCGGGTTACCGGAACCTCTCCGGGGTTATTGGGCCTTAGTGGGCCATGAGGGAGAAGAGGAAGGGCCGGCCAGGCAGGCCGCGCCTCCTCCCTAGTCCGAATAGGACAAGGAGAGGGGGCGGCCCCTTCCCTCTTCCCTCCCCCAATCCTACTCCAACTAGAAAGAGGGGAGTCCTACTCCCTGGGAGTAGGACTCCTCCCGCCTCCTCCAAGGGCCGGCCGCACCCCTTGCTCCTTTATATACGGGGCGGGGGCACCCTAGAACACACAAGTTGATCTACGGATAGTTCCTTAGCCGTGCGGTGCCCCTCCACCATATTCCACCTCGGTCATATCGTCGCAAAGCTTAGGCGAAGCCCTGCGCCAGAGAACATCAAGATCGCCACCACGCCGTCAGGCCGACGAACTCTCCCTCCCCAGCTCACCGGATTGGAGCCCGAGGAGCGCCATCGAGCTGTCGTGTGTCAAGAACTCGGGGCGCCGGAGTAACGGCGCCGATCGGTCGGATCGCGAGGAGATCGTCACGACTACTTCCTCTACGCCAGATCGCTTCGCTTCGGTTCACGAGGGTACGTAGACAACACTCTCCCCTCTCGTTGCTATGCATCACCATGATCTTGCGTGTGCGTAGGAAATTTTTTGAAATTACTACGTTCCCCAACAGCACCGTGGGCTATACTAATGGCAAAACCGGTGCGCCATTAGTAGTGGCCGCAGTCCTCCGAGTTCATTGAGTATCTCCTCTGGGCGATGGAGCAAACAGATTCGCCCGAGGCGACAGCCAGGAGGAGGTGGTGGGCGTACAGGTCGAAGGTCGAGCACCCAGAGGATAACGAATCGATCGAGTATGGTGTGCCATTCGTGAGGGTGCAGAGCCAGCCGGAGCCACAGGAGTATTCATTCTCCCACCGCAAGAGGAGGCCGGATGGCGCGATGTCGCTTCCCCGCCGTTCTCCACGGTTCCCTCGACGCTCGCCTCGTTTCAATGGCGGCGGTAGGGTTTAAGGTAACCTTCACACTAACCTAATCTTCCACCTGCTCATGCTTACAATCAGTGTGACAGCTAATGAAAATCATGCTTACAATCAGTCTTCGAGTACTACGCCAATCACCCTAAAATAGCTCTGGACCTTTTGGTCAAAGTTGTGACACAGTGTACAAATAAAGAAAAATAGATTGGTGCTTCTTTCAGAAAAGAATACTCCCTAGAAAACTGCCAATATAAGCTACTAGTATTTGGTTAGAGGATTTGCTGCCAAGAAAGATCCGTCCATGGAGAGCGCCACACATCCCACTGGCGGTGGTGGATACCGATCGTGCATGCAAAGATGGTTGGTGTCGGCAGTTTTACTTGCCACACCTCGCACTCTCTGCATATATGTCGGCTCAGATGTACATTTGTGCAGTTCCACCAAAATGCAAATGAATAACCCTGTTCAGATAGATAATGAAAAGCGTGATTACATTATAATGGCACTAGTTGATGAAACACACAAAATAAATAGAAGAAAATATTGCGATAGTATCATAGTATGCCATGTCGCAAGGGCGAGATGGGCCTCATGACGCCTCATACGGCACGCCTCATATCGACATCGTCCCAAGTCTCCCAGATACACCTTATGCCGTTGATGAACATCGCAGTACAACAAAGAGTACAAGGAGGCGCTTTGAGACATTCAAATTCTATTTTGTACAGATCAACTAAAATTAAACACCCCAGTTTGAAATGCTTAAACATTAACAATGGGACTAGTTGATGCAACATACATTAACAAAGAGAAGCACTTTTTTATCTACATTGGAAATGAAATGATAGAGAGGACACTCGCCTATTTTAATCAGATCATTACTTCATTTTATCAAGGACACTAGGGTCAAGCAGGTGGCAAACGAGGTGTACCGTGCGTCGCAAGGATGGAGGCCAGGGGTGCTTAGACTGGGATGCTAAAGGTGGCTCTTTCATTCACCAACATGGATGATTCAATTCATGGGACCTTTTGTGCAGTTCACCTAAAACGAAGCAATGTCCCGTGAGCTAGCAGCTTCTTCTTCAATTTTTTTTTCAGAAAAGGGCTCCAGCCCTGGTTGCATTTCCATTAGGAAACAAAACCCACAGAGCTTCTTCTTCATTAGTTGCAATAAAATTGAGCAACATCAATGTTGGTTGTGAAGCTCCTGGAACGCTCAACTATAATTTGGATATCATTTGTGCAGTTCAACTAAGATCGAGCGTGAAATGTATATCTCTGTTTGCATAAAAAATGTGGAAAGGAGGGTGACTAACAAGTGATGAAACATGCATCAAATGAAAAGAAGCATGTTCCTTATCTGAATGGCAATCCTTCAAGGACAGTAGCAATTTCTAAAGCAATGGAATTGCTAGATATTAGTGTGGGCATTAGGATTAACTATGACAACCATTAAATATGACATTACTTTGGGCATGGGAGAGTAGGCGGACCAGGACAGCTGCATTTCTAACGAAAAGAACCAACTTCTCTTAATGGGAAATTTAGCAGGACATGTAAAAAAGTGCCACTGATTCATATTACTGGAGGCATTACTTTGAAAACAACATTGGTTTAACGTGTACTTACTTTTAATTGTGCGATTGCTGCATTTTACCAGCGGCATTACATAAGAGTGGCTCGGGGCAACAAACATCAGAACATGATATCTGGGTTGGTCCCATTTTTGTTCGGCATAGCCACCTTATACTGTGTGAGGCTAGCAAATCTAGTGCTGGACTTACTCTGTTGATTTGTCCCCCAGTCCGCACTTTCTTTCCTTTTTCAACCAATAGATCGGGTTTATATTGAGTTTGTACTGCATTTCCCTTTATTTCCCTATTAGACCTAGAGACCAGTTGGATATCTAGTCTTTGCTACTTTTTGCCCCCATTATTCCCTGTTTCGACCAAGTCCTAGATTCAGGTAACAAATCCTCCCCCACCCCCACCCCCTTTCTTCCTTGTTTGAACCAAGTAGTACTAGATTCGAGTGCATGAACTTGTTTTACCTCTTAAACATAAATAAATTAGGTGATTTTTGAACAGCCAATCGATCCTATCTACGAGGGGGCCTGAGAGATAGTAAAAGATACAAATGTAGCGATGTCAGGAGCTCGGGAATTAGAGAAAGGCCGGTTTGGAAGGAAGTTATACCTAATGGTCACCGGGATGTCGCTAGGTGGGCGGCGGGAGGCCGGATCTGCCCACTCTACGACAGCGAGGAAGAAGGGGTCGGAGGCCCTCCCTCGCCAGCGGTGCTTGGGAGAGAACGGCAAGGCGGGCTGATCAGGACGCGCCAACAGTGGGTAAGAGCCATCGCCGAGGACGATCGCATGAACGTTGCACCTTCTCACCTTCCCCGGCGGAGAGGATCCTACCGGATCTGTGACCAACAAGCAGAGAGAGAGAGAGAGAGAGAGAGAGAGAGAGAGAGAGAGAGAGGCTGCCGTTGTCGTGTTTAGATCTGGAGAGGCCGAGACAGTGTGAAGAGAGCAACACTAGAAAGAAAGCGCAGAGGCTCCTACCTATATAGTTGAGTAGTACTTGTTTTCTTTCGTCTACCGGAGCCGGCTTGACCTCGTCAATGACTATCGAGAAGTCTTCATGCACGTGGCCCCGGGGCGCAGTTGTCGTCATTTTGATCTGAAGCGTCGGATTATAACATATAACTAGAAAAAATGCCACATGACAAGAAATCATAACCTCACTGCACAAAGGAGACACCATGAATCCCGATAGACAAACTAGACGAGGAACAAAGCTCAAATTAAAGATAAACTCGTAGAAAAGGGGTCCGTCGGTAGCACTACAAAAAAAGACACATCCGTGATATTTTGGGCCGAACGATTTTTTTTCTGTCATACATATGATACTTCTATGACGATAATTGTGACAAAACCCGGTATCATCATAGATGTGGTGGGATCCTACTTCTATGACAAAAAATCATGACAGAAAATGGGATTTTCGTCCTGGGCGGGCCGGAGACGCAGCTGCATGACATTCTTTGGGCCGTTCATGACGGAAAAACAGTGGTAGAAGCAAGGGGGAGGAAAATCTGGGGGCGTTGTCGGTTACGGTGGGAGGTCGGGGGCCGAGAGATGCGTGTTTTCTTGTATGCACGCTGCTGTGTGCGTAGGCGTTAGCTCTAATCAACCCGAAGCGAGGCGTTGGGCTCTAATCAACCCGAAAGCGATTGCACCGCAGCTACACGTTATCGAACCCGAGCGATCGATCGATGGCTGTTAACTGAACCCGATGGAGCGATTCCTTCGCTACTGCTGCTAACTAAAGCCGATCAATTGGATGAACAGTGAGCATTGCGGGGGTTTTTTATGAACAGTTTGTGGTGGCATTGCCTCTGGATGAACAGGACCCCGTGGTGTGGAGGGCCGGATGAACAGTAGATGGTGGAGGGCTGGCCGTGGAGGGGTGGTTGAATAGGACCCCGTGGTGTGAATTGCCAGATGAACAGTAGATGGTGGAGGGGTGCCCGTGGAGGGGTGGTTGAACAGTAGCCGGTGGAGTAACGTGCGGTCGAGGCTGGATGAACAGGAGCCCGTGGAGGCTGGAGGAGGTCGACGGTAGCCCATGGAGGCTAGAGGAGGTCGACGGTGGAGATGAACAGTATACCGTGGAGTCCCGTTTTGCGGTACGCCACACCCCTTCCGGCGAACAGACCCGGTGCCGACAGAAGCGCCCAACACAAGTACGTTTTGTGTGTTTTGCGGTACGCCACACCCCTCCCGATCAAGAGGACCCCCGTTTCGACCGTAGGAGGTCTGTTTCATCCGTTTTGTGGTACGACACACCACTCCCGATCAACAGGACCCTCGTTATGACCATAGGAGGCCCGTTTCCTCCGTTTTGTGGTACGCCACACCCCTCCCGATCAACAGTACCCCCATTTCGACTGTAGGAGGTCCGTTTCCTCCGTTTTGCGGTATGCCAGGCCCCTCCCGATCAACAGGACCCCATTTCGAACATGGCCGGTCAAACACAAGGCCGTTTCCTCCATTGTGCGGTACGCCAGGCCTCATTTCCATCGCCTGTTCCGTCCAAGCCCTCTCGATGAACACGACCACACATTCCGTTTCGACCCAGCCGGTTGGCTCCCCATGAACACGACGATGACGCTATTTCTTCATTCCGACGCAGCCATGTACGTATGCGCGATAGGCGTTCGAGACCCTGCCGTATGTACATACGCGGGGCAGATTTTCTTTCTTGCACCTCGCCAACAGACGTGCGTGTACATGCTACATGCGCGCTCTACTACGACACGTGCACGCCTCTACTACGACACACGCGCGCGCCTCTACATCCACCAAGATATATGTACGCATGTGTTCGCGACTGAATGACAACGCTACATACGCCGACCGGTGGGTCCCGACTATCGTGCACTTCCTTGCGTGCGAAGATGTAGTGGTGGGTCCCAGCAGTCGGGGCTTAATCGTTTTTGGACGACACTTCCTTGCGCGCGAAGATGCAATTGGTGGGTCCCAGCAGATAGGGGGAAATGTTTTTTCGCTAAATACGGTGGCCCGTCCGGTCGGTCCCCGCTGTTAGGTGGAGGAATAATTATTTTGCGTGTAATAAGGAGGCACTTCCTTCTGGGCAGGACCCGGTGTCGCCTCTCCACGCATACCCACGTCCGATGGAAGCCATTCTTGACCACGTTGACCACGCCGCCGAGAGCACCGTGACGGTGGACGACAGCGAGGCCTAGGAAGGGGACGACGCGGAGCCGGGGAAGATGCGACAGTGGATGCCCACGCATAGAGGAGTATGAGGGTTCACTCATTCGGCTGCGGTGTGAGGCTGCCGTCGCCGCAGAATAACAGGGGGTGTGGGTTCATAGAGGGATGGCCTAGCCAGCGGTGGGAGTAGTAGGGGGCGGTGAGGCCTCCACGGCATCACAGCCGGCCACGGGCAGGAGCAGGCGACACGACCGGCGCTGCTTTGGGCGGCTGGAGCAAGAAGACCAGAGGTTGAAGAAGCACTACGGCCGTTGGATGGACATCGGACGGTCACTGGAGCTAGAATCATTCATATATTGAATAAAGTTGACAAAGGCCTCCGTCCCAGTCAATTTAGTAGGCCCACAAGTCAGCCTCCCACCAAGGTTGGTCCTAGCTAGCAGGGGGTATTCATTTTTTTGTGTGTAATAAGGAGGCACTTCTGGTGGGTCTGAGCTGAGAGCAGGGGGAACGTTTCTTTCGTGAAATACGGTGGCCCGTCCTGTGGGTCCTAGCAGTCAGGGGGAAGCTTTTTTCGCGAAATAATGGTGTCCTGTAAGGTGGGTCCATGCTGTCCGATGGAGGAATAATTATTTTCCACGTAATAAGGAGGCACTTCCTTGCGGCTGCCGTGGACCCAGCTGTCAGCCTCTCCACGTACAGTACTCTTCTGATGGAAGTCGGTCGTTGACCACATTGACCATGCCGCGCCGAGAGCACCACGGCAGTGGACGACGGCAAGGCCTAGGAAGGGGACGACGGGGAGCCGGGGAAGAAGCGACAGCGGAAGCCCGCGCGGAGAGGAGTACGAGGGTTCACTGGTTCGGCTGCGGTGTGAGGCTGTCATCGCCGCAGGCCCGCCATGTGGGAATAGTAGGAGGGTGAGGCCTCCAGCAAAGACACCGCAACGGGAGGCAGGAGCATCTTGCATGACCAGCGCTACTTTGGGTAATTTGGAGCAAGAACAGCGAGAGGTTGAAGAAACACTACGGCCGTTGGATGGCCATCGTACGGTCACTGGAGCTAGAATCATTCATATTGACTAAAGTTGACAAAGGCCCCCGTCCTAGTCAACTTAGTAGGCCCACAAGTCAGCCTCCCACCATGGTGGGTCCCAGCTAGCAGGGGGAGTATTCATTTTTTGTGCGTAATATGGAGGCACTTCCGGTGGGTCCAAGCTGACAGCGCGGGGAACATTTTTTTTCGCGAAATACGTTGGCCCATCCGGTGGGTCCCAGCAGTCGGGGGGAAATGTTTTTTTCATGAAATAAGGTGGCCCGTCCAGTGGGTCCCTGCTGTCAGGTGGAGGAATGATTATTTTGCGCGTAATAAGGAGGCACTTCCTTGCGGCCGCCGACCCAAATTGCCGACCTCTCCACGACAAAGACTCTTCCGATGGATGTCAGTCGTTGACCACGTTGACCACGCCGCACCGAGAGCACCAGGTCGGTGGTCTGGACGACGGCGAGGCCTAGGAAGGGGACGACGCAGAGCAGGGGAAGATGCAGCAGTGGTAGCCCGCGCGGAGAGGAGTATGAGGGTTCACTGGTTCGGCTACGGCGTGAGGCTGCCGTCGCCGTAGAATAACAGGGGTGTGGGTGACTAGAGGATGGCTGGCTAGCGGTGGGAGTAGTATGGGCGGTGAGGCCTCCGCGGCATCACAGCCGGCCACGGGAGGCAGGAGCACGCGACACGACCAGCGCTGCTTTGGGTGGCTGGAGCAAGAAGACCAGAGGTTAAAGAAGCACTACGGCCGTTCGATGGACATTGTATGATCACTGCAGCTAGAATCGTTTATATTGACTAAGTTGACAAAGCTCTTGGAACACGTCAACTTACTAGGCCCACAACTCGGATTTGGCAGAGAACATATAGCCCATTTGCGATTTGTAAGAATGTACAGCCCATTTTTCAATTCTAATGGAATTTACTACAGCCCATTTACGGGTTTGTTAAAAGTACAACCCAACTTCTAGCTAGGACAATGATTAATAATTTCAAACAACCGCTCGAAACATAATTCAAAAAAAATCCCACATTTTGATGGGATCCGAAATATTTTTATCCAAAATTTCTACTCAGGTTAAATATAATTTCAAAATAAAGTTGTATCACGTTAAAATCCAACGAAATATTGCGCGCGCAACAAGTAATGAAATTAAAATTTCCAAATTCCAAAAATAATATATTCTTCAAACTAATTACGTGTTTGGTGCATAGTAATTGCCCAGTTATTATAATTACATCCCATTTATTATTTCTTAAAGTCCATTTTCTTGTCAAGCCTAATGCATACCTCCTAGGAAACTTTGCATCCTAGCGGGGCGGATAACAATTTGACCCGGATATTGTGTACAACTGTCAGCCCAGTTGCATTGTTGATGTTGAAAAAAAGGCCTGTGTAGTACAGTACAGCCTAAACATGGTTACTCAGCCCACATTCAGGGAAGCCGGAAAGGCCCAAACAAGGCTGCTGTACAACTTTTTGAAGTCACTGAGCTCAATTATTAACTTAAGAAAAAAGTTAGATTACAGTGGAACCTAATTAAAAGCTGTCACGAGCAAATAAATAATTCAAGGGTCCCACTTGTTCGTGTGCGTGTGTGTGTGTGCGTGTGTGTGTGTGTGTGAGAGAGAGATAGAGAGAGAGACCCATCCGTCGATGCTCAGTACAAACTTATATAGTTGACACAATCATATAGAACATCACAAAGACACCGAACTTGCATACAAAAATTTCACACAAAGGCACAATCAGATGGAAGCAAAGTGGATCGCTAGGGAAGGGCTATGTTGAAACCAACGAAGTCGCATATAACGGTTCATCGCCTTTATAAATGACGGGAAATATCTTGAATGTTGTGCAAAGAAAATGACAGATAACACAATAAGTTCTCCTAGCACATTAAGTTGACGACAACCCTTTCTAAAAAAGTTCAGTACAAAATTAGAACAGGTCACAATCAAATGTACCGCATATCGCTGCTTCGCACTCCATAGCTCGGATTTAACTAGTACTATCGACAAGATTCGCTTGTTACCTCAAATTAGAGCACATCCAGCAGCCGCCCCGCCTCTTCTCCCACAGAAGCAGTGGCCTCCTCCGCGCGATGGAGTAGGCCCTGTGCAACACGGGGAAAGTCTGACGTTGACTCCTGTAATGGACGTCGTCGACGGACCCTAGCACCAGCAGCAGCGACAGGACTTCGATTGATGGATTGACCACTTCTTCGGCATGCATGAACACTCGATACAAGTACATCCCTAACGTGGTCCGCGGCGGCCTTGGTGGCAACGAATAGTACAACCCCGGTTCCTGCACCGGTATCTCAACACCAATCACCTTCGGTGTGGTGGACGGCTTCTTCATCCATGCCATAACCGTCAGAGCCCAGCTGTCTAGAGGAACAAACATACTTACGAGCTCACCTCCAAGGTCGTTGATAAGCTCGTTCATGGACTCGCTGTTCCAAGCACGTCGAGGCATGCCGTGGAAGGTAAGCTTTGTTGAAAACTCAAGCTCAGAGGGCACCGAGCCCCATCCTGGGTGCCACCGATCAAAGCTCACAAGCGCGCCATCGCGGAACAAACGCCGGGAAGATTCGAACACACGACTGCAGTCGAAAGTTGTTCGGAACCTGACAAAGAAATCAGCCGGTGGCGGACAGACTTCGACTAGAAAGTCACTTATTTGGATGCCGTGCGCAATGCCAAGAGCTTTGACAAGGTCGTCCAGCGAGACGGGAGGCCGGTCGTCGTTGATGGTTACCATCAGCACTTTGCCAAAGAACTGGTCGGTCGTCAAGCGCCGCCATGCCATTGCTGAGCGACAAAGACGCAGCGATCAAGGGTGATGACCTCGTGATCTCGGCTCGGAGATCCACGTTGACCGACGATAAGATAGTGCACTTGGTGCAGGGAGCACGGAGGGGATTTGGGGAACTAGAGTAGGAGTCGAGATTCCAGAGGTGGGGGAGGGGCGGGAGCTGGGGATGAAAAGGTAGCATGAATTTTGAGCACGCGCTAATATGTCTCGGCGCGCTAAGCGCACTAAAACACCGGTGGCGCCCACATGTCGGCCTAAGAGTCCTTATTCTTTCTTTTTGGAGAGCCCAGCCTCTTTTTCAGATCTTTGAGAGCCCGCCCGAGAGTCATAATTGACCTATTTGGCATTGCTACTACTCGCCCATATTCAACGACTCCTTCCTGGCCCAAACAAGTGTACATCATCGAAAAGACAGTGAGCTCAAATTATATAACTTGAAAAAACGACATATTCTCTGAACACTGGAGAATGGTGATGCCCTCATTTAGCCCACCAATAGTTCGAGACAACAAATAGTTCGAAACAACGATATATACAACATTCAAACATTGACTAGTGACTACTACTGACATAAACAGCAAGACATGATAGTTCATAAGAAGTCTTGCTACACCACCAAAACATACCCATCTGCAGCGCTCAGACTCTCGTGATCCAGACGAGAATGACATTCTAAATAGAAGCAACTATTATATAGAAAGAGTGACATAGACGAGGATGACCAAATGACAAGGAATATGCATAACAAAAGAAAGAACTAGCCATCCAGAACCAGCAGCAAGGACAACAAAGTCATTCGAAGAGATGATCCAACACCATCATAATTTGCAGCCCCGCTTGACAAAGGATCCGGAGACACCAAGACTCCACCCTTTCGATGCAACAACCCAATTACCTATCAACTCAAGGCTTGAACCACATCATCGCTCGTCAGAATTGAGACATCCAAGGATCAAAGTTAATCCGGATGCCTTTGTCATTCTCACCTTTTTTTGGCTGTAGGCTCTATCGTTGACAATCAGGGGAGTATGCTCCCGAACTCCTAGGGCTCGCCGTGTAGACACAGTTTTCCATAGCAAACAGAGCCTCTCTGCCATCAAGGTCTTTGCCAACGGTGATCTCCTGGTTAATCGGATAATTGGGTCTAAGAAACAGAGAGTGTGAACCAAGGCTGTTTACCCGCCTGCAACTAAAAATCCTATAGGCCCCAACAAGCTGGTATCCTGCTCATAGACGTAACAACCACTGTCCGGATACTCACGTATTACACGGTGCTTGTATACAGTGGGGTTTTTGCAATATAACTTTTCCGGCTCATGTGTCCGAATGATCATCAGTCTTTTGCTGTCGTCTGATCGAGCGAGGAACCAGTTGTGCTTCCCTGTTTTTGGCAAAGGTGGTGTAATTACAAAGGGCAGAATCGTAGGGACACCGCATCATATCAAAAGGACAGCATTGTTAATGTAAGATCAACATTGTTCGAGTATGAGTAGGATAATGCAAGAAACAGATTGATATGTCCTCTGTTGGAACCGGGAGGAAAATACAGGAAATGTTTCTCGGGTTTGAAAATATAGAAGTGCCATGCATGGTTATACTCATGTTATCTCGCAATCGATTCTTCATGTGAATCTACCATGTCATGCATGTTATGTAATCATGTTCGTCCTCACAAACAAATTCTTCAAGGTAACTAACAGACCATGCATTGTTATATACTCGTGTTCTCTGGGCAAAATTTTTGTTAGGATATTATTCTAGCCATTGATTGCTAAAGGGCGAATTTAGGTATGTACACATGGTAAGCATTGCAGGATTTCACTACTTCCAAATATAGAGTTCTCCATATGCACATTTACTTCCCTAATGTATGGTTAGATGAAACCAACAGTGTGGTGCATGTTTCTACATCATGAAAATGAGGAAACTAACAACGCCATTGATACACACTCATATTTAGTAGTAGTATACAGTTTACTGTAAAAAATAAGGATAATATCCATATATTCCTAGCCGTTTGATTATTCAGGGTACAAATTGGCTGTAATGACATGGTTACAATCGCATGAATTAACTAATTCCAAATATAGCTGATTTACGGCGTCTCTAATATATTGCCATAGTTCTACTCAAATTCTGCTCAAACAGGGATATGCCAATCATCACAAAAAGTTCAAACAGTGTCATGGCATCATCATTAACATGAGAAGGAAACAACTTACATGCGCCGTCCCAGCAATACGTGGTGCCATCTGCTTTGTCGATCGTGTAGATGATGCCATTGTGTTCAATAGCATCACAGAAGTGTGTATCAGCTTTGATGATGATCCACTGCGAGCCGAGTTGTCTCCAACTAAAAAAGGCACCGGCGTAAAGATAGGCGAGTACGCGGTCGAACAAGGCAATTAGCTTGAAGTCTGCGTAATTCGCATGTTGTGTGGGTACTTGGCAGATTACAATCTTTTGCAAAACAAGGTCCGTCCAACTGACATAGTAATCTAGATGACTTGGACCGCGATGGTAATACTCTCTATAATCCAACGGAGGAAGGATAATCTCATGGGTGGTCTGGAAGTTCACGAGCACCAACTTTTTACCGTCTTCTCTGAAGGCAGCCATCCAGTGGGAGTTCATGCCGACCCAGTACATACCTGCCAAGAAGTTTCAGGCGATGGTGATCGGATCGATGTCGATGGAAATGATGTACGGCGACACACTACATACCTGCAAAGAAGTTTTGGCTAATGGAGATCGGATTGAAGTCGAGGGGCATCATGCCCGCATCTGTATCATGGTGAGTCAATCTCGCAAGACTAGATAGCAGCAAGCAGGGTGTCTTGAAAAGCATAGGCCTCGCTTCGACGATGGCCATGTGCATGTCCCTCGAGCATGCAGCCAGCCGCAGGGTGGTCAACATATGCATACACGAACAACAGAGGTCGAGGATGTCACTGGGGAGATTGCTCCAATCGCGGCTCATATGGATTTGCATGTTCGCGTTCGGCCATGGTGGAGTTTGGAAGGGGGCTTGATTTACGGGGGAGAAGGATGTCGGTGCTGGAGTGGCTAGCGAGGGAAGAGTGGTACTAGGCAGGCGAGTGAGGCGACGGTACATGGGGGCACAGTGAGATGGAGACGGAGACGGAGAAGGAGATGGAGATGGAGTGGTGCTCTGGGAGCGGAGAGGGAGACGAGGCGAGGCGCCAATGTGCTATACAACGGCGGTGACAGACTGCACAGTGCACAGGGTGAGGCTGACTTTGGTAACCCGAACACGCCACCTCGCCTGGACTAGTGTTAGGTGCAGGGTGTTGTCACTTCACTGTGAGGACCGGATGAATAGTATTTTGACCATCCAGTGTACCACAGTTGTACTACTACTAGTAGGAACATGAGTACTCCAGAATTGTATAACGGAAATAGGTCTCCCATGCTAGCATGCCTATTCACTTCATCGTTCAGGTATCATCCATATTGCGAGCAGAACCAAATTCTCGTGCATTCCCAATCAACGCACTGCCGCGATGCATGCATTGGTCGTTCTGGTGCATCAAGGACAACATGCAGATCGTTCCAAACTTGAGAAGAGGAAAAATGGAAAGGTACAACGCGGGTAGCAGAGGAAGAGAACGCTGGCTAACGAGGCTGGGAGGGGATTGAGCAGGAATTTAATGCTCCACGCCTAAAGGTTATGGGAAAACCTGATTTTCATAAGGTGACTTATACTCACCTAAACGGAGGGTGTATTCCTTAACCAAAGAATGTTGTATCTCCCACTCACGCACTCAAAAAAAAGCTACGACACATTTTTTTTATCTGTTTGCATAGGTCCCACCTATCAGGAAGGATGGGCACGTACACAAACAGGTACGACTCCTCAGTCTACCCGCATAGCCTTTTCGTTTAGTCTACCTAGCCGTCTAATCAACTACCTGCACACCACTTCTCCCATTTACTTCTCCATCGGGAACCGATTCGCCTCGGCTTCTTCACCTCCCCTTCGTCTTCATTTGCATCCAAACCCCACTGCATTCACATTGTTTTAACATCTTTAAATAATCATCTACTACTTAAGTTAGACTAGCCATCTAGTCCGAATTCTCCAAACCATAGCCCTCTGTTCCAGCGGTTCCAAATGGCTAAAGAGATAAAGATGCGTGTTTTAGCGCCCAACATGTCCTCGTCAAGGCTCGCGCGCATAGTTGCCATCGTCACCATCCACCCAAGGGTTGTTGGCAAGGATCAACAATGTATCCAACTCCTCAAAAGGTAGAGACGAGGGTCATCGGTCTCGACGCAGAGTACACAGAGCGTGCCCTCGAAGATCCAAAGCGCCGCCATCCTTCATTGTGCCTCAAGATGATGTTTTGGTGTACCACATCATACACTCACCCTCCATACAGGTGAGCTTCACGATTTCTTGTCTCGAGGACGATACTGTGGGGCAGCCATCAAGGGCAAACAAGCTGGAGCCGCACAACCTTGATTTGAAAAGCATCACGACCTACAAACCGTAATCAAAATTCTCAGAAGATTGTGCTAAATGACACCATCCCTATTCGATGTAGCAAATTTTGTGCTCGGTACAAATCTTCAAAAGGGTGACGAGACTGTGGCATTAATGTCGTCTGGATGGGATAATTATCCTTTGACGTACGAGCGGATAAAATATGCTTCCCTCGATGCCCGTGTGAGTTTCGAGATAGCTGCAAGGTCCAAAGAGCTTGTTGCGAAGCTGTCTCCCACAGAGAATGAGAACAATAATAATAATAATAATAATAATAATAGTAATAATAATAATAATAATAATAATAATAATAATAATAATAATAATAATAATAATAATAATAATAATAATAATAATAATAATAAGAAAACGCTGCACCAGCAGGAGGGCATTATGGATGGATGAACTATTTCCTCTCTTGTAAAAAAATTATTCCCTCTCGGTGTATATTGATATAGATGGACTATTTCGATGGTGTGCATGTATTTGGAACAGAGTAGTAGCATGGGTCCGCTTGACTATAAGGAACTATTTATCCACATATATAGCTTTCTCTGCTACTCCTTCCAAAGGATCGGTATGCAAATGCATGTGTCCGTGAGACATGAAAGCTTGTCAATGGAAGTTCAACTACGGCGACCCTCACGTTTCATCTCGCGATTCCCACGACGCCTCCAACCCCACGGCACCACGCCCCCCGACATGCGCCTCACCCCTCTTGGTCGCACCGCCCCTCTGCCTTTGTGTGCATGACATGTGGGCCACCTAAAATGCGGCGAGCATCAAGTTTCTACCACAGCCACCCACGATTCCCATGACGCCGCTTGAACCCATGAAACCACACGTCCCCTGACCCGTGGCTCACCCCTCTTGGCCCCATCGCCTCTGCCTTGGGAGCATTACATGTGGACCACCACTTATCGGGTCCACATGTTATTGACTCAAAGGTAGGTGTAGTAAGGCGCTGAAGCTCAGACCCGACGGCCCTGAGAGGGAAATGTAACTCTTGCGCCACGGCTTGTGGTGCTCCCGCATCACGAACTCGTGGCAAACTCGAGATTTGTTTCTTTACTATACATGCACGCAACGATTTAATGGACATTGTAATCTCAACATGTGATGGGGAGCTCTAAATTTGAATTTGAAACTTATAAAACGAAAAGATTCAAAACAAATAAACTGGGAGAGAGGGATTATATCGTAGGATGTGTCCCATAGAAAATAAGTCCCCTAGTTTGTCACCGCGAAGATGCAGTTAGAAAGGAGCACAGCGTCTTCCTACTCGTACGGCAACAAATCGGGCGCAGACAGCATGGTCCACCTTTGACCGCCTTGTGCAAGGTTCGTGCTATCTTTAATTCAATCTCACCGTGGTTCCATCGTACCAATTCATGCGGTCAGGGGCGGAGCTGGGCCCCGGGCACCCAGGGCCCAGGCCCGGGGCGTGGGAAATTGAACAGGCTATAAATATATTAGGTGTTTCTGCAGGCCCAGGGTGCATCCCAAAGAAAGAAAGAAGGCCCAAAGCCTACAGCGGCACACCCCACGATCTCGTACGCACGAGCAGCCTGCCACGAGCCACGAGGCACAGGTATTGTCAGGAGACATTGCGTTGTTGCTAAAACAAAAGGAGCCGCAACCATGGCGCGGCCGCCACCGAGATCCATCTCCATACTCCAGCGCTTGCGCCGTCGTCCCCGTGGCGTCGCCTTCGCCCAACCCCCCTGCTCCGGGTTCCCGGCCGCCGCCCTCCTGTCCGGCGCGCCACCCCCTGCTGGCTGTTCACCGCCGGCTGCCGAACATTGTATTTTCTTAAATTTCATTGATGCGTTTCCTGTTTCTCCTCTATGCTTTCCACAATTCCGTTTGTACCTTGTTATACTTGTATGATATACGAGTGTATAAATTGCTTCAAACTGAAAAAATAATGTGTGTGTGTGTATCAGGGATATATCTAGGGTATTGTTGATCAAATTCCATAGAATTCCCAATTTTATTTCATATATTGTAGAAAAAGAAGAGGAAGAGATTTTTTGCTTTTGATGTGTTGAAGGTGTTGGCTCTTCTACCATCGCTGATGAGGTTATGCGAGGCACTAATGAAGAAAACCAATGATTTGGTACTCTTCTTTTATCATGTACCGTTCTTTGTAGTTTTTGTCATATTTTTATCTATGTTGTTGTGTCGTAAAGCATTGAGTTTTAATTCTATTTTTTTTGTTCAATTGATATTATTTAGTTTTTTTAGCAACAATTGAGAAATATTTAGTATGGGGTATCTTGTGAGGTAGCTAAAAGCCTTAGGACGTTAAGTATTTCCCTCGCGGCGATTTTTTTTATGCCCGGGGCTTGCTCTAATCCTGGCTCCGCCACTGCATGCGGTGGCCCATTGCATGGCTGATCCCAATGTTGGAAAAAGGTTCTACGGGAACAGTGTCACCATTGTAAATGTTGTGCAAATTGATGTTGGTACCCGTACATATGCAAGCCAATCTCCACTCACACCGAGCCTAGCCTGTGAAATAGTGGGTAGGGGGAGAATTAGGAAATGGACACGGAAGTAGTATTTAGAATGCATTTACTACGTGATCAAACTCATCTTACCTACTCATTAGAGGAAATCCGAGTGCCCCTCAACTACGGCCACGCCGCGCTGGAGAAACCTCCAAGGAAACATCCTCGTGCGTTCCACGGAACATCAAGATGCATTTGTATGAGTAGTTTATCTTGTGAGAGAAAAGGATGAATGAGGGTAGGCCTCTAGAGATAGAGATGGACACTGCTACTACCAATGTGTTGGCCCGTGCGTTGCAATGGATCCAAACTAGTAGAATAATACTTGTTCACGCGCTTGAAATATAAACACTCTAGTTTTGATATACATGTGTCGCCAGACACCCGACAGCTTGTCCATGGAAGTTGAACCACGGCGACCATCACATTTCTTGTTTCTACCATCGCCACACCCACACGCGATTCCACGACGCCGCTCCAACCCACGGCATGACGCCCCCGACGTGGACAAGGATCCTCCGACGTGGCTATCACCGCTGCTTTGCTCGTTTTCTTCGTTGATGTGGGACCCACGCTTATGGGTCCCACATGTAAGTGATGAATGGTAGGATTGTTCTCGTCCCTCATGCCTCTCGCCACACCGCCTCTACCTTTGTGTGCATGACATGCGGCCACTGAACCACGGCGACCATCAACTTTCTACCACGACACACCCGATTGGACACGGTTTGATCGCCCGCTGCGTGGTTCGATCCGCACTCCCGCACCATCGAATTTTCATCCAGCGGCTGTGACACATTTCGTCCCGCATCAATCCTCACCGAGTACTTATGTACTAGAGGTACTACCTGCTGGTGTGGCCATCTACGCCAGAACGCCTCGACGCCCATTGTGGTACCTCGCCACGCCACGCCACCACCGGCCGGTTCATCTCGAATGAGTGAGTCACGAACCACGCCACCACCATGAGAATGACATGTGGGCCAGCCGCATTTAAGGCCCGCATGTCATTGACTAATAGGCTGGGCACTAAGCCACTCAAGTTCAGTCCTGTGGGCCCCGAGAGGGAATTGTAACTCCTCCGCAGCCTTGTGGTGCTCCCTGGCACGAGCTCGTGCCAAAACTGGAATTTGTTTCTTACTACTACCAACTAGTACTAGTAAGGTACACGTGCATTGCACGCATGAGATTCTGGTGGTTTGTGCATTATGCTTCTACATGCGGAGTTTTCTGGATTCTAACATGTGGCAAAATCTGGTGGAATGTAAGGTTAGGCAAGTTTGATTAACTTAGGTGAGTGTTTAGTTCAAGCCACACCTTAGGCAAGCCACACTGGCCCCACATGACATACACACAAAAAATGTGGCAAGATTCCCTTAGGCTTGCCAACTTGTGCCTCTCATTTTGAAGAACTTATTAATAACTTTGCCTGAGCTTAGTTGTGGCAAAGTTAGTCATGAATTAAGTTCAACCATGGAGTCTTCTAGATTATACAAGTGGCAGAATCTGGTGGGTGATATCCAATGGCCAGTAGTGCTCGGATTTGCCATCTTTGTACCGTCGGATTGGCTTCATCAAACGACCAACTTTCAAAGTTTTTCACACACTATATAGGGGGTATAGATATAGATGTGCCGGTCCGTTGCAATGGATGCAAAGTATATCTATTTAGTGGAGTGCACTCTAAACACATTATCTATTTATTTTTCTCTAACCTTCCGTAGCCATGCAACCAAGCCACATAAGCTTCATGGGTGCCCCCCACATCATATTATTCATACTACGTTGATTGAAAAAAGATAAATCACCCAAAACAAGATCTTCCTGCTTTTTGTTCCTACGATGTTGTGTCAGGCACGATCTACTAGTTGTATAGTGGTAGTACTAGTAATATAGTATTAGGAGTACAAACTTGGTAAGTACTAGTAGGAGTAGTACTAGTACGGAATGCTCCTACTCTATCAATGAGCCCTGGCTCGACAAAAAATTTCTTGGCTTCCGTGCTACAGCTAGATCTTCCCTTGTTTCGCTTTTCCAACCCGGCGGGCGGGTGTCTGCTTGCTCAATCCAAGCGGTCCCACATGAAAGTGAAAATGCTAGGCACAGGGGCGGAGCTACATGAGGGCCAACACGTGCCCTGGCCCACCAAACATAGCAGGATTTTCATAGTTGTACATCCAGTTTTGAGACATGGAACATCGACGCAAGGGTAATTTCTATAGCCTGGCTAGTCTGGCACGCCCAACGTTTTGCTTCAAGCTCCGCCATTGCTAGGCAACACGCCTTCCCTAAGCTATGTCTCGTGCCGGACGGGCTGTGTTGTACTCCTGATTCCCGGGCTTGTGGGGGTGCGACGCGAATGTGGCAGGCCTTTTCCTTTTACTAGCAATGTGCCCGCAAGGCTATGACGGATCCAAAGTAGTAGAATAGTAGTATTTGTTCACAAACCTGAAAGAAATCACTATTGTTTTGATATACTCCTAATATATTACTCCCTCCATACCTAAATATTTGTCTTTTTTGAGATTTCAAATGGACTATCACATACGGATTATATAGGCATACTCTAATGTTTCTAGCAAGATGCCCGCGTGTTGCACGAAGTTGATGGAAAAGGTAAGCACAACTTATAAATTGATGGATGGAGTACTAGTTACAGTGATGCATATAATTAAGCAAAGGGATCGCACATGTCGGTATTGACGGGAATGAGAATGCAACAGCATAATAAGAATTAAGGCCATGATGATGCGATCACAGTGGTGGTTACAGAAGGCAAGAAGAAAGATGGATCCACGAACGTACGACCTCCTCCACCTCAACTTAGTGCACCGGGCCACCAACCGGCGGCTAAAGAGCGGCGGCTTTTGTGGCGAGGTCGAGGTGCTTCTCAACAAAGGCATCCAAGGCTTTCAGCCGGTTGAGGAACGCCAACGTCGTAGCGTCCTCACTGGCCTTGTAGATACCTATGTACACGATTTGCTCGTACGCATGGATGTGTAGGTCGACGAATTCTTGCAGGGCGAGGCGCCTCGCGGCGAGCGCGACCTCCAGGTGGACATTCTTCATGGCGTCGGCGGGCAGTCACAGGGCCACCAGTGCTTGAAAGAGGTTCCGGCCATGGAGGCCGATTAGGGTGGCAGGCAATGAGGAGCCCTAGCGCGCGGGCTGGAGGAGTACGGCGATGTTGTCCGTGAGCTTCTTGAGGGCGGTGAACTTGTTGCTGGTGGCAACAATCATCTGGTCCAACTGAGAGTCGTAGTTGGCGTCGACGGCGGCCATCCACCAGTCGGTCTCCAACACCATCTGGAGACGATCCTCGGCCCCATGCCGCAGGCCGGCGTCGTGGACCATCTGGCGCAGCCGCTGGCCGCTCACGAAGCATCGCCGCCATGGGTCTGGAGCGAGCTCTTTTGCGCTTAGTGTAGGTGCTTAGGCAAGTGCTTAGGTGCGTACGATGTGGTAGATGCATTGGAATGGAGGAGAGGCGCCATATATGAGGGCAATGAGGGCAAATCTGCGTTGCATTCACATCGCGACCTTTTTTCCTGACCTGCTCCCATTACTTCCTCATGCATTAATTGAAGGAGGATGCATTGGCCGTTCAACATATTGGGAACCGCTACTTGTCGTGGTTCTAAGTCTAACAGTAGAGTGGGGGGTAGGTATGGAGAGGCAAGGTCCTAGCTATGGAGAGGTTGTGAACACAAGCGATGTACGAGTTCAGCCCTTCTCGGAGGAAGTAAAAGCCCCACGCCCGGAGCCCCGAGGCGGTCGAGTGGATTATCGTGTAGGTATTACAAGAGTGTGAACCCCTCTGCTGTGGAGGGGTGGCTTATATAGAGTGCGCCATGACCCCAGCCAGCCCACATAATGGAGAGGTTAAAGTACATTAATTCGGGCGCATCGTAACGCCTCATAAAGTGCCTTAACTATCATTAAGTCTATTCAATTACAGTGCCGCTATGGAGTGCCTTCCGACCTTCGGTGGTCGAGTGTATCTTCATGGTCGAGTGAGTCTTCCATGGTCGAGTCCTTCTAACCAATGAGTGGATTTCTCGTTGGTCGATCGGGAGGTGATCTCTTCTAAGAGTGTCCTTGGGTAGGACGTTTAGGTCAGGTCTATGACCCTACCCTAGGTACATGAATCCATCATTAGCCCCCGAATGGATTGAGGCTTGAGTGAGGAAGGAGTTGATGTTGTTCCGATTGAACTTTGGCATGCTGGTTATGTGCCTTCTTCGATCAAGATTTTCTTTGTTGGTGACGAGCAACTTTTCTTCAGTCGACTCGATCCATTCTCGTTCTTTCATCGAGTCATCTTTTATACTTTGCTGTTCCTAAGCGACGGATCGCAGGAAATCTCGCGACTTGACAGACCGATCGCGCCGTCATGGATTTCGCGGATACGAAATTTGGGGAAGCGCTGAAGCGAACGGACCGCGGTGCTTTCGGGACGGACGGGACATGGACGCCGATCTCCGCACCGCTTTTTCCGCCACGATCGTGTCAATGCAACTGTTTGAGGATATGATTGATCGTCCGGTCCACTGTCATCCACTGAAGGGACGTTATAAATGCGATTTGTGAGGGCTTTACACGTAGACTCGTTCTTCCTCCTCTGCTCTCCTTGCCTCCGCCTAACGCAATCATTGCCGCCTCCGCGAACTCTCTCTCTCAAGACTTCGCCGGCGGCCATGGGCAAGGAGAAGACGGCGGCGCTGGAGCGCGGAAGAAGGCGTCGGCGGCGGAGAAGGCGCCGGGCGGCCGAGAAGCGAAGGGAGATCCACCAGCCGCAGTGGGTCTTCGCAAGATCCCGCTTGTCAAGGGCTGGGTCCAGGAGATTGATCCATCGACCATCAGGAGAAGGATCTCCTCGATATGGTCGACGACGGGCTGATCCCCATGGCGCCGCAAGGCTTCCCGAAAGAGTGGCAGCCTCAGCCGGAGGAGGGTGAGTGTGTGCTCCTGGCCACCCATGTTGATCGAGGATTTTCCCCGCCGCCGAAAGTGTTTTTCGTGGCTTTTTGAACTTCTTTGGAGCTCAGCTCCACCATTTTACTCCAAACTCCATCGCAGATCTTGCTGCATTTGTATCCATGTGTGAAAACTTCCGGGCTGTCGACCGTGACCGGGATTGTTCAACACATCTTCACATGTCGTTCTCGGATCGTGAAGAAAGCAAGTCCAGAGATGAGAAACCCAAGTGGTCCAGATAAAAGGGGCTTAGGAATCCAAGTGAGGAATAAGAGCACCTTCCCAGCTATGTCTTTTCCCGAGTCGGTCAGGGGCTAGCAGTCGACCTGGTTTTACTGCCAGAATGAGCCTACGCCTGGTCAGTCGAGTGGACTCCCTCCATTCACCATGAGTCGAGTGAACAAACCCTCCTCCCTGAAGGTGGTTTCGGAGGAGAGAGCTGACGTGAGGATGTTGATGGACCGCGTGGTGCAGTTGGTTCGGGACGGTTTGACTGGCATGGACCTCTTGGAGGTTTTCCTTCGGAGGCGAATCCAACCTCTTCAGTTCCGGAGCCACTGCATGTGGCTGTACTGCGGAACCGAAGACGAGACTCGAGTCCACCCGGAGGCAGTCGACGGCGCCATAGTGGAAAGGTGGATGGCCGTGATCACTGGAAACAAGGACAATCCTCGTGGATCCCGGAGGATTTCTCCACTCGACCATCACAGCGTTCCGGATAAGGTATATTTACTCTGTCTTCCATTGTATGTCTGTTGAATGTGTTTCTGTATGTCCTGCAATTTGGTCGATTGAACTCTGTCTTGACGCTTTCCAGGCCCTTACCGAGCTGTACTCAATGCCCAACGGAGCTCAGGCTCCGACTGAGGAGGGAGAAGCTAGCGGGGGTGAGAGCCAGGAAGAGTGGGATTCAGATGCCGTTGAGGATGACGACAACGACGACGACGATGATGAGGATGAAGAAGAGGAGGAGGAGGAAGAGGTTGCACCACCGCGCTCGGAAAGGCGGTCGAAACTTGTTCATGACCCTTCAACTGAACGTGGTAAGGGAGTCGCGACTGCTTCGCAGTCGACCAAACGCCCTCGGACCGCTTCTCCGGTGCCGACTGAGAAGGCGCCGAAGCAGTCGAAGGTAGCTCCGTCGAAGCCAACCAAGCCTCTGCCAAAAATGAAGGTGTCCATCCCCACCATATCAGGGTAAACGTATTACTTGAGTCTTCCTGTTTTGAACACGCTTTATCTCTGATTGATACTTGAATTAATCGACTGATTCTTTGGAACTTCGGCGGCGACTTCGAAACCTCGTGCAAGGCCGAGGACCATGAGATGGAGGACGCGCGACCTCAAATCCTGGTATTGTATCCTTGATTCTGTTCTCGCCGATCGACTCATAGTTTCTAACTTTGATTCTTTTGAAGCTCCAACCAATGACATTATCACCCTTCCTGATGATGATGAGGATGAAGAACCATTGAGGTATAGGAGGAGCAGGAAGGCATCCACTCGCAAAGCAGCCCAAGATGTGACGGCGCCGAGACTGCTGTAACGGAGGGGAGATCACCACTCGACATACCGTGTCCTTCGAGTACCGCTGACGAAAGTGCTCAACCCACTTCGCCGAAAGTGCTGGGCAACCTTCGCTCTTCACCACGCACCACGTCCCGGAGGACCAAGCTAGTGCTGCTAAGGAGGCGATACGCCAAGCAGGAATCATGATGGAGCAGGTGAAGATCGTCCGGGACGCAAGCCAAGCCGCTTATGATGCCAGCTCCGCTCTTCAAAGCAATGTTCAGGTCAGTCGACCACTGCCTGTTCTGTTAGGATATGCTATCAAAACTTCTTTTCTTTCTGAAATCCATAGCAGTCACCCACTGGGTGTGTTGATAAAAACTCCATGAGAGCAGGGGCACGCTGAGTGCACCCGCTGGGTGTAGTCCCCAAGGCTAAGGTCGACTGCTGGCAGTCGGCCTTAGACTTTACAAGTAAATATTGATCATCATTCGACTAAAATGAATGGGTTTCTGGAACCAGTGGGGGCACGTTGAGTGCACCCACTGGGTGTAGTCCCCGAGACTATGGTCGACTGCTGGAAGTTGATTATAGTCTGAAGAAGCTTTGGTCGACTGGTCGACTTTTTTTTTGTTTTTTTTGGTCGATTGGTCGACTCTGTCTTGAATAGGACCAGTGGGGGCACGCTGAGTGCACCCACTGGTGTAGTCCCTGAGACTACGGTCGAATGCTTGCATTCGACTGTGGTCTTAGAAACGTATGATTTTTCTCTTATTCACTTGGAAGTGAATCATCTCTTGACATTTTGTCGATTGATTCTTCGTAGAAATCATGTGATCTTGCGGCGCGCTATACTGAACTGGAGCAGAAGCATATTCAGCTCGAGTTGGACTTGAAGCTAGTGCAGGAGAATCTGACGAAGGCGAAGGAGGAGACCAAAGGTATGTTCGGTGAGACTTCGACGACTCCTTTCTTCCCCCATCTTTTTCAAATCTTACTTTGCTGTAAATTACAGGCAAGGTGAAGGAGGCCCAGAGGAAGAAGGATCTTGAGTTGTCTGAGAAGATCAAGCTTGCTAACGAGAAGTTAGCCTCAGTCACCAAGCTCGAACAGGACAACACCAATCAAGGCTGCTCCGCCATTGCCACCAAGGATGTCGACCGATCGAAGTCGACAAGACCACCTCGATCGAGAAGATCAACCAGTTGATCGGGAAGAAGAATGACTGGAAGGCTTCCTGGTGGTCTTGCTAAGAAATTGTTCCTTATGCTTGAAGGTAGTCTTTTACGCCGACCAATTCTTCCAAGCTGTGACGTTTCCATTCGACCATCGCCTTGACTCGGGGTTTTGTCTTTGCGAATTCTGCCGCAACCTTGAAGAAGAAACCGCCGCTTAGAGCTGAACCTTGACCTGTCAATTCTCCGTGAATGATGAAGTTGCCATGAATGTCTTCCAACCGAGTCTCGTGTTGCGCTGTCGCGGACTACCTCGCAAGGCTGAAGGTTGCTACATCCCGCATCGACTCGACGCCCGCCCGGGCAACACTCCAAAATGACCTCGAAGTCGTGATGGCTCGATTGAGCGCCGCCCCCGACCGAAAGTGCAGGAGTGGAAGAAGTCCTCGGCTCGGTCTTGGCGCAGATGTCGCTTCGCGTTGTGGCGCGAGTCCACTGCAAGGACGCACGAGAGGATAAACTGGCGGCTCTCCGAGTGGCCAACACCAAGAAACACGACTTCAGGTCCTTCATGGAAACTTTCATCGCTGCTGCTACACGGATCGCAGATGGGATCGACCTTGATGAGTTCGTTGCTCCTTCCAGCCCTCCACAGGTGGGGTAAAAAACTTCTTTTAAGTCTGATACTTTAAATTTGCCTCGGTATGCCGAGTGGAATTGTAACCGATAAAACCTTAACAGGCTTAGTGCCTGAGCACTCTCGATTCCTTTAGGTATCGACCTAAACTCGGATTGGATGTTTGCACATGATTGCTTTTGGCTTGAGTTGCCCTTCGCAGGTTCACAGCGAGATGCCTACTGCAGTCGACTTATTCATAGCGAATCGGGCTGCAGCTAAGCCCCAGTGAGAGGTTTGCTCTTCACTCGGTAGGATTTCTTAAACCTTAGACGAGCACTGGGCTGCAGCTAAGCCCCCGAGTGAGAGGTTTTGCTCTTCACTCGTTAGGATTTCTTAAACCTTAGGCGAGCACTGGGCTGCAGCTAAGCCCCCGAGTGAGAGTTTTTACTCTTCACTCGGTAGGATTTCTTATACCTTAGGCGAGCACTGGGCTGCAGCTAAGCCACCGAGTGAGAGGTTTGCTCTTTACTCGGTAGGATTTCTTATACCTTAGGCGAGCACTGGGCTGCAGCTAAGCCCCCGAGTGAGAGGTTTGCTCTTCACTCGATAGGATTTCTTATACCTTAGGCGCAGCACTGGGCTGCAGCTAAGCCCCAGTGAGAGGTTTGCTCTTCACTCGGTAGGATTTCTTAAACCTTAGGCGCAGCACTGGGCTGCAGCTAAGCCCCAGTGAGAGGTTTGCTCTTCACTCGGTAGGATTTCTTAAACCTTAGCCGAGCACTGGGCTGCAGCTAAGCCCCCGAGTGAGAGTTTTTTACTCTTCACTCGGTAGGATTTCTTATACCTTAGGGGAGCACTGGGCTGCAGCTAAGCTCCCGAGTGAGAGGTTTGCTCTTCACTCGGTAGGATTTCTTATACCTTAGGCGAGCACTGGCTGCAGCTAAGCCCCGAGTGAGAGGTTTGCTCTTCACTCGGAGGATTTCTTATACCTTAGGCGCAGCACTAGGCTGCAGCTAAGCCCCGAGTGAGAGGTTTGCTCTTCACTCGGTAGGATTTCTTAAACCTTAGGCGAGCACTGGCTGCAGCTAAGCCCCGAGTGAGAGGTTTGCTCTTCACTTGGTAGGATTTCTTATACCTTAGGCGAGCACTGGGCTGCAGCTAAGCCCCAGTGAGAGGTTTGCTCTTCACTCTGTAGGATTTCCGTTGTATTTGTGGCGGCTTCGGAGGAGAGGGCCGCGATCAACCTGCACCTCGCCTTCCTTGCGAGAGCACATCATACTTATGGTGTAACTCGGAGGAGAGGGTCGAGTCGACTGCGCCTCGTCCTCCTTCTTAGCTGAAGACGTTGTACTTATGGTGTAGCTCGGAGGAGAGGGTCGCATCGACCTGCGCCTCGTCCTCTTCTTGAGTGTACGTTGTACTTATGGTGTAGCTCGGAGGAGAGGGTCTTGATCGACCTGCGCCTCGTCCTCTTCTTGAGCAGACGTTGTACTTAGGCGTAGTACTTGACTGCAGCTAAGCCTCCGAGTGGAAGTCCGGCTTATCACTCGATAGGATTTTTAATAACTTAGGCGAGCACTGGGCTGCAGCTAAGCCTCCGAGTGGAAGTCTCGCTTACCACTCAGTAGGATTTTTATACCTTAGGCGAGCACTGGGCTGCAGCTAAGCCTCCGAGTGGAAGTCTGGCTTACCACTCGGTAGGATTTTTATACCTTAGGCGAGCACTGGGCTGCAGCTAAGCCCCCGAGTGAAAGTCTGGCTTACCACTCGGTAGGATTTTTATACCTTAGGCGAGCACTGGGCTGCAGCTAAGCCCCCGAGTGGAAGTCTGGCTTACCACTCGGTAGGATTTGTACAAACTTAGGCAAAGCGGATTCACGGCTAAGCCACCCACTGGGGGAAAATTTTACTGAACAAAAAATAAAAAGTGACAAAAATCATGAAGGAATTATGACACTATTATTTCGAACTTCATGAACTACAGAAGTATTTTATTACAACTCATCCGAGTGAAAAACTTTAAGTGTAAAACGGGCGGAGCAGATCCGCATTCCAAGCTCGGGGCTCTTCGATGTTGTGTTCGACGTTAGAGACGATATGTCCGTTGTGGAGAACCTTGGTGACGATGAAGGGCCCTTCCCGTGAAGGAGCGAGCTTATGTTGTTTCACTGATCCACTCGGAGAACTAGATCTCCTTCTGGAAGGCTCGACCTCTCACATTTTCGGCGTAAAGCCGACGCAAGTCTTCTTGGTAGATGGTCGAGCGGATCGAGCCATCTCCCTTTCCTCCTCTAGAAGGTCGATCGCGCCCCGACGCGCTTTGTTCAGCTTCGCGCCGTTGTAAAGTTCGATTCGGGAGCGTTAGAAGAAGATCACTCGGCAGGACTGCTTCAGCCCATAGACCAAGAAGAACGGAGTTCGCCGGTCGACCGATTAGGTGTGGTCCGCAATCCCCAAATCATCAAGGGAGTAAATCGACCCATGCTCCACCGCATGCTTAAGATCTCGCATCATCGGGGTTTCGCACCTTGAGGATTAAGCCATTGGCTCGCTCGCTGTCCATTCGATCATGGATGTGCGATCGAAGCGTAGTCGATTCGAGTGCCTTGAGCGTTGCAGAAATCCTTGAATTCTTTTGAGTCAAAATTCGACCCATTATCTGTAATAATGCTGTGTGGGACTTCATAACGGAACGTCAGCTCTCTGATGAAGGAAACAGCAGTACCGGCGTCAAGATTCTTGATGGGTTTAGCTTCAATCCACTTGGTGAACTTGTCGATCGCTACCAAAGATACGCGTGAAACCACTATGACCCGTTCTCAAGGGACCGACCATGTCCAACCCCCATACTGCGAACGGCCAGACGAGCGGAATGGTCTTCAAAGCTGACGCAGGCTTGTGCGACATATTGGAGTAGAATTGACATCCTTCGCACTTGTCCACTATTTCTTTCGCCATCTCATTCGCCCTCGGCCAGTAAAATCCAGCTCGGTATGCTTTGGCTACAATGGTCCGAGAGGACGCATGGTGACCACAGGTTCCCGAGTGGATATCATGGAGAATGACTCGACCTTCTTCTGGCGTTATGCATTTTTGACCAACTCCAGTCGGGCTTTCTCTATACAGCTGTCCTTTGATAACGGTAAAGGCTTTGGATCGACGGACGATCTGCCGGGCCTCTTCCTCATCCTCTGGGAGTTCTTTTCTCAGGATATATGCGATATAGGAATTGTCCAATCAGAGTGACCACTAAAACCTCCATGACCAAGTCGACCACCTAGGGACCTCAACCTCGGTCGGATCTGTGGCACTCTTGGGCTGTGGAGCTTCTCTGTGAAGGGTCTTCTTTAGCGATGGAGGCGATATGTTCCAAAAATACACCACTCGGAATGGCTTCTCTTTGAACCTATCTTTGCCAGATCATCTGCCGCTTGATTTTTCGATCGGGGATGTGATGGAGCTCCAACCCTCGAACTTCTTTTCCAGCTTCCTCCTTTGCATTGCAAGATCCAATATGGCTGGGCTTCTCACGCCCCACTCCTTCATCACTGGTTGACCACTAAATCTGAATCGCCATAAACCATCAAAGACGGACGCCGAGTGAGATGACCATCGCAATCCATATAAAAGGGCCTCATACTCGCCTCATTGTTGGAGGAATCAAAGTGAATCTGGAGCACATATCTAAGCTTGTCTCCTCCGGGGAAACCAGAACCACCCCAAAGACCGTAACCATTCAAAGATCCTAGAGCCGTCGAAGAACATGGTCCAATGCTCCGAGTGAACTTCAGTCGGTTGCTGTTGTTCAATCCACTCGGCGAGGAAATCAGCTATTGCCTGGGACTTAATGGCTTTCTTTGCCTCAAATGATATCAAGGGGAAGAAGTTCAATCGCCCACTTCGCCACTCGACCGGTTGCGTCTCACAGTGCGAGAATCTCCGATAGAGGAGCGTCACGACGATCGTGATAGAATGATCGAGAAATAATGAGCAACCTTCTTTGTGGTCATGTATATGCCATACACAAGCTTCGATAATGAGGATATCTCTGCTTGGATGGAGTCAAGACTTTGGACAAATAATACACCGGCGCTGAACTTTGAAGGCCTTTCCTTCCTCTTCCCGCCGATCAGTTAATCAGATCGACGACTTGTCCAAAGGGCTGCGATATAAAGCAACAGAGGATCTTTGCTGATTGGAGCAGCAAGCACCGGCTGGGTGGATAGCGAGCTTTTAGCTCGAAACGCTGCATCAGCTTCTCGAGTCCACTCGAACTTGTTCCGCCTTCTTCATCGATCGGTAAAGAGGCAATGCCTTTTCACCGAGTCATGAAATGAATCGACTTAAAGCGCCAAGCATCCAAAGATGCTTCGACATCGCACTCGACAGTATGCGTTTCATTCGGAGAATAGTACCGATCTTCTCGGATTAGCGCCGATCCTCGCTCGAAACGAAAACCGAGTAATTTTCCACCAGAACTCCGAATGTGCACTTTGACGGATTGAGCTTGATATCGCACCTTCCGAGGTTGGCAAATGTTTCGCGAGGTCAGCAAGCAGGTCGGAACCTTTTCGCGACTTAACGGCGATATCATCCATATACGCTTCCACATTCCGACTGATTTGAGTGAGAAGACACTTCAATCATTCGCATAAATGTGGCTCCGCATTCCTGAGGCCGAATGGCATGGTGATATAGCGTAGCACCGAATGGAGTGATGAAAGCTGTTTTATTTTGTCGGGTCCATACAGACGGATCGATGATACCCGAATATGCATCTAGAAAAGACAATCTCTCACATCCCGCGTCGAGTCAACAATTTGATCTATGCGGGAGAGGAAAATGATCCTTCGGCAGGCCGATTGATGTGCTTAAAGTCAATGCACATGCGGAGTGGGTTGTCCTTCTTGGGAACCATGACGACATTATTGAGCCACTCGAGTGGTATATCTCTCGGATAAATCCTGCGCCAACAATGAGCCACTTCTTCACCAATAGCTTTTTCTTCCGACGGCGGACCCAAGATGCTCTTTAACTGGTTTTGCTGACTTGTCGACTCGGAGGCGATGCTCAGCCAGTCCCCTGGGAACACCTGGCATGTCAGCTGGCTTCCATGCAAAAATGTCCTAGTTCTCACGGAGGAACTGGATGAGCGCTTCTTCCTATTTCTGGTCGAGTGTCGTGGAGATGTGGGCCGTGGCTGCATTGGGGTCAGTCGGGTGAATATGAACTGGCTTCGTCTCACCAGACGACTGAAATGCAGACTCTGTGGCCGGCTTCTTGGATCGCAGCAAATCACTCGGATCTGCGTTTTGCTTATATCCTTCGAATTCGACCGCTGTCACTTGGGAGTCGGCAATCTTCGAGCCCTTCTGAAAGCACTCTTTTGCCTTTTTCCGATCGCCGGTGACAGTGATCACTCCCTTGGGGCCTGGCATTTTCAGTTTGAGGTACACGTAACATGGTCGAGCCATGAATCGATGCGTGGCTGGCCTCCAAAATGGCGTGGTACGACTCTGAAAATCCACAACCTCAAAGGTCAACTTCTCCTTGCGAAAGTGCTTGAATCACCAAAACCACGCCCGAGCTATTTGGCCGAGTGAATTGGCCTTCTTCCTGGTATGACTCGCGGAAACTCATGTTGATGGTACTACCGACATCGGAATGCCCATCCCTTTCAATGTATCTGCATATAACAAGTTCAGCCCACTACCACCATCCATCAGCACTTTCGTCAGTCGAGTGCCTTCAACAATTGGATCGACCACCAACGCTTGCCGCCCAGGAGTGGCAATATGAGTCGGATGATCTGATTAGTCGAATGTGATGGGTGTTTGAGACCACTTCACGTAACTTGGCTTTACTGGGGCAACCATGTTCACCTCACGGTTAATGACTTTCAATCGACTTTTGCTTTCCACATCCGCGAAGATCATCAGAGTGGAGTTGACGTGTGGATATTCTTCCTCACTGTCCTCTTTGTCTCCGGCCTTGTCTGGCTCCTTCTCCTTGTCCTTAGACTGTTTGCCCTAAAACTGCTGGATCAGGACTCGACACTGGCGAGTGGTGTGCTTTGGGTAAATGATGTTGCCCTCTTCATCTTTCTATGTGTGAATATGACATGGCATATCCATCACGTCGTTTCCTTCTTTATCCTTTACTTTCTTAGGATTCCAGGATCCTTTCGGCTTCCCCTTGAACTTCCACTGAGTGACGGCCAGGGCCTCTCCAGGAGCTGCTGGCTCGGCTTCCGCTTCGCTTCCGATCGAATTTCCTTCTCGATCGACTTGGTTTATACTTGCCGCCGGAGTCGGTCTTCTTCCTCGCCACATGCATTTGGTAGCAATCTCCATCATCCGACTCAAGGTCATGTCGCCGGTTCGACCGAACTTCAGACTCAATTCTCTATTCTTGACGCCATCTTTGAAGGCGCAAACTGCCTGATGGTCCGACACATTCTCCACAGTATGGTGCAGAGCGATCCACCTCTGAATGTACTCTCGGAGAGTTTCATTGGTCTTCGCACACAGACTTGCAGCTCTGTCAAGCCGCCGGTCGCTTGTGTTCCTTCAAAAGTTCGACTTAACACTCGGGACAAATCTTCCCAAGTGTATATCTTGCTAGGAGGTAATCGATTCAGCCATGCCCTTGCGGAACCTTCCAACATGAGGGGCAAGTGCTTCATGGCCACCTCATCATTCCCGCCACCAATCTGAACGGCCACTCGGTAATCTTCAAGCCAAGTTTCAGGCTTGGATTCCCCGATGAATTTGTGACTCTCGTTGCCAACCTAAAATTGGGAGGATCATCGTGGCTCGATAGCCCCGCTAAAACACTCCGGACCGAAACATGTACTCGACCGCTTGTGGGTGCATCCTCTCGGTCCGCTCGATGAGCTCTGTTCGGTCGACCAAGCCTTGCACGATAATGGATCGCGCGTCAAGCTCGGTTCTCTGGGGTCGACCGAACTCTTCGCCCGTCATCGAATCGACGCTCGTCATCCTGCCGCCGAGGAGCGTGAAGATCCTTCCTCGAGGGGAAGCGGGCACTCGGACGCTGTCATCCCGGTCATGTCGGTCTCCATACTGATCTCGCCGGTTGTCGCGCCCTTCTCGCCGCGGAGGCGATCGGGACCGTGGAGTCGATCGATGATTCGCAGCGACGGATCGATCATGGAATTCTGCTTGCGATCGCGACACGGCTGAGTTTCGGTCTCCCGCTGCTCGAGTAAATCTCGATCTGCGAAGCCTCTCCCGCTTCCGACCGGGAAGGCTGGATGGACTCGCTATACGGGTTGCACCTAAGCTAAATTCTGAATTGGCGGCGGTATACCCGAGTCGGCGGGAAGAGTCGACGCCGACCGCTTCTTCAGAACTTGTTGTCACATTGCCGAAAGTGCTCGCTGAAGGTTCTCGGAAGCGTTTCGGCGACATTGGCCAAACGTGCCTCCACCAAGGCGCGAGCCTCGTGGGTTTCTCCGCGATGGGAGTATGCGTGGCATCCATGTTCTCGCGGGCGGCTCTTCTCTATGCAGAGAGTCGAGTGTCTCGGCCGATACTCTTCGTGCTTTTGCGCTGGGTCACCTCCTCCGGCTGCTCGCCGCCATGGGCGCGGCCGGGAGGACTGCGGGGCCGTCGACCATGAGGATCTCCGCCGCTGGATCATCGCTATCGCATTCGGATGCGATCTCACGAGCCGCCGACAGATCGAAGCGGCCAGAGGGACTCGTCGGGCTCAATTGCCGCGACTGGGCGATGGCTGCTGGCGAGCATCGCATGCTTCACCCACCGCTGGAGTCTCGACCGACCAGAGCGCTTGCGCTGGTGGGAGACCGGGTAGGCGACCGATAAAGGAGTCGACCGATATGGAGTCGACGGTTGCCACAGCAGAACGCCGCGGACACATGCGCGAAAGTGCGTCGCCCCGCGGACGGGGAGCGCCTCGATGTCGAGTGGAGCCTCCTGGAGCCATGCGGAGTCGTCGGCGACAAAGGTGAGAGCACCGGGACGGATCTCGCGCCCCTCAACCAAAACTCCAGCAGTCATCATGATGAAAGTACTCGGAAGTACCGCAACTTCTCCACAAATTGCTAAAACACCTGCCCCACGGTGGGCGCCAACTGTCGTGGTTCTAAGTCTGACAGTAGAGTGGGGGGTAGGTATGGAGAGGCAAGGTCCTAGCTATGAGAGGTTGTGAACACAAGTGATGTACGAGTTCAGGCCCTTCTCGGAGGAAGTAAAAGCCCTACGTCTCGGAGCCCTGAGGCGGTCGAGTGGATTATCAGTGTAGGTATTACAAGAGTGCGAACCCCTCTGCCTATGGAGGGGGGTGGCTTGGATGCATGATTTTATCCATTCGAGGACATCCATTTGTTGTTTTGGTCGTTTTGATTTTTCTGACCAAATGGATGGACAAGAGTGCCTAAGTACCTCCCCTAGCTATCTATGCTTTCTTGTCTCAAATTCTATTCATGCTTACATCACAAATTTTGAACAAGTCATTTTCGGACCCTCCGGTGAGGAGCACTGAGCCACCGATCCGTCAAGGGCTAATTTCCAAAACCTTCTAATTGATTTCGGTCAGACTAACTCACTCAAACTCGGTCGAACCGAAAGCATTTAGACTGATCTAGGTTTTCATCTCGGTGAAACCGAAGTTGTGATTTTCGGCGTGACGAAGTGCATAATCGCTTAGCAGTTATCCATCTCAGTGCCACCGAAGTTTTACAACTCGTCCCACCGACGAATAAGGGTATATTCCGAGGCAGCGCTGATTCCTCCTTCAAACGTTTCGCCCCACACCCCTTGCCGCCGCCGCCTTGGTCTCCGGATCGTCGCCGCTGCCGCGCCAGGCGCTCGCCGCAGTCTCCGCCGCCAACGGCTATCTCCTCCGCGCCGTTGCAGCCAGAGAAAACTCCACCAAGTTAGGGTGAGTTTGATCCCCTCGTGCTCCCATCTCCGATTCAATGCACGCTTGATTGCCTAGTATCTTGCCACGATTGAAATCCTCCTGTACACCAGATTGGTTCGTTTGAACTAGATTCGAGTAAAAGTTTTAAGGTTAGGTTTCCGCGGAACATATCTCGGTGAGACCAATTTTATATTTTCGGTATGACTGATTTGGCCTATGGCCATTGCACTGCACCCTTCGGTCCAACCGAGTTGTGCAAAATCGGTGTGACCGAAATGAAGATTATGTGAAACCCTAGTGTTTTTGGCAGGACCGAAACCCACTTCGGTCAAACCGAAAGTGGTGTGCCAAGCTCCTGTTTAACACTTCGGATTCACCGAACCTTAAACTCGGTCTAACCGAAATGTCTTCTATGAAAACTTAATACTAGAATTTGAACTCATTTTTTTGCAAAAACTTCTGCAGCTTTGTGATGACTCTTCTTCTCTGCCTACACCTTATCTATTCACGGGTTGTCAGCCATGTCGATGCCGAGTGATAAAGTGAGAACAGGTCGAGAGACACCCATTGCGTACATTCCGAGGCAGCACTAGTCCCGATCCTAGTAGCTCATCCGATGATGGTGAGAGGAGTACACCAAGTGGCATGCCTCCTGCAGCCACCGAGCTAGAAAGAAGAGGAATTCAGATGATGAGGATTCAGATTTTGTTGTTGAGGAAGAGGTGACCTCAAAGCCTAAAAGGAAGGTTGTTGCCAAAGAGCAACAAGATCAACAATCTAAGAAGGGCACCAGCAAAGTCAAGCAGTCAACTGTTGCTAAGAAGCTGAATTTGGGAGAGGCAACTGCAAGCAAAGTGAAGAAAACCACCAAGAGAAAGAGGATAGTGCATGTGTCAGGAGCTAGAGTAGATATGTATATTGATCCTCATGCAGATGCAGCAGAGAGGATGAGGATGAGGAAGCACCCAGCCTCCTCCTCGTAAGCCAAGCTCATGGGTGATGCCATTAAGGCCGGAGCCACATCAAAGCCCAAGAAATCTGCTCCAGCTAAGGCAGCTCCAAAGAAAGCTCGCCGCCAAGCCCAAGAGGACCATCAAACATTCCAATGATCAAAAGAACAAGGATGATGTGCCACCACCTGAAGTCTCGACGATGAAGGACCAGTTTTCTTTGAAACTTCGCCCAAAACCGCCGCTCCATAATGATGCTCATCCTCAAGCCGAGGATATGAAGGCAAGGAAAGATAGAGGTCTCGGGCTATGGAGACAAACTGACCCATATGCCGTGAGGAGAAGAACTGCCAGAGATCCCAGATTTCACACCGAGAGAGCAGCAGGACTTCTATGAGACCGCGGCCGATGGACAAGAAGCCCATAGTCGCAGCACACCGATATGTTGATTGGAAGTACATTGACAGCGAAGAGCACAGAGATTTCTTTCCACATGTGCATGAAAGTTTCACTGCATGTGGAGTTGCAGATTTTGTAGGTCAGAAATTGACCAGTTGGAACAATGAGATGATAATGCAATCTTATGCCACAGCTCACTTCTACCCTGATGGAAAGATTATGTGGATGACTGAAGGTCAAAGGTTTTCTTCTTCTGTTGAAGAATGGGAAGAAATTCTGAATGCTCCAGTGCAATGAGAAGATGATATTGAAAGCACATTTGCTCCCTGGGTGGTTTTGGTAATTAATGACAACATACTTTGTGGTTGGACTAATGCTTTTATCAAGTATGTTTCAGGAAAGTCAATCACTCTGGCATGGCAAAAGGACTGAAGAGGTGGACCCCTAAGATGCTAAGGAAAACATTGGCAAAAGCTCAAGACTCCATTTTCGGTTTAGTGATCCAAGATCACATTGAGTCTATAGGAAAGCCAATACTATTAAAAGGGGATGAGGTTATGATAATGATCTGGTTGCTCAAAGTGCTTAGCGATCTATCTCCCAAACTATCAGCAATCTTTCATTCCAACATATACTCATAAGTAATCTCGGTCCCACCGATTCCATAAACTCACCACACCGAGATGAACCACCTCACCACAAAGCCAAACCCTAGTAATTTCGGTTTTCCGATTCCAAACTCGGTCTCACCGAAACTAGTGTTGCCAAGCTTCAGAACCTTCAGAATCAAATCGGTGTCACCGAGATGATAAAGTCGGTCCCACCGAGAATGGAAAACCCTAGTCTTTGGAAGAATCGGACTCACCGAGATTGTATTTTCGGTCCCATCGAAAATCCCAACGCTCACAAGATTTGAACTTTCGGTCTCACCGAGTTGTCAACTTCGGTCCGACCGAGATTGGTCAAATGTGTGTAACGGTTGGATTTTGTGTGGAGGCTATAAATACCCTCCACCTCCTCTTCATTCGTGGAGAGAGCAATCGAAAGAACTACCACTCCTACCTTACATTTCGAGAAGAAAACTACCTACCCTTGTGTTGAGATCAAGTTGCTCCACTCCCACCATATGAAACTTGATTTCTAGCCTTCCCAAGTTGCTTTCCACTCAATCCTTTCTTCCATCACAGCCAAATCAGTGAGGAGAGTTGAGTGTTGGGGAGATTATCATTTGAAGCACAAGAGCAAGGAGTTCATCATCACCAACACCATCTATTACCTTTTGGAGGGTGGTGCCTCCTAGATTGGTTAGGTGTCTCTTGGGAGCCTCCGTCAAGATGTGGAGTTGAACCAAGAAGTTTGTAAGGGCAAGGAGATCGCCTACTTCGTGAAGATCTACCCCAGTAAGGCTAGTCCTCCGTGGGCGATGCCATGATGGCATAGACAAGGTTGCTTCTTCGTGGACCCTTCGTGGGTGGAGCCCTCCGTGGACTCTCGCAGCCGTTACCCTCCGTGGGTTGAAGTCTCCATCAACGTGGATTGACGATAGCACCACCTATCGGAACCACGAGAAAAATCTCCGTGTCTCCAAACTGCGTTTGATCTTCTCCACCTCCCTTTACTTCATATGCAATTTACTTTCCGCTGCCCATACTCTAGAATTGCATGTGTAGTATGCTACTTGACTTGTATGCATGATGCTCGACTTGATCTCCATTGTGAACTTGCCAAAAACTTGTCATTGTTAAAAGGCTAAACTTTTATCTTGTCGAGTAGTCTAATCACCCCCCCTCTAGACACTCTTACCTTCAACGATCCTACAGATATTGATGTATATGGGATTCCAAAGAAGAATCATGAATCCATGAAAAACATGTACAAAGAGGTTCCAGCAGAGGATTTGGAAATCTGGAAGCTCGGCTCAGTCTACCATCTCCAGGCAGGCTTACCTACCACTAATACCATTTTGAGGCATACCTTGATGCCCAAACTGAGATGATCGCATGATCGTGAGGATACTCTATCAACATGCTGCACATACTTGATGAGAGAGCACCTTTCAAGGTGATGGACTTGATGGTAGAGACCATTAAGAGGACTGCGGTGACGTAAAAGGTCATGTGGATTTGCCCGCAGATTCAGATGCTTATCAATGCCAAGTTTGGCACGGGCACATTCTTGTTGGATAGAGAACATTTACCGCTGCAGCAGAGCATGAAGACAATGTTGTTGTGATGGATGAGGAGGATCCGACATCTGTGAAGGTCAAGCCAAGATCGCAGCTGCTAAGAAAGCCAAAGGCGACAAGGAAGCAAAGAAGAGCAGCAGCAGCTAAACCAAAGAGTTTCGGAGAGCAAATTCTTGAAGCTACTCAAAGGATTGAACAACGCTCGCCAGCATTGAACAGTCTCAGAGAGCTTAGAGAGGATTGTTGACGAGAAGATCCACGCCTGGACGTGAAGCCGATCAAGTACAAGTGACCGCCAACAAGCTCGAGGCGGACATTGAGGAAGCAAAGCAGACAAGGCAGAGCTTATGCGTGAGTTGCAGGATGACTTAGTCCAGATTCTCATCGACAGATCGCTCCGGTTCCCAAAGGATCCCGATCAGCTGCTATTCCAAAGGATCGACACCGGACTACAGCTTCAAAGACCTCCCATAGTTCCAGCCGATTGCTCCTACTCTAGCTCCAGCTCCAAAGTGTCCACTCCTCCAAAGACAGACATCGGTGAAGTCTTCGCCGATCTTTGTCATATCCACTCCGACATCAACCAGACGGAGCCGCCCGGCAGAGTCCACAAAGGACGCTTAGCTCTATGCTTTTTGAACTTTTGGTAACTTGTTGCCAAAGGGGAGAAATTGTATAGATCATAGGGCTTCGAGAGAGAGAGTGCTGTTGTCTTTGCGCTTTTGCTCTTTCGTTCTTTTGCGTTTTCTTTGAGATACTTTTGGTTCTCCGTTTGATTCTACCTTAATGAGTGCTTGGTCGTACTATGCTTTAATGTGCGCTTAATACTTATCATATGCCATTCCTATCTCGTATGACCATTTACTCATGTCTTGGTGATTGGGTGCATGCTGTTCATTCTTATCATTTTGTGCGCTCCACCAAGATGTATGTGACATGGAAGAGTGACCCATGATCCTAATCGATTGTGCATTTGCATTCAAACGCAAATCTTAAATAATGCACAAATTTAGGGGAGCTCTTGCTTATCACATACTTCTCAAAGCGATTTATATTATTCATTGATTATATCCTTTGTCGAAGCTTTGATCTATATGTTGTCATCAATTACCAAAAGGGGAGATTGAAAGTGCAACTAATCCCGGGTGGTTTTGGTAATTAATAACAACATATATATCATTGAACTAATAGTTACTTGAGAATCATTTCAGAGAGTTCATTGATATGGGTATGGCAAGGATCAAGAAGTGGACCCCCAAAATGCTAAGGCAAGCATTGGCAAAAGCTCAAGACTCCATTTTTGGTTTAGTGATCCAAGATCACATTGAGTCCATAGGAAAAGCCAATACTATTAAAAGGGGATGAGGTTATGATGATGATCTGGTTGCTCAAGTGCTTAGTGATACATCTCCTAAACTATCGCCAACTTTCACCGCCATAGACACTCATAAGTAGTCTCGGTCCCACCGATATTCCAAACTCAGTCACACCGAGATGAACCACCTCAGCCATAAGCCAAACCCTAGTAAACTCGGATTTTCCGATTCGAACTCGGTCTCACCAAACATGAGTTGCCAAGTTTCAGTAACCTTCGTCATCAAATCGGTGTCACCGAGATGATGAAGTCGGTCCCACCGAATCGGCATGCTCGTGTCATTGCACGAATCGAGACTAACCGAGATTGTATATTCGGTCCCACGAAAATCCCAACGCTCACATTATTTGAACTATCGGTCTCACCGAGTTGTCCACTCGGTCCCACCGAGATTGCTCAAATGTGTGTAACGGTTGGATTTTGTGTGGAGGCTATTTATACCCCTCCACCCCTCTTCATTCGTGGAGAGAGCCATCGAAAGAACTACCACTCCTACCTTACATTTCGAGAAGAGAACTACCTACCCTTGTGTTGAGATCAAGTTGCTCCACTCCCACCATATGAAGCTTGATCTCTAGCCTTCCCAAGTTGCTTTCCACTCAATCCTTTCTTCCACCACAGCCAAATCAGTGAGGAGAGTTGAGTGTTGGGGAGATTATCATTTGAAGCACAAGAGCAAGGAGTTCATCATCATCTACAACATCTATTACCTTTTGGAGGGTGGTGCCTCCTAGATTGGTTAGGTGTCGCTTGGGAGCCTCCGTCGTCGAGATGTGGAGTTGAACCAAGAAGTTTGTAAGGGCAAGGAGATCGCCTACTTCGTGAAGATCTACCCCAAGTAAGGCTAGCCCTCCGTGGGCGTAGGCCATGATGGAATAGACAAGGTTGCTTCTTCGTGGACCCTTCGTGGGTGGAGCCTCCGTGGACTCAAGGCAATCGTTACCCTCCGTGGGTTGAAGTCTCCATCAACGTGGATGTACGATAGCGCCACCTATCGGAACCACGGAAAAATCACCGTCTCCAAAATTGCGTTTGCTCTTCTCCACCTCTCTTTACTACATGTGCAATTTACTTTCCGCTGCCTATACTCTAGAATTGCATGTGTAGGGTGATGCTTGACTTGATCATAATTGTGAATCTGCCAAAAACTGTTCTTTGTCAAAAGGCAGAATTTTTATATTGACAAGTAGTCTAATCACCCCCCCTCCAACCAAGGTAGACGGTGAGTGGTCGAATTAATTTTGTAGTTTGCACAAGTATAGTACGTTCGTTTTTCTCAAGAAGTTATGTTTACCGAGGCATTAATTAGAACGAATGCATGAATGACCACTAAATTTCCATGAACTTGTACATGCATTGGTTAGTTTCCTCTTGACACTGCTTGCGTCGGGTGATCTAACGCACCTCGAAATCCAACATGTAATGGTACTACTACTAGTATAGTAGAATTGAGACTTATCAAACGGAAAAACAAATGTTTTTTAGATGATCCCTATAAACCTAGTGGGTATGTACTCCGTAAAAACAGATTTTTCCAAAACTAAGTCGCTCCCTTTCATGAATTTTGTAGTATACTCCTCCGTCGACGCTCCCTTTCATAACTTCTGTACTTCCTGTCGCCGACATGTGGGACATATAGCAACCGGGTTGACGTGTCAAGAACCAAATAATAGTGCAGAACAGCAGGGGGCGCACCCCACTTGTACTGGCCCAGTAGTAGTAATGAGCAATGAGACGTCAAATCACAATGCCGCACCTTCCCAGACGGACAAAGCAACCATTTTTTCACACTTCGGTTCACCATCATCTCAAACCACGTACTAGTATTGCTTCTGCCTCAAGAGGGACATGCACATCGCCTTGGTACATCATGACACGTGGGACTGCATGACAGGCCATGCTCCCCCGCCGATCGCTCGGTAAAATCACCTCATTTTTACTATACTTCATCCGTATCAATTTACTACATGGCATGCATGTCGTTCTAGGTTGAGAATTTAACTGGCTATATATGTGATGAACAGTACTCTAGCCTTTTAAAAAATGTATACTTTTGTACAGTAGTACTATCGATGGATTGCGCCATGGAGCAAAAATTGAAATTTAAAAAAAGGGTGGTACATATAGAGAGCGCTCGTCGGCAAATTATGCACATAGTACTATTAAAAAAGCTAGTACGTGCTTAATTGGGGTGCTAAATTCTATTAAAGAAATACTAGTAGTATGTACATACTGAAGAGTTAAAGTAACGAGAAGAAACATAACATAGTTCTGCTAGGGGCTCAGCACAACACACCCCTCAAATTAAACTAAGCACACCTGAAATTAAACTATGCAACTACTCCGGTAGACACTGCATTAGAAGTTTAGAACCACCATGAGCAACGACACTGCCACCTTACTCGGAGTCCTCGTCCACGTCCTCGACTTCGTCCTTGTCCCTCTTCCTCTTGGCCGATACTTCTTTGCTTGAACCGCCAACTTGGTTGTTGCTCTTTATCCAACCCTTGTAGATATTGAAACAAAGGTAGCCATCCATTACAGCGTAGTGGATGTGGTCTATATCTAATACATTCCGCTGCTATGCATGACGATGAAACGTGTAATGAGGTTTCCCCAGTTTACGGTACGAAGGATGAACCATAGCTCCTGCCAGGGTCAGCATTGAAGGCTGACGAGAGGGCACCAGCTGATTCTTCTAGAGGTCGAAGGGGTTGCCTACAACGAGGCCTATCCGACCCAGGACTTCTTTGTCGTTCTTAAAGTCTACAGTAACAAATTTCACTGTTTTGTCCTTGAGGAAGTTCTTAAAATCCTCGCAGTCAACGTCGGCATGGCATATGTGGTAGACCAAGCAAACATTATGTACGCAAACCTGGATCACGGCGGACTTCTTCCTCTCTTCATCTTTTAGATCCTTCTCTCGTCCCAGGACTATGGTGTACTCAACATCTAGCCCAGCGACCCACTCATCATCTGAGTTTTCGAACATGCGTCTAAAGCGAGAAAGGCATCCTTTCACCGTTGCGGAAGAACGGGTGTAGATGACGTCGAACTCAGCGCCGGTGATGGTTATAACCTTGTACTCACCGCTGATCGGGGAGATTTGGGACGCCATGGATTTGGGAGGAGGGTTAGGATTAGTGGAACTGTCATAATGTGAATGGACAAGACGACTAGGAGCGAACCGCCGTAGTATTAAAGGACGTGTGGGGACGAGTACGAGCGAACTGCCAGCATGCGAACAGCAGGGTAGTGGCTTTCCATTCTCCCATGATACGGGCTTCCAAGAGCCCTTGGATCTGAGATCGAATGGTTGCATGGTGTGATTCTAGACCTATGGGTGAATATTCTATCCTGGAGGGTTATTCTGCAAATTTTCAGCAACTTGGCATGCGACCGTTTGATCTCAGATCCAAGGGCTGCCAGCAGCCCGTTTCATGGTCGCGCCTACAACAACCGTCGCGTCGCCTCAGCAAATCGCTACTTTGGAGATTTAACACGGTCGCTAGGCTATCCGATGTTGGCATGTCATACATAGTCATCACTTAGTCACTCATACTACAACAAGGTTGGCTATAAGGTTGGCTATAAGTGTATTTTTTACTCCTCTCTATCATTTTTCAGACTTTTTCCGTCCCATAATATAAGAACGTTTTTGACACTAGTGTAGTGCCAAAAACGTTCTTATATTATGGGACACAGGGAGTACTAGTATTTATTGCATTTGCCAAGGAGTGACCTCTTCCAATGAAATGGTGTTGCTAAGTTTGCTTCATTTAATTAGCTATAGACTCAAAAATTTCTTTTCGCCTAGGTACACGCGCTTAGCACCGTTTCTTCCTTGGGTCACCAAACTAGTCTCTCTCTTCTTGATTAACTTGCCACATCAGACTTTATGCCTATGTGGCAAGCTTAAGCACCTATAGGAGCAAGTAAGTACAATAGTGCGCTTTACATGGCATTTTTGCATATGTGGAGGAAAGAGAGGCAAGGAAAAAGTGGAGAAGTGGGCTCTCAGGCTAGTCATAGTGGGAGTAACTTAGCTAGTAACATAGCACACTCCAAGAAATTTTTGCTTATGTGGCAAGTATTTGATGTGAGGTGGTAACATAATATGTTACTGTAACATAGCACTTCCCAAGACAAGATGAGTCTACAAGCTAATAAATGAAGCCATCTATGACACTACTATCATGTTATTTTGCATTATGAAGGTAGTAACTTAGGCTAGTGTCATGCATATGACACAAGTCTAAGTTACTCCCCACTATGACCAGCCTCATGCAAGAGCCAGCCTCTACTACATGGTGGAGCATTGGGAGAGGCACCTGTATGGAGGTGGTCAGGAATCGGGAGACTCACGCCGGTCGTAGCACCGCAGTTAAAATGATAATGGCAAGTCAAATCACGGGGCCCCACCTGTCCAGCAAGAAGACTTCATTGTTAAATCACACAGCCCTACGCTTGCAACCTACTACCCTCATCTTCTCGCGCTCTGTCGAATCGACTAGGCGGAATCGCCTCGCCACCAAGCAGAAAAGCCCCGCCCTCGACTTTTAAATACAACTACTCCCTCCGTCTAGGGGAGTAAGTCATCTTACGAAAACCAAATAATCCCAAAATACTTAGGCGTGGTGCATTAACTTCTACCTCGTTTCTTGTTTCTTCACATATCAACCAATAAGAATCCAATGATATACTTTTTGCGACATAGTAACTCATATTTAGTTAGTCAAATGGATGACCTAGAACTACGTGCAGGCCCTATAAACCGAGACGCCTACAAATAAAAAACCGAGACGGAGAGGGTAGTTCAGCACGTATCTTTTTAGATCAATATAGTCGGGATTCACCAAGGAGCATAACCAAGTGGTAGGCTGCTCCTGTCGTGTTGGCGTAGCAACTCAAGCAGGGTCAGTCCGCACACGAAATGGTGACACACTTAACAGGACCCCTTTGGCAGACATGTGGCTCATCCACCATCTTGTTCCGCGTGCGATGCACCAAATTACAGTTTGGAGCAGCGGTTGAATTGAGGCACCCGGTCATAGCGCCGCATTAGAGTAGAAAATGAGCGATGAGGGGTCAAATCACAAAGCCCCACCTTTCCCGCATTAAGCTGGACGGACAAAGCAACCATCATTTCACTCTAGGGCGCAAGAGCATAAAGAAAAGAGAAAACAATGATGTGTGCGGTAGCTACCTAGGGCACCCTAGGGTAGGGGTCTCCACTACAAATCCTTTTTTTGAAAGCTCCATCACTACAAATCGGCTTCTCCCTCGTCCTCTTGAAGAAAACCGATGATGAGTGCGGCGGTAGGGTTTGTAGGAGTACTATGGCGTGCGGGGCCACGTAATAATAAACGGGTTCGAGTCGATGCCTTAAATATGTGTGGGCCGCTTGGTTTTACGGGAACGAGGCAGCATTTTGGGTTCGGGGACCAGTGGAGATATAGTACGTACAAAAAATTGTGGCCGTAGGTTCGACCGAAAGGCAATGATGCATGGGCCCTGCATTTTGATATACCCGGGGCCGTGTGAAATTTGCTACTCTACTCAAAACTAGTAAGGTACACATGTATTGAATGCATGAGATTTCGAAACCAAATTATGAATAAATACACACTATAGCATGTAAAGCTTTGAGTCATATATGCATGATGTAGATGTTCATTTAGTTCTTATAGTTCATCTCATTCAAAATCAATTAGTTTTATAAAAATGTTAAGATTCATGGGGTTGTGCATTGTAAATAATAAAGTAAAAAACAGATAATGACAATTCATTTAGAAAAAAATAATCAATTATGATACAGAAGATTCTAGAACAAAGGAGAAGTGCTTGTGTTTTGAGGTTTGTGCATTATGCTTAAGTTCAACCATGGAGTCTTCTAAATTGTACATGTGGCAGATCTGGTGGAATGTTGATGATATCCAACGGCCGGTAGTGCTCAGATTTGCCCATCTCTGCACTGTCGGGTTAGCTTCATCCAGCGACCATCTTTCAAAGTTATTGGCACACTATATGGTTCTTGTGCCATAGTTGCATGTTTTTGGAAAAGAGCTACTAGTGGGTTGTACTATCTATTTAGGAATAGAAGATGTGTACATGGAAGTTGTAGGGAAAGAGATGACATGGAGCATCTCAATTCCTATGAGTAGGAATTGGAAAAGAAATGTCATTTGGTTCACATCATAGGAACTTTTCTATTGAATCTAGAGATGACATGTATCTCAATTCCTATGAGGAGGGATTAGAAAAGAGATGTAATTTGGTTCATATCATAGGAACTTTTCTAATGAATATAGGCTAATGTTTATTTTCCTTTGAAATTAAGGGAGTATAGGAATCCATTCATATGAACAAAGTGGCTCTAAAGCTATAGAAATGATATCATGTTTATTTCCTTTGAAATGTGGAGTGTATGAATCTATTCCTATGAACCAATTGGCTCTAAAGGAAAAAATCCTATAAAAATCATATCATATAGAGTTCCTATGATATTCCTCAACACTAAAGGATGGTTGAAATTGCTCGGGTGATACGATGGTCTTTCTTTGTAGACTCCTCACCCATCTTTATAGTTACCTCTCGAAGATGAATGAAATGATATATACAGGGTATTCTACATGTGCAATTTGGTACACGAAAACTCGGTAAAAGTTTGCGAGGTTCGAATTTTCAATAAAGCTATATGCACTGCATTTCGAAACGGAGGGAGCATACGGCAGTTGCTAACACTCATGTGGAAGATTTGTGTGTAGGAGGAGTGGCTGTTCTGTTAAATGACATGGCAAAACTGACACTGTTGGATGCCGATCTAACGGTTCTTACGGTGTTCGTCAGGAAAAGGCTTGTGGCGAACGTTTGTCGGATAATGATTTACGGACACATGCATTGCATTGATACGTGCCCCACTCTCTCTCACGCACACGCACCCTCACGAGTCACGACTCTCCTGAGTCCTCTCGCAGACTCGCACGTCGCGCCCACCGTATATCTGCAGGTAGACGTCACGCACATATGTGCTTTTCACACCCTACCCTCAGAACTTCTAAAAAACAAAAGACGTCGCGCACATTTTATTTTAGCTCACACGTCACACACTTATACTATTACTCTTGCGGTGAACGTTCTTTGGGCATAGTATATTGTACTCTCATGAAGAGAAGCAGTGCACACACTAGTTCTTTCATACCCACTCACGGGTACACGTAGGAGTGCATTTTTTTAAAGCTGGTACAACAAAATCACTCCACTGTATATAAAAGCAGGAGCCTTAGCGCTTGCTTTACTAGGGTTCCCCTCGTTCACTCTCTCATGCTCTCCAGATCTAAGCAAGACATAGGTGGCCACACTCTCTCTCTCAGCTCACGGCTGGTCACAAATCCGACCGGACAACCTCGACCGGGGCAGGGGTGTAATTGCATCGTTCATGCTGTTGTCGGCGACGAGGGAGGAGACCAACGGCTGCCTGCGCCTCCCGATCGGCGGCCGTGCCGTTCTCTCCGAGAGAGCGCCGGCTCGGGAGGGCCTCCGACCCCTTCTTCCTCCCTGCGGTATTGTGGCCAAGATGCGGCCTCCCGACACCGTCTTTGCCACATGCCGACGACCCTCAAGTATATATTCCTTCAAAACCTCCCTTGCTCTACTACCCCAGCTCTTGCCCCTTCGTGTGGATCCTTTTCTACTTCCGTCCGTTGTTCCAAAGCCACCTAGACTTCTACTATTATTAGAAGTAAAGCTAGTTCATACAGTCGACTCAAAGCATTGGTTCAAACAGGGAAGAAAGTGGGAAAGCTGTAGCATGAATCTAGGACTTGGTTCTAAGAGGAAACAGGGGAAAGTAGTAATATTTGTCACTGTTTAAATAACTGTATTTCGTATTTGCGCAAACAGGGATGTCTGTCTCCATATCGTTTCGGGATGTCTATCTCCGTATCGTTTCTATCCGCGCAATCAAAAGCACACACTCAGTTTTAGTACAACTACGCAAAATGAGATGGCTATCCCTCGTTGCCGTCGTCTAACCTCCCATCTTCAAGGTATCCCTACATTGGTAGTAACTAAGGTAGAATGACCAACACAATCTAAAAGAAGCTGATTCGTACATTTTACTTCCTGATTGCAGTGCAGGGACGAGCGACAACAACTGCATCCTAGTCTGGAATGCACTTTCTACCAGTTCATCCATGGACCGAGGACTAGCTGGCACGGCTGCATGGCGGTTTTTGACAAGGTCGGAGAAGAGGCATTGTGGTGCTTATTTCGCAAATAGCGGTGCTTAAATTTAGTGGAATGCACAAGAATTTCACTGTCAAGATAATCGCATGGTTCAGTTCAGCATTCCAGTTGAGACCACAATTATAATTGGTTATTCTGGAATGAGAGAACCTAACCCTGGATGGTGGCAACAAGAAAAAACTAGAGTGAACTCCAGGAAATTTAAGCCTGCCGGGAGGCCCTTTGCTCAGAGAAGCCTTCCTTGTTTTTTCCTGATTTGTAAACCTTCTCACAACTTTGTCTTTTGCTGTGAACTAGTATATGTTTGTTATGTTCTATGAATCATTGAGATGTATAAAATTGCTTAACTTATGATTTTCAAGTTTTTTATGAAGACAAGTTTAATGTGAGTGTTCCACATGAGCGCTGGACTAGCGTGTGAACGTTTGGAACTTATTACATTGTGGCCTCAATTAACTGCATGAACCACTATAACAAGATACATAGTTGCTTATATGTCAGATAGCAGACTGTTGATTGTTAGTTGGTCGATCGCCTAGTGTTGAAGCAAGCTGAGCCAATGTGTTGTGTTTTGCACAACTGCTTACAAGTGGGGTAGCACCAACAGTGTTTACAAGTACTTATGTATACGTCAGCGCACAGTTCTCGAACGAATGCTCTATTTCATCAAAACACACACTGCTTGTATTATAAACTGTGACAACTTATGTCTTACCATGCCATATTCATGAAAAAACTAGTGAGGATGCATCTGTTTTGGCAAAAAATACGATGGTTCTCACATGATTCACGGGCACACAAAAGTAGCAGCAGTTCCCATAGAAGGATTCAAACAGAGTACTAGCCCCAGAGGGGTCGATAACAGGCAAGGTTCGGATAATTAGACACAATCCAAACTACTATTAAACACTAGCTGGGGCAACTATTTCATGCCTCGATCTAATTTGGGCTGGACACAAGACGGACCTTGCCATGAACATCATCGAGGACGTCCCGCAGCAGCTCAATCCTGTGAACCTTCATGAAGACAACCTTGTGGCCTTGCCACTGATAAACTTGTTTGTGGAGGCATGCCACGTCATCTTCCTGCGTAAGCTTGACAAGAACAGTATGCCTCACAAACGAAGGAGTAGCTTTGAACTTCTTGTGCTTGAGTACACCCTGGACAACACGCCTGACAACAGTGACGCTGGAATACAACTCTTCATTGGTATAACCGCAAATGGCTTCGTGATCCAACAGCCTAAGAACTCTGCTTTTCCTGCGTATATTCAGGTTGTCCGCCTCATAGCGAGTGACATGTACAACCACACAATCCTTGTCTGCATCAGGGCTCTAAGTGAAACAGAAACAAATTCTGAATTACTTTTCAGTATAGCGAATTACTTTCAAGCTAATAACATTTTGCATTATTAATCACCACATACTTCCTTTTCTAAAATAAATCACCACATACTTAGATGAAAAACCACAATCGAGATCGGCAAAGAAGGAAGTCACCTTGGGCAGCTCAGCGGGGGGGGGGGGGACACATCCTCGAAGGGGGAAAACTGCTCCTGCAGTGCCACGGGGGTTGTAACCTCAAACGGGCGTTGACCATCTCAGTAGTGGCCATGAGCGTATCTGGGGTCGGCTCGGTGGTTGCCTCCATCTTCTTGGAACTCTCTGTCTCGTGGGGATCAGCCTCCCGCGTCTGCTCCAATATCGGCCGATCTTTGCCTGGTTCTCCTTGGTCCATCATGAAACTGGCGAATACTAGGAGACCACTGAAAGGAAAACACAATCAAAATGACAATGAAACAAAAAAGAGAGTGAGGATCGGTTACTGCTTTGCAAAAGTTCTTTTTTTTCTGAACAAAAATATACCAACATCACGGATCCACTTAGCTTCCCTTCGTTGGGAGAGAAGAACAGTGGCAGATGCGAGTGTTGCCTTTCTTGAAGACGGTGAGGGAGAAGGGGATTCAGCGAAGAGTGAAATGATGGTTGCTTCGTCCGTCAAACTTAGACTGCGGGAAGGTGGGGTTTTGTGATACGACGGCTCACATCGCCAAGACTACGACCGGGTGACTCTCCACTTTGCATAGTGCCTTCTAATTTGGTGGATGGCATTTGGGCCCGCGCGCTGCATGGCCCGCATGTCGGTGAACAAAAGTATAACGGCATTCAGAAGAGGGAGACGTTTCAATGACCTAGGAGGAGCCAGAAGCGGTAGAGTGTCTCCACTGTACTAGTAATAATTGTTTTTCCGGTAGTCTGAGAGTGTCTCCACTGTACTAGTAGTAATTGTTTCTCTGGGCCCAAGACAAAACAGCCCATCCACACTAGTAAATAGTAAAATCAATTCAAAATCCCATATATTTACTGAATGTGAGGTGCTACTCACACCCAAAGACACCGCCCCCAAAAAACCTGGGTGCTCTTCTTCCTCCTCGCTCCCACCCACTCACGCCACTCGCTCCACTGCACCCCAAATTCCTCACCTCACTCCTACAGAAAACCCCAGCTCCCCTTCTTCCTCACTCCTACAGAAAACCCCCAGCTCCCCTTCTTCTTTGCTCGCACTACAACTAGGCTCGTCATTCGCTACTCTGCTCAAATCCGTGAGCGCAATGCGACACCCTCGAGGAAAATGGAGTCGGCTGACCCCAGCGCCAAGAAGATGAGGCTCCCGCAAGTGGCGACGCCTGTTGTAGATCCCGCACCCGGCAGCGGGGAGAGAAGCAGTGACCCGCCCCCACCGGATCCCAGGAACCCGTAGAATCTCCCGGACGCCGTCCATGGGGAGATCATCTCGCTTCTCCCCACCAAGGATTGCTGCCGCACCCAAGTCCTCTCAATTCGGTGGCGCCCTCTATGGCGCGCCGTGCCCCTTAATCTCGATTGTCGTCAGCTATCTCTCTTCAATGATTTTGAAATCCCCAGATCCATCATCTCCTCCCACCAGGGCTCCGTTCAAAGCCTCTGCATCCCGTCATGCTACCTGAGCAATCATATCATGCCCTGCACGGTAGACGCCTGGCTGGAATCCCCTGAATTCACAAAACTATAGCTGCTTGAGTTCTACTATTCCCCTGGAAATCACATACCACATACCGAACGCCTTGAACTTGTGCCCTCAGCACCGATGTCCATCTTGCGGGTTTCCTCCTCTCTCCACACCGCCACCTTTGCGTTGTGCTACCTACTAGACAATCTGGTACTAAACCTTCGACTCCCATTTCTCAAGAAACTTTCACTTGTGCGGGTTCGTATATCAGAGGCCTCATTGCAGAGCATCATCCACTCCAGTTGCCCTGCGCTGGAGTGCTTGGTGCTTGTTTTCACAGTTAGAATTGGTTGTCTCCAAATAAAGTCGCCTAACCTTGTCAGAATTGGAATTTCTTTTGACGGAAGGCAGCTCATCATCTAAGATGCCCCTTCACTTCAAAGGTTGATCCTTGATTCTATTTATTGACCGTTGCAAATAACCGTCCTCTCTGCGCCTAAACTAGAGACCTTGGGTGTAATACATGATCTCTGTGCTCATTTCAATATGGTGTTTGGCTCCACAGTTCTTCAGGTACTTTATATTATCATCTACACTAGTAACCATAAGCTGCATTTTAAATTTCTGCGCATAATTTATATATCATCTTGGAGTACACATTTTGTACTAATATTATGTTCTATGCCCAATGAAGAGTTTCTCCATGGATGGCCTATCAATGGTTTGGATTCATCAAGATCTTATATATCCAAATGAATAGTTTTGATCTCAACAAGATTATTGGCTTGCTGCAATGATTTCCATGTCCGGAGAAGTTGTATATAAAGGTGATAATTTCACGCACATCGGAAGCCCGCATATAGTGTACTAGAATTAACCGTTCAGCTATTGCTCTTTCGACACTCTTCTTTTAGACCTTAACTGTTTTCAATCTTCATGTCTATTTAGGCAACAGGACGGGGTAAGAAAGTTATAACCAATCGGTGGATTCGTAAGCATCGGGATTTTCTCACTTCTCATGAGATTCGATTGAAGACAATAATGCTAGAATGATATGTAGCCAACCGTGCGAACACAAGATTTGTCACATTCTTCCAGTTGAATGCGAGGTTACTATTGTCCATCAGGCTTAAGTTTATCAGCAGCATGGTTTTGATGGATGGGTATGTCAAAGAGCAAAAAAGGAGTTTCAAGTGGGCAAAAGAGCTTCTGAACGTGTCGGTCTTCTATTTACAACATATTTGTGGTCATAATCCAGTAAATTTTACGACCCAGGATGTTCATTCTATGGACCTGACCAATCCATTTGACTATGACTGCCGAAAACAGTGCTGGAGTTAGATGTTGTTGCCCTTTTCAAAATGGGTTTTTTTTGTAAACCTGATGAACAATTAACCCTCGTGCTTTTGTACAGTTTGTAAGCTGGAGTTAGATGTTCTTGCGCTTTTCAACTCGGCTGTGACAGTCATATTTTCTTTGAAACAAGGCAAATGGCTTGCCATTCGTTTAATTTAGAGTGAAATATTGTAACAAATCCCAACCAAGGGAAATAGCATCACTCTCGCCGGCTGCTTGAGCTCACTGTGCATTACAGAAGCCAAGTGATTAGCCCCCACCAGCACCCACAAACTTATTTCGTACTAGCACATCAAATGGGCTGTAAATTTTCGTAGGAAAGGCTGCATGACCATGACAGATTTGGATTCTGACATTTGGGACCCGCGAGGAAATAGCCTATCCAAGGTGGTGTCGACTTACTAGCCAGTCAACAAACGATTTCGCTTACTACCGTTGGATTGACATCCAACATCTGTCGTGTATCTTCTATCTCTTGTCTTCTTCTTCCTCCAGCCGCCCAAACCAAACCACCCCGTTGGCTCCGCCTGCTCCCTCCTCCCATGGTTGGCAGCGCCTCCGCCGCCCTACCGTATGTACCCTCCAAAATTGGCCAGTCCCTCCCTCTATTCCCCACACGTCCTGTTATTCTCCGGTGATGTCAGCCCCAACACGCACCCGCGCCCAACCGCCAACCTCAGATTCTCCGCATGCGATTAGACCGGCGATCTTCAACGGCTCTTGTTCATTCCGCCCGAGGCCTCGCTGTCGCCCTCCGCCTTTGCGGCCTTGGTTCGCTTCGCCGTGTGCTGTGCGCCGCCTTCTTGCGTTGTCAACGCTATCAACAACCGAGGAACAAGGAGATGATCAGACGTGGAGACGATGACGAAGAGGGACCCACCACCGCCATGGCGAAGTACGCAAGTAAGTGCCTCTATAGTACAAGCCCAAAAATATGGTTCCTCCTAATGATTGGACATCTGGGGCTCACGCCATTGTCAACATAGTCAATAAACAAGAGAATTACACTACGAGCGGCTGACACCAGGGACCCAGCAAGTCACGCAGTTTTTTTAGGAACAAGCAGTTGTTCTTTATACTAGTTTTAGCGACAGATCAGGGTAACAACGGGGCTGTGCGGGGGTTGTGGCCCCTCTAGCCAGGGTTTTATTTATGTTTACCACATCATGAGCCCAGTTGTGTTTTTTTCTTGCTGAAAATGGCTAGCCCAGTTCTATTTTTTAAAAGAAATACCCAAACAAGGCCTACTTGCTTTATCGGCCCTGCTGGGCTACAAATCTTTCAACACGAGGAGAATTACATTCGGTTCGCCCAGAAATGGGCTGTACATTTTTAAAACACATCAAACCGGGAATTAGTTTCAATTTTTTTTCATTACAAGATCTTAAATTCCATTGATTTTTATGCGTGGACAATTATTTGGATTTTATATTTATATAAATTATTTTTCAAAATAGTTTGAATGTGAATCGATATTTCTGGATTACAAACAGTTGACCGCACCGAAATATGCAAAATTTTGTATACTTTTTAACTGTGGCCACAATATGGGGTGTAATGCTAACAAAAAGAAGATGGGCTCCCAAAAAATTCTTAAGAATTAGCAAATGGGATGTACATTATTAGAAATAATGGCAGATGGGTTGTATGCTGTTTTCCACAGATTTGAGGCTGACTTGTGTGCCTACTACAGGTTGACGCGTATGATTTCATAAAAAAAAGATTGTCGCAAACGCAACGCCTTGTCAAATTAGTCAACACACGAGAGCAGTGACTGTTGGATGTCCATCAAACGGCTGTCGTGCTTCTTCAATCTCTGCTCTTCATGCTCCAGCCGCCAAACAAGCGCCAAGCGGACTGCCGCCTCCTCCTCCGCATGTCGGCTATGTTGCCACGCAGCCTCACGGCCCTGCCGGTGTGTAGGGGTCCCGAACTGTGCGTCTAGGCGGATGGTAACAGGAGACGAGGGACACGATGTTTTACCTGTGTTCGCCCTCTCGATGGAGGTAAAACCTCACGCCCCGCTTGATTAATATTGATGATATGGGTAGTACAAGAGTGGATCTACCACGAGATCAAGGAGGCTAAACCCTAAAGATAGCCTATGGTATGATTGTTGTAATGTATGTTGTGTCCACGGACTAAAGCCCTCCGGTTTATATAGACACCGGAAGAGGCTAGGGTTACAGTAGTCGGTTACAATGGTAGGAGATCTACATATCCAGATTGCCAAGCTTGCCTTCCACGCCAAGGAAAGTCCCATCCGGACACGGACGGAGTCTTCAATCTTGTATCTTCGTAGTCTTGGAGTCCGGCGGGACGATGATAGTCCGGCTGTCCGGACACCCCTAGTCCAGACTCCTCAAGAGCCCTCGAACCAAGCTTCAATGACGATAAGTCCGGCGCACATAATGTTCGGCATTGCAAGGCGGGTTCCTCCCTTGAATAATCCAGAGAAGATCATGAACACCAGGATAGTGTCCGGCTCTGCAAAATAAATTCCACATTCCACCGTAGAGAGAATAAAATGTACACCAGTCCAATCTGCTGATGTATTATGCGGCGTGACATCACACCGCTACCAAGCCTTTGTTTGAATCGTTTTTTACTATACCACCTCAAAGACGCTTAGCGAAGCGGTTTCCTTGGCACGTCTTGTCGAAGCAGAGATCGTGTTCCCCTTATTCCGGGATTCTCATCAATACGCGTGTGGGTAACCCAACCGTGCCCATCGCCATGCCTCCTCTATCGAAGGTGAATCTCGAACGGTCACGGAGACGACCCTTGGTATTTTTCCCCTTTATAAGAGGACCATGGCTTGTTCTTTTTCTTCAATCTTGCATCGAATCTCCTCCTTGCTCCCAGTTCCAACACCCAGAGCCTCAGATTCGAGCGCTTCGGATTCTCAACCATGTCCGGCTCCGACCTCCAGGGCCGGTGGATGCCCTCCTCTGTCACGGAGGAGGACGTGTTGAAGCTGCGTGAGGCCAAGTACCTATCCTACGAGATTTCGCACAGGTTACCTGCCCAAGGGCAGGCCGTGCCCGCCCCTAGCCCGTGAGTACGTTGTCTTCAGATCCCACCTCCGCCGGGTTTAGGCTTCCCGACGGACCCCTTCATGAGAGGGCTCATCTTCTACTACGGGCTGGATTTTCACGACTTGGCCCGAGTCCATCCTCCATATCTCCACATTCATTATCGCTCATGCGAAGCCTTCCTCGCGTCACCCCCCACTTCGCCTGTGGTGAAGACCTTAATGTGGAGCCAAGATGATCGGGCGCTAAGCGGAGTGCGGCGGGCGGCTATAAGGAAGGGCCGATGCCCCGTGGCCCGAGGGTTCCTTCCAAGAGGAACTCGGATTGTGGCAGCAGGAGTGGTTCTATATCACCGCTCCGAAGGGCAGCAAACAAAAGCCGCCGCCTTCATTCCGCCCGGGACCTCCACGCCGACTGATGTCGTGGGTCAACCAGGGGCTCAATTGGGGACCGTCCGAAGACGTGCCCTCATTGCAGGGCCAGATTCGAGACCTCCAGGCGAGGGAGATCAATCTGGTCGTGGTGATGCAGGTTATGCTAATCAGCGCCTTCGCCGCAAACGCCGCCCCTCTCCGTCTATGGGAGTTCAATCCGAAGGACCTAGGATTCTCCAACACTTCATGGGTGCGACACCGTGGAGATGTACAAGTTGTTCTTCGACCGCAGTAGCGGTCCGGACTTGACCGAGGACACAGCCTAAGCTGCAATCTCCCGGATACTCGGGTAAATAGCTAAGAGTCCGGACGTCTGCTTATCTGCGCTTAGAGTTCGCCTCGACCCATTACTCTTCACAGAGTGGGTAGCGCGATCGAAGCTGATAAGGTGTCCAGCTCCTCCCAGAGACCGTGACTGGAGCCCGTGGCTGGTCGAATGTTGGAGGTCGCACCAGAGAAGGGAGCGATGGGGAAAAAGAGGAGCTATTATTTCGCCCAAAGGGGCGTATGAAGAGGGGGGAATCAAAAACCCCTCCTTCCAGGGGGAGAAGAGGACCGCCTCCGAAGATCCGGAGGCCAAAGCCCCTAAACGGGGGAAGGGATCTTCACCGGGGGGTCCGGCGTCCGGGGACAATCCGGACGTACAATCATCGCCCAAGGATCAGCCCTCCAGCGAGCCGTGAGTATGAAAAGGGGAGTTTGTTAGTAAGAAAATACCTTAGATTGTACTTCTGTGGGTAACCGAAATTTTTATCTTGCAGTTTGGATTTGCAGCCTTCTCAGATGAGTTCGTCGTCGGGGGACCTTCTTCCGGAGATGATGGAGAGCGAAACGCCTCCGTCTGCTGCGCCGTCAGATAGGGCAGACGAGCTTGAAGTATCGTCACGGAGGGTATCCCCGAGTCCGGAGGGGCCGGAGAGTTCGGCGCCCGCTAGTATCCGGCCGGGAGAACTGAAGAATCTGCTTGAGAGGGCGTCCATCTCAAAAGATCACCGTGCGTTGATGCGTATGGTGATTGGAAGGATTTCATCCGCCGAGAGCGGATTGCACAATGCCGCTACGAGTTTGCTGGCGGGATTTGAGGTACGTGAGAATGACGCACCTTTTTTTTTACAGTTTTGCACATAAAAGTGCGCCCTGTATAGATAGTAGCCCCTGAAACTCGGTAGGTTGTCGAAAATGACAGCGTGCCAAGGATCAAAATCGCAAGTAATGAATGTCGGCGTTCCTATGCAGGTGGCGGATAGTCCGAGGGCTAGCCGGACTAGTGGAGTTGCCGAGTTAATGCGGCAACTTGACGTGGCGGATGCGGACATCGCACTTGTCAACCGGCGACTTGACGAGTCGCAAGGTAAATGAGTTCTCCGATCGCTTTATTAAGGGGTCAAAGCCCTCCTCTGATAAATTATACGCTGTGATACAGACGGTGCTGCTGCTGTGGAGAGCCTTCGGGCCGAACTTGCTCAAGCTAAGGAGCAAGCCCGAAGGAGTGACGCGGCTGCCTCGAGGGCGGCCGAGGAGTTGAAAGCCGAAAAGGCTGCACACTGCCTAAGCAAGGAAGAGATGGCCGAATTGGCCGTGAAATTAAAAGATGCTGCCGACCGCAATGAGGCTCTTGAAAAGGAGCGCTTATCGGAGCGGGAGGACCTGGGGAAGGCCACCGCCGAGGCCAAGGATGCCCGTTCTGCAATGCGGGCCATGAAGGAGGAGCTGCGCCAGGCTAGAGATATCGTGGCTGGCAAGCCTTTTCTGCTACGTCGCCGGTTTACGGATCAAAATTATGCTCAACTTGGCCAGCTGTGGAGTCCGGAGGATCCGTATATGGACTTAGCGGCGAGTGCGGCTGATGCCGTTGAGCACTTCCGGAGCCAGAAGGATCACAAGACGGAAGAGCTATTGTGGTCTTAATTCCATAGTCCGGATCGTTCACTTCCATTGACCGATCGGTTTGCCGAATGGGCCGAGCTAAATAGATTGTCCGGACTTGCCATGACTGACATCGTGGCTCATGTCTGGCCAGAGAGGCCCAAGGCGACGAGCTATTTCGGCTTATTACGGCAATTTCTTGGAGCGGTGCCGCAAATCAAGGAGATGAAGCGGTCGGCTTGCATCGAAGGCACGCGGATGGCTCTTGCCCGTGTGAAGACACATTGGACAGAGATGGATGCCACCGCTATTGCCGCCCAGGGTTCGGATGAAAACCGGCTACCCGTCGAGCACTATTTCGGGGAAGTTATGCGTGGCGCTCGTGTAATAGAGTCGCAGTGCTCAAAAAATGTCACGTTCAAATGAATGTTTTAGCTTGTAAAACAATGATTATGATATAACTGCTTTTTATACTTGTGCGTCCCAAGTAGTAAAATATCTCCTATGCTTGCCGTACGATACATTTGTATAACCCGAAGATTGCGTCTTGACTTCAGCCCCACGCACAAGGTGCGGGGTGTTTGCAAAATAGCGTTTTCACACTTAATCCGGACGCCTCGGTCCTGTTAAGGAGGTGGTAGCGAGCAAACGAGGCAATCCGGACTATAATGCTTTATCACTTTCACTTAGCTGGAGTTCGAGGGTGGGGCTATGATATAGCCCTTGGGGCACCGCACTTCTCCGAAGTTCGGGCGCTGTGTGCTCGACCGAAACGGTCCTTCGTCAAAGCGGGAATTCTAAACATTCGGTAGTCGATCGAGTGGTTGACCGTCTCGCTATATCATGACAATCGGCCGCTTTCATCGAGGTGCTCGCCCAAATTAACCGGGGCACAATCGCAGAGTTCTCCGGTGCCGTGTTAGCCGATGATACGTAACGTAAGGCAGCAAAACACGTGAGCTGGGCAAACCCAACATTTGACCAAAGACATGATTCGAGCTGATGCATATAATGCCTAATCTCGAGACGCCGAACACTCCCTAAGGTGTTCGGTCTTTATAATAATGGGCGTAACAATGCCCTAAGCCCCTAGTGTCTGTGCACGGGCATGGTCCTCCGACGCGCCTATGCTAAAACGTTAGGCTCGCCTTGGTTATAGGAAGGAACCAAGGAAGAGTAACAACAAGAGACAGAAAAAGGTTTATGCAGGTCTTAATCGAAAAGAATCCTTGCAATGGGTCCCACTGCACGTCTCGCTACCAGGTCTCCGCAGCCGTTATCCTCGACAGTGTGCACATTGTTCATCAGAAAAAGAGAGGAACTTTAGTTTGAAAACAACTCGTATGTAAAAAGGTATGTGTGAAAGAAGAAATATAAGTAAGTAAAGCGGGTCAGATGAACTCGGGTTGTTTAGCGCCGCAGCCCCTTGTGAAGGGGTGTGCGGCTAGGGAGCCCCTAGCCAACCGATGCCGGACTCGTCTATCCGTGTCCGGGGTCTTTAAGTGACCCTCGCACTAAAATGATGCCGCGTGGACCGGACATCTTGAGTGTAAGAGACGCGTAATGCGGTATGGCGTTGAAACGGACAAAAGCCTTTCATCCCAAGAGTGCTTGATATCCACTTTTAAATGGGACGACATGAAAGATTAGTTTTTCGCGCCGAAAGTTGTTCGGTGATCCGAACACAACTTCTAGTAATAGAGAGCCCGTGCACTTGGCGTAAGGGCCTGGCGTCACTCCTTTAAAGGAAGTGCGGCTGTGTCGAATTTTAGTAGGGTCTATCCCCAACTTGCGGATTGTGCTTGAGTACAGCAAGTTTAAGTCGCTGCCTCCGTCCATCAGGACTTTAGTAAATTGTAGTCCGTCGATTATGGGATCCAATATCAGGGCAGTCCGTCCTGCGTTTCGAACGCTTCTGGAATAATCCAGGTGGTCGAAAGTGATTGGTTTTGATATCCAATCTCTATGGTCTGCTGGGTTGGACCGTGCGAGGCTCCTTTTAGAAGGTGCCGCACTATTTTTCCATATTATCACATGGAGTGATTTTACTGCTTTGGCCTCTTGTGGGAAAGTCTTTTGCTTTCCGGTGCTCTGCTGGTGGGGTTTATCGTCTTCGCTTGACGCGTCGAGCCCCTTGTGTTCGGCGTTTAGTCGGCCGGACTGTTTGAAAACCCAACAATCTCGATGGGTATGGTTCGCAGGAATTCCGGGGGTACTGTGGATTTGACATATCCGACCCAAAATCTTATTTAAGTTGGACAACTCATCGCTGTCATCCTTAAGAGGCGGTGTTTTGTTGTTTGGCCGCGAGCTTTTGAATCCGGCGTTAACTGCCGTGCTCTTTGGGCTTTTCTCTTTATTCCGGCGCTGCTCTTTTCTGCACCGTGATTTTCCGTTTCCATCTCTTATCTCGGATGTACTTGGGTCGCTGGTGTTGCATCTTGCTAGCCAGCTATCCTCTCCCGCACAGAAGCGGGTCATGAGGCTTGTTAGCGCGGACATTGTCCTCGATTTCTCTTGGCCGAGGTGTGTGGCAAGCCATTCGTCTCGGACATTGTGTTTAAAAGCTGCTAAGGCTTCGGCGTCCGGACAGCCGACTATTTGGTTCTTTTTGGTGAGGAACCTGTTCCAGAATTTGCGCGCTGACTCTCCGGGCTGTTGAGTTATATGACTTAGATCATCTGCATCCGGAGGGCGGACATAAGTCCCTTGAAAATTTTCTCTAAACGCATCCTCGAGCTCTTCCCAACTTCCAACAAAGCTTCGGGAGGCTTTAAGCCAATGACGGCTGGCCCTTTGAGCTTGAGGGTAGGTATTTTATGGCGTGGAAATCATCTCCTCCGCCATGTGTATGTGTAGTATATAATCTTCTATCCGCACTCTGTGGTCTGTTGTTCCATCGTAGGCCTCTATGTTTACGGGTTTAAATCCTGCTGAAATTCATGGTCCAAAGACCTCATTGGTGAAACATAGTGGGTGCACGGCGCCTCAGATTTAGGTGTGCCACTATCTTGAACACTTGACGTGTTGCCTTGCTTCCTCGGGCCTTCTTCTTTGGCCCGTAGATGGACTGGCTGGGCCATCTGTCTTTCCGAGTTCATTAGTCGGTTTATGTGCGGCGCCGCTTTGAATTTGGCCTATCATCCGCCGTCTATCCAACCAGCGGTTTTTCATGTTTTGACTCTGGGGCTCTATGGCCTCCTCGTCAATTCTCGTAACAACTTGCGCGGGTAGCTCTTGGATTGGTGGCTATTGCCGATTTATCCGCGATTTTGAGCACTTTGCTCCACCTCATCCCGAGTGTGTCTTCCGCTGTTTTGAGCTTCCGTTTTCATTCTTCAAGCTTCTTGCAGTGTTGACGAAGTCTTTTAGAAGGTTTTGCTGTCCGCGGTGTGTCCGCATGAGATCGTCGACCGCTGTCGTTTTGGCGGCCTGGACTGATTATCTGACTCATCCAGTTCGGACGGTTGCTTATCTGCATGTTCGTCGTCCACTTGTGTGCCCTGCTGTATTGCGGGGTCCTTAGGAGCGTTGTTGTTGTCGAGGCGGGACTTAGGGCAGCATCTGCGCCGCCGTTTAGGTTGTTTGTTGGCTGGATTATCTTCTGCCGCGGCCCGTTGGTCCTCGTTATCGCTCCCTTTTGGGGTATCCACCATATATACGTCATATGACGAGGTAGTCCTCCCGTGCCCTGTAGGCGCTGGTTCTTGTTAATCTTCGGCGTCGTCGTATATACAGTCGATGTCTTCGGAGTCATAGTCTAGCATGTCGGTTAGATCGTCGACAGTGGCTACAAAGTGGGTGGTGGGTGGGCGCTGAATTTCTTCGTCGTCCGTATCCCTACCATCCTGGCCATAGTCCGGGCAGGACTCTCCCGATAACGAGAGATGCTTTAGCGAATTTAGGATGTCGCCAAAGGGCGAGTATTGGAAGATGTCCGCGCGGTGAATTCCATAACCGTGCCCAATCTGATTCGATTGGTAGGCGTGGGAGGTCCGGAGTCCGCAAGGAGTCCGCACCTCGGAATCACGAAGTTTTGCGAGGACAAGATTGGCGTTCGCTCCATCGCCGTGGAAGTTGAAGCCCAAGTGGTGTCCATCCACCGATCCTCGTCTGGCGATCGGCTCCGGACTAAAGGCGAAGCGGATTCGTGTGCGCCACCAAGGCATTGTTTGGCGGCAGAGCTAGATCATGCCCATCGTAATAAAGGCGGCGCTTGGCTTTGGCTCGAGCCCGTCAAGATCAAGTCCCCGCGGATGTCGGCCGTGGAGTTGAGGCTTCGAATCGACCGATGGCGGGCGTAGCTTCGACCTGCTCCGGATGGCCAAGGGAATTAGCCCGCAGCGCGGCGCCGAATATGAAGATCTGTCGGGAGAAAAGTCTCACCACGGACGGCGTTGTTGATCGAACATGCCATCGAGCCTATCGGTGACGACACGAGGAACTCTCAATGAAGGCACCAATGTCGTGTCAAACCGGCGGATCTCGGGTAGGGGTCCCGAATCGTGCGTCTAGGCGGATGGTAACAGGAGACGAGGGACACGATGTTTTACCCAGCCAGCCCTCTCGATGGAGGTAAAACCCTACGCCCCGCTTGATTAATATTGATGATATGGGTAGTACAAGAGTGGATCTACCACGAGATCAATGAGGCTAAACCCTAAAGCTAGCCTATGGTATGATTGTTGTAATGTATGTTGTGTCCTACGGACTAAAGCCCTCTAGTTTATATAGACACCGGAGGAGGCTAGGGTTACACAGAGTCGGTTACAGTGGTAGGAGATCTACATATCCGTATTGCCAAGCTTGCCTTCCACGCCAAGGAAAGTCCCATCCGGACACGGGACGGAGTCTTCAATCTTGTATCTTCGTAGTCTTGGAGTCCGGCAGACGATGATAGTCCGGCTGTCCGGACACCCCCTAGTCCAGGACTCCCTCAGCCCCACCGTACTCTTATCGCTTGCCTAGCCATCCCTCTACTCACCCACACATGTTGTTATTCTCCGGCGACGGGAGACGAACCAGTAAACCCTCGTACTCCTCCGCGTGGGAAACAACTGCCAAGTATTCCCTGGCTCCGTGTCGTTCCCTTCCTAGGCCTCGCCGTCGTCCACTGCCCGGTGCTCTCGGCGCGGCCTGGTCAACGTGGTCAATGAACGACATCCATCAGAAGTGGACTGTACGTGGAGAGGCTGACAGCTGGGTCCACGGCCACACGAAAGGAAATGCCTCCTTATTACGCGCAAATAATGATTCCTCCACCTGACAGCTAGGACCCACAGGAAGGGCCTTTGTATTTCGCGAAAAATCTTTCCCCCCGCTGACAGGTCGGACCCACCAGCTATATCTTCGCACGCAAGGAAGTGCCTCCTTATTACGCCCAAAAAAATGAATACCCCCTGCTAGCTGGGACCCACCATATTGTTGGGCTGACTTGTGGGCCTTCTAAGTTGACGGGGACGGAGGGCTTTGTCAACTTAGTCAATACTCCAGTGACCGTATGATGTCCATCCAACGGCCATAGTGCTTCTTCAACCTCTGGTCTTCTTGCTCCAGCCACCCAAAGCAGCGCCGGTCGTGCCGCCTGCTCCTGCCTCCCATGGCCGGCTGTGCTGTCGCAGAGGCCTCACCGCCCCCTACTATTCCCACCACTGGCCAGGCCCTGCGGCGACAGAAGCCTCACACCGCAGCCGAACTAGTGAACCCTCATACTCCTCTCCGCGCGGGCTTCCACTGTCGCGTCTTCCCTGGCTCCGTGTCATCCCCTTCCTAGGCCTCGCCGTCGTCCACCACCGTGGTGCTCTCCACGTGGCGTGGTCAACGTGGTCAATGAACGACTTCCATCGGAAGAGTACTGTACGTGGAGAGGCTGACAGCTGGGTCCACGGCTAGCCCAGTTTTTTGTGATTTGCCAAGTAAGTCGCTTTGTCAGGCCTGTTGGGCTGCAAATCTTTCAAGACGAGGAGAGCTTTCATTCGGCTGGTCGAGAAAATGGCCCATCAGTAACGAGAAATGGATTGTACATTTTTTAAAACACATCAAACCGGCAATTAGTTTCAAATATCTTTTTTTTATTTCAAGATTTTAAATGACATTAATTTTTATGCGTGGAGAATTTGTTGGATTTTATATTGATATACATTTATTTTTAAAATTAGTCCGAATGTGAGTCGAAATTTCGGGAATAAAAACAGTTCGGACCACACCGAAATATGCAAAATTTCGTATAAATTTTTAACCATGACCACAATATGGGCTGTAATGCTAACAAAAAGAATATGGGCTCCAAAAAAACCTTAAGAATTAGCAAATGGGCTATAAATTATTAGAAATATTGGCAGATGGGTTGTATGCTGTTTTCCACAGATTTGAGGCTTTCCTAAAAAAAGGTTAACACACAAGCAGTGACTGTTGGATGTCCATCCAACGGCCGTCGTGCTTCTTCAATCAGGTTTCTTCTGCGCCGGCCGCTCAAACAAGCGCCGGCGAGACTGCTTGCCTCCTCCTCATGCCGGCATTTGTCTTTGCCCCTGTGAGCCTCACCGCCCCACCATACTCCCATCGCTGGCCAAGCCATCCCTCTACTCACCCACACCTGCTGTTATTATCCGGCGACGGCAGACGAACCAGTAAACCCTCATACAGTCGTACTCCCCTCCGCGTGGGAAACAATTGTCGAGTCTTCCCTGCCTCCGTGTCGTCCCCTTCCTGGCCTCGCTGTCGTCCACCTTCGTGGTGCTCTCGGCACGGCGTGGTCAATGTGGTCAACGACCGACTTCCATCGGAAGAATACTGTGCGTGGAGACGCTGACAGCTGGGTCCACGGCCGCAGCAAGGAAGTGCCTCCTTATTACGCGCAAAATAATTATTCCTCCACCTGACAGCGGGGACCCACCGGACGGGCCACCGTATTTCGCGAAAAAAATGTTTCCCCCTCACTGTTGGGACCCACCAGCTACACCTTCGCATGCAAGGAAGTGCGTCCGGGCAAAAAAACGATTCGCCCCCCTGACTGCTGGGACCCACCAGCTACATCTTCGCACGCAAGGAAGTGCGTTCGGGCAAAAAAATGATTCGCCCCCCTGACTGCTAGGACCCACCAGCTACATCTTCGCACGCAAGGAAGTGCCTGATAGCTGGGACCCACCTGGTTGAAGCAAACATAGCGTTGTCATTCTGGTCGCGAACGTGCACGTACATACTGTTCGATGTAGAGGTGCGCACGTGTCATAGTAGAGGCGCGCACGTGTCGTAGTAGAGGCGCGCACGTAGCATGTACACGTACGTACAACGACTAGGGTGCAAGAAAGAAAATACGGCCACATACGTACATACGGGCAGGGTCTCGAATGCCTACTCACGCATACGTACATGGCTAGGTCAGAACAGAGAAACAGCGTCGTCGTCGTGTACATGGGGAGGCAACGGAATGCATGGGAAGGCAACGGAATGCGTCGTGTTCATGGGGAGGCAACGGAATGCGTCGTGTTCATCGGGAGGCAACGGAACACGTGGGAGCCAACCGGCTGGGTCGGAACGGAATGCATCGTCGTGTTCATCGGGAGGGCTTGCACGGAACAGGCAATGGAAATGAGGCCTGGCGTACCGTAGAACGGAGGAAACAGACCTCCTACAGTCGAAACGGGGGTCCTGTTGATCGGGAGGGGTGTGGCGTACCGCAAAACAGACAAAACGGACCTCCTACGGTCGAAACGGGGGTCCTGTTAATTAGGAGGGGTGTGGCGTACCGCAAAACGGAGGAAACGGACCTCCTACAGTCGAAACGGGGGTCCTGTTGATCGGGAGGGGTGTGGCATACCGCAAAACGGACGAAACGGACCTCCTACGGTCAAAACAGGGGGACCTGTTTATCGGAGGGTGTGGCGACCGCATAACGGATTTAAACGGACTTGTGTTGAGCGCTTCTGATCGAAACAGGGTCCTGTTCATTGGGGGTGAGGCGACGCAAAACGGACTCCACGGATACTTGTTCATCTCCACCGTCGACCTCCTCCAGCCTCCACGGGTTACCGTCGACCTCCTCCAGCCTCCACGGGCTCCTGGTCATCCAGCCTCCACCGCGCGCTACTCCACCGGCTACTGTTCAACCACCCATCCATCGTCTACTGCTCATCCAGCCCTCCACACCACAGGATCCTGCTCAACCACCCTCCACGAGCACCCTCCACCGCTCATCGCTCATCCAGCCCTCCACACCACAGGGTCTTGTTCATCCAGAGGCAACGCCATCGCTCACTGTTCATCAACCCCCCCTACAAGGCTCACTGTTCATCCAATCGATCGGCTTCAGTTAGCAGCAGTAGCGAAGGAATCACTCAATCGGGTTCAGTTAACAGCCATCGATCGATCGCTCGGGTTCAGTAACGCGTAGCCTGCAATGCAATCGCTCGGGTTCAGTTAGAGCCCAATGCCTCGCTTGGGTTCAGTTAGAGCCAACGCCTTGCACACACACGCGTACCTGTACGAGAGAAACATGCATCGCTCGGCCCCCGACCTCCCACCGTAACCGACAACTCCCCGAAATTTTCCTCCCCCTCGCTTCTACCATGTTTTTTTCATCATGGACGACCCAAAGAATGTCATGCAGCTGCATCTCCGGCCCGCCCAGGACGAGAAGCCCATTTCTTGTCATGATTTTTTGTCATAGAAGTAGGAGCCCACCACATCTATGATGATACCGGGTTTTGTCACAATTATCGTCATAGAAGTGTCATATGTATGACAGAAAAAAAATTCGTTCGGCCCAAAATGTCACGGGTGTGTCTTTTTTTTGTAGTGTGAGTGGCTCTCATATGAATAATTGTTGAACTAATAAGAGCACATTTTACCATGTCTTCTCCTGTTGAATGAAATGTCTTGCAGATTTCAGCTTAGTCCATGGCACTCTTACACTATTATTATTTTCATATCATTCGGTCATGCAAGTGAAAGGCAATAGTGACGATATCCAATGAACTGGTCGTGGCAGGGAGAAACTATTATGAACTCGACTTGTTCTTTTTTTGTAAATATGTTTAATCTAGTATCCATGATTCAGCCCATTATGATTAAACATGTTTGCAATGACAATTAGAGATTATAGTTTCTCATGACATGCATAAGTAGCTAGGAGTTGATAATGATTTATCTTGGACATCAACATAGCGTTAAAATGATTGTGATGTAGTATGATGATATGGTATCCTCCTCTGAATATTCGAGTGGCTTGACTTGGCACATGTTCATACATGTAGTTGAATCAAAACCAACATAGCCTCTATGATATTTATGTTCATGGTGTTCATATCCTACTCATGCTAGTGTCCAATGTTACTTATGCATAATGCATGGTTATGATCGATGTTGCTCTCTAGATGGCCGCTTCTCAATCTTAATTGCTAGCCTTCGCTTGTACTAAGTGGGAACTCTGCTTGTACATCAAAAACCTTGAACCCAAAGTTATTCCAGATGAGTCCACCATACCTACCTATATGCGGTATTACCCTGCCGTCCTAAGTAAATTTGCGTGTGCCACCTCTAAAAACTTCTAAAAATTATCCTTTTTCTGTGCCTGCATCGTTCATGGAATGATAGGAGGTGGTCGATATCTTCCATGCTAAGCGGGTTATTCTCAGGTCGAGTGTTTATTCACTCGCCATTGCATGAGAAAATGGGCGGTAATAGGTATTCCGAGTCCCAAACTTAAAAATGCAAATAATTAAACAAAACTCCACTGGGACTGATGTTGGTATGGACGTCACCCGTTGTTTCGGACAGGCCATGGAGTGTGATTGATGGTGGACGGGGAGTAAACCTTTACTTTTATCGCTTGGGAACCGCCACTAGCGTGCTTAGCATGGAAGATGTTGATAACTGATGGTTGTGAAGTGAATAAGAAGGGTGCATGTCTCAAAATATCATTTATCTCTATTTTAAAAATTGAGCTCTGACACATCTACAGATCACTACTTCCCTCTGTGAAGGGACTATCTATTTACTTTTATGTTGTGTCACCACCTTCTAAAACAAGCTCTAGAAACTGAGTAGAGCACAGCTGTCATGATTTATGCATTATGTGTAGCTAATGTTGGGTGCATCATGATTGGATCTTTTCTACCATGAATTACAATGTTTAGTCGCTGCTTGAACTTTGGAGGTGCTCTGCATTTATGTTTTGCGGTCTCAGAAAGGGCTAGCGAGATACCACTATTGTCATATTATATCATGGTTGTTTTGACAACGTGTTGCTGTTTGAGATATTTTATTATTGCTTGCTAGCTGATTATGTCATTGATATGAGTCATTATAATCTTTAAATGTTATTGTTGACATGGTTAGTTATAATGTTGGCCGAAAACCAGGGTGATGTTTAAGCTTATTTATGAAAACAAGAACAAAAGAGTTCGTAAAAGTTTTTCTTTCTCACTTTCAGTTTATCAACTGAATTGCTTCAGGACAAGCAAAGGTTTAAGCTTCGGGGAGTTGATACGTCTCCAACGTATCGACTTTTCTCACGCTTTTCCTCTTGTTTTGGACTCTAATTTGCATGATTTCAATGAAACTAACCCCGGACTGACGCTATTTTCAGCAGAACTACCGTGGTGTTGTTTTTGTGAAGATATAAAAGTTCTCGGAATGGGACGAAACATTGCGAGGATTTTTATATCAATAATAAGAATTTCTGGAGCCAAGACCTGCAGGAGAGGGGCGCCTGGGTGGGCACAACCCACCAGGGTGCGCCCCTGATACGTCTCCAACGTATCTATAATTTTTTATTGTTCCATGCTATTATATTACCTGTTTTGGGTGTTTATGGGCTTTACTATACACTGTCATATCATTTTTGGGACTAACCTATTAACCTAGAGCCAGTGCCAGATTATGTTTTTTCCTTGTTTCTGAGTTTTACAGAGAAGGAATACCAAACGGAGTCCAATTGATGTGCCAATTTTTGACGTTTTTTGTGGACCAAAAGAAGCCCCTGGAGTGACAGAGTTGGGTCAGGAGAGTCCCGGGTTGCCCACGAGTGTGGGGCACACGCCCACTTCACCTGGGCGCGCCCCCCTGCCTCGTGGACAGCCCGGAAACCCCCCTAACGTGAGACCTACGCCAAAAAATCCTATAAATACTGAAACCTCCAAAAAATAACAATAGATTGAGATTTCCGCCGCCGCAAGCCCTGTAGCCACCAAAAACCTGTCAGGAGCCCGTTCTGGCACCCTGGCGGAGGGGGAATCAATCAACGGTGGCCATCTTCATCATCCCGGCGCTCTCGATGACGAGGAGGGGTAGTTCACCCTCGGGGCTGAGAGTATGTACCAGTAGCTATGTGTTTGATCTCTCTTTCGTGTTCTCTCTATGGCACGATCTTGATGTATCGCGAGCTTTGCTATTATAGTTGGATCTTATGATGTATCTCCCCCCTCTACACTCTTGTAATGGATTGAGTTTTCCCTTTAAAGTTATCTTTTCGGATTGAGTCTTTAAGGATATGAGAACACTTGATGTATGTCTTGCCGTGCTTATCTGTGGTGACAATGGGATATCACATGATCCACTTGATGTATGTTTTGGTGATCAACTTGCGGGTTCCGCCCATGAACCTATGCATAGGGGTTGGCACACATTTTCGTCTTGACTCTCCGGTAGAAACTTTGGGGCACTCTTTGAAGTACTTTGTGTTGGTTGAATAGATGAATCTGAGATTGTGTGATGCATATCATATAATCATACCCACAGATACTTGAGGTGACAATGGAGTATCTAGGTGACATTAGGGTTTTGGTTGATTTGTGTCTTAAGGTGTTATTCTAGTATGAACTCTATGATAGATCGAACGGAAAGAATAGCTTCGTGTTATTTTACTACGGACTCTTGAATAGATCGAGCAGAAAGGATAATTTTGAGGTGGTTTTGTACCCTACCATAATATCTTCGTTTGTTCTCCGCTATTAGTGGCTTTGGAGTGACTCTTTGTTGCATGTTGAGGGATAGTTATATGATCCAATTATGTTATTACTAGTCATCAACCCGTGCTCCTACACGGGCTAGGAAATTTTAAAGGAATTGATATTGTAAATAGAAAATTTATATAAACATTGTTTTGTTTCAATATTTTAGAAACAGAAGTAGAACATATTTACCAATATCATTCAATACTTGTTGTCATAGCATACATCATATTATATTTGCCTACTTCCTATTATGAATATACTCGGAATATTGTGGATCACCTTATATTTTTGAAAATTTTGTATTAAGCATTGTGTCACAACAAAAGTGGTGACACCATTATATATATTTAATGGCTCCTAACTTTTGTAATTACTAAATACATTGATCTTTTTTTTAATTGCTAAATACATCATTTCTTTTTGGTTTTGCTCTGAACTGGTTACTACTGGCACAATATTGTTGGCATCTGCATGGTAGATATGATTAAAATATTCCACAAAAACATAGGTGATGTACCACCAATCTCATAGGAGTAATTTTATGTCGATTACTCTCTATACACTGACTCTCTCTATAACTCTCTCTGCACATGCTCCCCTTTTTCTCTATGTGTCACACGTGCACACATATCAACATATGTAACTCATCAGCGCCTTCACCAGTCAAGCGCTCATCACTAACATGCTGAGCTTCATGCCTTGTCATGAGCCATTGCTCAGTTCAAGATTATCCTTGTACTCTCAAAATGTTTGGAAAATGCTTAAACTTCTTGAAGATAATTTTTGAACTTTTGGAAGCCTTATTTTTCTTTCAACCATTCTATATATTTTGGGTATTCAGGTCAAATATTTTTTATTCACTTGGACGGCAATGTTCTAGAAGCCATCCTTATATTACAAATAATGAACAAAAGTAAAATTTAGAAGTTTGCTTTAATTTTTGAAGTATAAGCTGTAAATGTCTAGAAGCTCGCCCTTCTCTATTCTAAAAGTTCCACTAAATTATTAGATGCACACCTATAGGATTTTGAAAATGTGTTTCTACATTATGGAAATTGATCCTTCTAGCATCCCAACAGATTCATAGGCAAAAGTAATAACGATGCTTTTCCTTGGCTACTACTGAATTACATTTTTACTTAATTAAACGCTCCCCATTTTCGTGCATTTATCCTTAAATATCTTAATTATGAAATTTGATCTACATGTCCTCATCTCTGAAATCCATGGATCATGCATGCACTTGCATAATTTCGCAATTTTGTTTTTAAATTATATTGTAGGATTTTTATTACATGTATTTGCCACATAGATTTAGAATTGTTTTACACTAAGTTTCTTAATATATTCTAAAATCACTTTGAGCATGTCACATACAGATATGGAGTGTGCATACGCATAGGTGTGATTTAAGTACATGCATGGTTGATATAGTACACGCATGGGGGAATATATGTATTGTGATTGTTGCATGGTGATTTTTGCATGAGAAAAAAATAGTCCACATACCTAGATACATGTACGCACAACATATTTAGCTAGCTGTGTCATGCATGCATTGGAATGTTCATTAGTATGTTTATAGAAAAAAAATATTGTAGGTGATCTTACATTGCACGTTTCCTAGTGTAACATGTATGCACTCTTGGATTGATGCAAACTCCCTTGGAAACACACGGACTGATGTCTTTATTTTTTGAGGATAATACACGGACGATATATGAAGATAACTTTCTAGCACTAATCGCTAATCTAGGAGGAGACGACGATTAGTTTTCCTTTCTTTTTTCCCGAAGGAAACAGAAAGATATGATAATACACGGACTGCTGTTTTTTTTTCATCATGTGAATAAAGGAGAGTCCAAGGTAAGGAGGACTCTCTCGTGCGTGGCAATAGCGGAGCACGTCTCCTCTTTTATCTGATGGCTATGAAAAAATTATATATTAATTGAACGGCTGAAATTTCTTACTTCAAGGATTAACGTGGTGTCTCGTATGGTGCTTCCAATTAGTAAATATAAGATTGTTGAGAGAACTTGCACTAGTGAAAGTATGAACCTTAGGCCTTGTTTCCTACCATTGCAATACCGTTTACGCTCACTTTTATCATTAGTTACCTTGCTGTTTTTATATTTTCAGATTACAAAAACCTATATCTACCATCCATATTGCACTTCTATCACCATCTCTTTGCCAAACTAGTGCACCTGTACAATTTGTCATTGTATTGGGTGAGTTGGGGACACAAGAGACTCTTTGTTATTTGGTTGTAGGGTTGTTTGAGAGAAACCATCTTCATCCTACGCCTCCCATGGATTGATAAACCTTAGGTCATCCACTTGAGGGAAATTTGCTACTGTTCTACAAACCTCTGCACTTGGAGGCCCAACAACGTCTACAAGAAGAAGGTTGTGTAGTAGACATCAAGCTCTTTTCTGGCGCCGTTGCCAGGGAGGTGAGTGCTTGAAGGTATATCTTTAGATTTTGCAATTGAATCTTTTTGTTTCTTGTTTTATCACTAGTTTAGAAAACTACAAAAAAATGGAATTGAGTTTGTCTCTTACGCTTCATCTTTTTAATATCTTTCGTAAGTATGATGAAAAGAAAAATTGTGCTCAAGTGCTAGAGGAAGAAGTCTATAAAATGTTTGATACTGAATCTTTGAATGATGAGCATGATTGCAATGTTGTGAACGCTTTGAATATCCATAGTACTAATGATGATTGCACTAGTTATGATGAAAATGTCTCCGATAAGTATGTCAATTTTTGTGGAGAGCATTGGGTTTGCATGAACACGCCAAATAGAGAAGATAGATATTGCAAGAGGCATAATCATTTAGAAACTAAATTGTTGCAAGAAAGGCTGGATAAGAATGCTGAAAATTCACATTTCCTTTGCCGTACTTGTGAACTTTGCAATGAACGTGGTCATTTACATCTCCGATGCAAATTATTTCATGATCGAATCATGTCCAAAAATTGTGATGATTTGATTTCCCTTGCACATTATAATGAACTTAGTTTGCTTTTGGGTTATGAAGAAATAAAACGTTCAACTAAGAATCTTCCAGAATTTGCCCTTAAGAAATTTCTTGATATAGATCTAGAGAAGATTTAATTGTATTGTGTGGTGAATTGCATTGAAAATCCTTATACTGCCAATTACCTAAAGAAAAGAAAGCAAATAGAAGATGAAGAGAATACTAATGAAAGGGAAGAGACTTCCCAATATCCTCCTATTATTTCTTATGATGAATCAGGTAACGAGGAGGAGCTTTCTATTCAACCAATCTCATCAATAAGGAGCTCAGAGAAGAATGTTGAACCCCCACATAATGTGAAGAAGAAAAAGAAAAAACAGAGAAGCAAAGGTAAAAGGGTATCTCTCCCAAATGATGTTGCTCCTACTACTCATTGAGATAATGATAGTTGCTATACTATTGGTGCTATCCATACTATTAATGATGAGAGTGGTTATGCTTATGATATGAAAAGGCCCAAGCTTGGGGAAGCTATGTTTGATGACGATGACATATTTGAGAATACATTTGCTGAAATTAATATTTATCCCAAGCTTGGGGATGCTACGTTTAATGAAGATGATATTTCTAGCCTCCCAAGTTTTGATATGCAAAGTTGTTATGATGATAGCATGCCTCTTACTTATGATGATTATATCGATGAAAGTGGGTTTGGAAGAGTGTCAACTTTAGGAAGTAATGATCCCACTATTTTGGAGGATGTTGAATCTTATTGTGATGAATACGAAAGTGGATTTGGAGAGGTCATGACTTTATTTAGTGATGATTCCACTATCTTGGAAGAGGTTTCAATCGATCATGATGAGAACAAAGTTGCTACTTATGATGATTATTGTGATGAAGCTTATGTTATAAAAGTATTGATGATTATATTTATAAAACTTGTCATGATTATGATTACCCTTTTTCTGAACATTACTCTTTTAATGTGGAAACAGTTTATAGTATTCAAGTCTCTTACGATACTCCCACCATTCCGAATGAGAAGAATTTTGTTTATGTGGAGAGTAGTAAATTTTTGATGCAAGTAGATCATGAAAAGAATGCTTTATGTGCTGGTTATATTGTTGAATTCATTCATGATGCTACTGAAAATTATCATGAGGGAGGAACATATGCTTGTAGGAATTGCAATAATATCAAGTTTCCTCTCTATGTGCTTAAAATCTTGAAGTTATGTTTGTTTTGCATTCCTATGCTAGTTGATTATTTTTCCCATAAGTTGTTTGATCACAAAATCCCTATGCATAGGAAGTGGGTTAGACTTAAATGTGCTAGTCATATGCTTCATGATGTTCCCGTTATGTTTCAATTCTTATCTTTTATGTGAGCATCATTGTCATCATCATGCCTAGCTAGAAAGGCATCAAAGAAAAGCGCTTGTTGGGAGACAACCCAATTTTTACCCCTACTGTTTTTGTGCGTTCACATGATTATGATACTGTATTAGTCATGTTTTATAGCTTTTGTTTCAATAAAGTGCCAAGTAAGACCTTTAGGATAGCTTACGGTGATAGTTGTGTTGATCCTGTTGAAAATCAGAAACTTTTGCACCCAGTAAATTAGTTTTGTTAATTCACAGATACGTGATTTTGATCTAATTCTTGATTATACGGATTGGTACACAAATTTATTAGTACTTCCTAATTTTGTAGAATTGTTAGAGTTCCATAAGTATACGTTTGACACAGATTACTACAGACTGTTCTGTTTTTTATAGATTCTGTTTTCTATGTGTCGTTTGCTTATTTTGATGAATCTATGAGTAGTATCGGAGGGTATGAACCATAGAGAAGTTGGAATACAGTATATATTACACAAATATAAATTTATAATGAGTTCACAACAGTACCTAAGTGGTGATTTATTTTCTTATACTAACGGAGCTTATGAGTTTTCTGTTGAGTTTTGTGTTGTGAAGTTTTCAAGTTTTGGGTAAAGATTCGATGGACTATGGAATAAGGAGTGCAAGAGCCTAAGATTGGGGATGCCCAAGGCACCCCAAGGTAATATTCAAGGACAACCAAGAGCTTAAGCTTGGGGATGCCCCGGAAGGCATCCCCTCTTTCGTCTTCGTTCATCGGTAACTTTACTTGGAGCTATATTTTTATTCACCACATGATATGTGTTTTGCTTGGAGCATCATTTCCTTTTGTTTTGTTTTGCTTGCTGTTTGAATAAAATACCAAGATCTGAAATTCTTAAAAGCTAGAGAGTCTTCACATAGTTGCATAATTATTTGACTACTCATTGATCTTCAGTTATATCATTCGGAGTAGTTTGTCATTTGCTCTAGTGCTTCACTTATATCTTTTAGAGCACGGCGATGGCTTAATTTTTTATAAATTGTTGATCTCTCATGCTTCACTTATATCATTTGAAGTCTCTTAGAACAGCATGGTATTTGCTATGGTTATAAAATTGGTCCTAGAATGATGAGCATCCAAGTTGGGTATAATAAAAACTATCATAGGAAGTGAATTGGATGCTATGATCAATTTGATACTTGATAATTGTTTTGAGATATGGAGGTGGTGATATTAGAGTCATGCTAGTTGGGTAATTGTGAATTTAAAGAATGCTTGTGTTGAAGTTGGCAAGTCCCGTAGCATGCACATATGGTAAAAGTTGTGTAACAAATTTGAAACATGAGGTGTTCTTAGATTGTCATCCTTATGAGTGGCGGTCGGGGACGAGCGATGGTCTTTTCCTACCAATCTATCCCCCTAGGAGCATGCGCGTAGTGCTTGGTTTTTGATGACTTGTAGAATTTTTGCAATAAGTATATAGTTCTTTATGACTAATGTTGAGTCCATGGATTATACGCACTCTTACCCTTCCATCATTGCTAGCCTCTTAAGTACCGTGCATTGCCCTTTCTCACCTTGAGAGTTGGTGCAAACTTCACCGGTGCATCCAAACCCCGTGATACGATACGCTCTATCACACATAAACCTCCTTATATCTTCCTCAAAACAGCCACCATACCTACCTATTATGGCATTTCCATAGCCATTCCAAGATACATTGCCATGCAACTTTCCACCGTTCCGTTCATCATCATGACACGCATCATCCTTGTCATATTGCCTTGCATGATCATGTAGTTGACATTGTATTTGTGGAAAAGCCACCATGCATAATTTTTCATACATGTCACTCTTGATTCATTTCCCATCCCGGTACACCGCCGGAGGCATTCATATAGAGTCATATCTTGTTCTAGTTTTGGGTTGTAATTCATGAATTGTAAATAAATAGAGTGTGATGATCATCATTATTAGAGCATTGTCTCCAAATAAAAAAAGGAAAGGCCAAACAAAAAAAAGAAAGGCCAAATAACAAAAGGAAAGGCCCCCAAAAAAAGGAAAATAAATAAAGGGGGCAACGTTACTATCTTTTTCCACACTTGTGCTTCAAAGTAGCATCATGTTCTTCATATAGAAAGTCTTTTATGTTGTCACTTTCATATACTAGTGGGAATTTTTCATTATAGAACTTGGCTTGTATATTCCTACGATGGGCTTCCTCAAAATGCCCTAGGTCTTCGTGAGCAAGCAAGTTGGATGCACACCCACTGGTTTCTTTTGTTGAGCTTTCATACATTTATAGCTCTAGTGCATCCGTTGCATGGCAATCCCTACTCCTCATGTTGACATCAATTGATGGGCATATCCATAGCCCGTTGATTACCATCGTCAATGTGAGACTTTCTCCTTTTTTTCTTCTCCACACAACCTCCATCATCATATTCTATTCCACCCATAGTGCTATATCCATGGCTCACGCTCATGTATTGTGTGAAAGTTGAAAAAAGTTTGAGATTACTAAAGTATGAAACAATTGCTTGGCTTGTCATCGAGGGTATGCAAGATGAGAACATTTTTGTGTGACGAAAATGAAGCATGACCAAAATATCTGATTTTATAGGGATGAACTTTCTTTAGCCATGTTATTTTGACAAGACATGATTGCTTTGATTAGTATGCTTGAAGTATTACTATTTCTTATGTCAATATGAACTTTTATCTTGAATCATTTGGATTTGAACATTCATGCCACAATAAAGAAAATTACATTGAGAATTATGCTAGGTAGCATTCCACATCAAAAATTCTGTTTTTATCATTTACCTACTCGAGGACGAGCAGGAATTAAGCTTGGGGATGCTTGATACGTCTCCAACATATCTATAATTTTTGATTGTTCCATGCTATTATATTACCTGTTTTGGATGTTTATTGGCCTTACTATACACTATTATAACATTTTTGGGACTAACCTATTAACCTAGAGCCCAGTGCTATTTTCTGTTTTTTCCTTGTTTCTGAGTTTTACAGAAAAGGAATACTAAATGGAGTCCAATTGACGTGCCAATTTTTGACGATTTTTTGTGGACCAAAAGAAGCCCCTGGAGTGAAAGAGTTGGGCCAGGAGAGTCCCGGGCTGCCCACGAGGGTGGGGCACAATCCCACTTCACCTGGGCGCGACCCCTGCCTCGTGGAAGCCTGGAAACCCCCCTGACGTGAGACCTACGCCAAAAAATCCTATAAATACTGAAACCTCCAGAAAATAACAATAGATTGGGAATTTTGCCGCCGCAAGCCTCTGTAGCCACCAAAAACCTCTCGGGAGCCCGTTCCGGCACCGTGCTAGAGGGGGAATCCATCACCGATGGCCATCTTCATCATCCCGGCGCTCTCCATGACGAGGATGGAGTAGTTCACCCTCGGGGCTGAGAGTATGTACCAGTAGCTATGTGTTTGATCTCTCTCTCTCGTGTTCTCTCTATGGCACGATCTTGATGTATCGCGGGCTTTGCTATTATAGTTGGATCTTATGATGTTTCTCCCCCCTCTACTCTCTTGTAATGGATTGAGTTTTCCCTTTGAAGTTATCTTTTTGGATTAAGTCTTTAAGGATTTGAGAACACTTGATGTATGTCTTGTCGTGCTTATCTGTGGTGACAATGGGATATCACGTGATCCACTTGATGTATGTTTTGGTGATCAACTTGCGGGTTCCGCCCATGAACCTATGCATAGGGGTTGGCACACGTTTTCATCTTGACTCTCCGGTAGAAACTTTGGGGCACTATTTGAAGTACTTTGTGTTGGTTGAATAGATGAATCTGAGATTGTGTGATGCATATCGTATAATTATACCCACGGATACTTGAGGTGACAATGGAGTATCTAGGTGACATTAGGGTTTTGGTTGATTTGTGTCTTAAGGTGTTATTCTAGTATGAACTCTATGATAGATCGAACGGAAAGAATAGCTTCGTGTTATTTTACTACGGACTCTTGAATAGATCGAGCAGAAAGGATAACTTTGAGGTGGTTTCGTACCCTACCATAATCTCTTCGTTTGTTCTCCGCTATTAGTGGCTTTGGAGTGACTATTTGTTGCATGTTGAGGGATAGTTATATGATCCAATTATGTTATTATTGTTGAGAGAACTTGCACTAGTGAAAGTATGAACCTTAGGCCTTATTTCCTACCATTGCAATACCGTTTACGCTCACTTTTATCATTAGTTACCTTGCTGTTTTTATATTTCCAGATTACAAAAACCTATATCTACCATCCATATTGCACTTCTATCACCATCTCTTTGCCGAACTAGTGCACCTGTACAATTTTCCATTGTAATGGGTGTGTTGGGGACACAAGAGACTCTTTGTTATTTGGTTGCAGGGTTGTTTGAGAGAGACCATCTTCATCCTACGCCTCCCACGGATTGATAAACCTTAGGTCATCCACTTGAGGGAAATTTGCTACTGTCCTACAAACCTCTGCACTTGGAGGCCCAGCAACGTCTACAAGAAGAAGGTTGTGTAGTAGACATTAGCCCCCCTCTCCTGGCACGCCCAGGTGGGTTGTACCCACCTAGTGGCCCCGCAGACGACCCCCGTAATACTATAAAATTACATATTTGCAGGAAAAAAATCAGGGAGAAAGAATTATCGTGATCCATGAGACGAAGCCGCCGCTGCTACCTCTTGAGCTTGCATTGGTTTTTCCCTTGAAGAGGAAAGGGTGATGCAGCAAAGTAGCGTAAGTATTTCCCACAGTTTAGAGAACCAAGGTGTCAATCCAGTAGGAGACGACACACAAGTCACCTAGTACCTGCACAAACAATCAAGAACCTTGCAACCAACGCGACAAAGGGGTTGTCAATCCCTACACGGTCACTCGCAAAAGTGAGATCTAATAGAGATAATAAAGTAAATATTTTTGGTATTTTTGTTGTATAGATTGGAAAGTAAAGATTGCAAAATAGTAAACGAGATGCGATGTAAACAAAAGAGATGTGATATAATAGGAAAGAGACCCGGGGCCATAGGTTTAACTAGCGGCTCTCTCAAGATAGCATGTATTACGGTGGGTGAACAAATTAATGCCAAGCAATTGATAGAAGAGCGCATAATTATGAAGATATCTAAGGCAATGATCATGAACATAGGCATCGCGTCTATGTCAAGTAGACCGAAACAATTCTGCATCTACTACTATTACTCCAAACATCGACCGCTATCCAGCATGCATCTAGGGTATTAAGTTCATAAGAACGGAGTAACGCATTAAGCAAGATGACATGATGTAGAGGGATAAACTCAAGCAATGTGATATAAACCCCATCTTTTTATCCTCGATGGCAACAATACAATACGTGCCTTGCTGCCCCTACTGTCACTGGGAAAGGACACCGCAAGATTGAACCCAAAGCTAAGCACTTCTCCCATTGCAAGAAAGACCAATCTAGTAGTCCAAACTAAACCGATAATTCAAAGAGACTTGCAAAGATATTAAATCATGCATATAAGAATTCATAGAAGAACCAAATAATATTCATAGATAATCGCGTTCATAAATACACAATTCATCGGATCTCGACAAACACACCGCAAAAGAATTACATCGAATAGATCTCCAAGAACATCGAGGAGAACTTTGTATTGATAATCAAAGAGAGAGAGAAGAATCCATCTAGCTAATAACTATGGACCTGAAGGTCTGTGGTAAACTACTCACACTTCATCGGAGAGGCAATGGTGTTGATGTAGAAGCCCTCAGTGATCGATTCCCCCTCTGGCATATCGCGGAAAAGGCCCCAAGATGGGATCTCACGGGTACAAAAGGTTACGACGGTGGAAAAGTGGTTTCATGGATCCCCCTGATGTTTCTAGGGTATAAGAGTATATATAGGTGAAAGAAGTACGTCGGTGGAGCTATGAGGGGCCCACGAGGGTGGGGACGTGCGTACCCCCCTGGGCGCACCCTCCTGCCTCGTGGCCTCCTCGTAGAGTCCCAGACTTCAACTCCAAGTCTTCTGGATTGCTTTTGGTCCAAGAAAGATCCTCGTGACGGTTTCATTCCGTTTGGACTCCATTTGGTATTCCTTTTCTGTAAAACTCAAAAATAGGCAAAAATAGAAACTTGCATTGGGCCTCCGGTTAATAGGTTAGTCCCAAAAATAATATAAAAGAGCATACTAAAGCCCATTAAACATCCAAAACAGAAAATATAATAGCATGGAACAATCAAAACTTATAGATACGTTGGAGACGTATCAAGCATCCCCAAGCTTAATTCCTGCTCGTCCTCGAGTAGGTAAATGATAAAAATAGAATATTTTATGTGGAATGCTACCTAGCATATTTATCAATGTAATTTTCTTTATTGTGGCATGAATGTTCAGATCCGAAAGATTCAAGACAAAATTTAATATTGACATAAAAATAATAATACTTCAAGCATACTAACAAAGTAATCATCTCTTCTCAAAATAACATGGCCAAATAAAGTTACCCCTACAAAATCATATAGTCTGGCTATGCTCTATCTTCATCACACAAAGTATTTAATCATGCACAACCCCGGTTTCAGCCAAACAATTGTTTCATACTTTAGTATTTTCAAACTTTTTCAATCTTCACGCAGTACATGAGCGTGAGCCATGGACATAGCACTATAAGTGGAATATAATGGTGGTTGTGGAGAAGACAAAAAGGAGAAGATAGTGTCACATCAACTAGGCATATCAATGGGCTATGGAGATGCCCATGAATAGATATCAATGTGAGTGAGTAGGGATTGCCATGCAATGGATGCACTAGAGCTATAAGTTTATGAAAGCTCAACAAAAGAAACTAAGTGGATGTGCATCCAACTTGCATGCTCACGAAGACCTAGGGCACTTTTGAGGAAGCCCATCATTGGAATTTACAAGCCAAGTTCTATAATGAAAAATTCCCACTAGTATATGAAAGTGACAACATAGGATACTCTCTTATCATGAAGATCATGGTGCTACTTTTAAGCACAAGTGTGGTAAAAAAGATACTAGCATTGTACCTTCTCTCTTTTTCTCTCATTTTTTATTTGGGCCTTCCTTCTCTTTTTTATGGCCTATTTTTTTAGTCCGGAGTCTCATCCCAACTTGTGGGGGAATCATAGTCTCCATCATCCTTTCTTCACTGGGACAATGCTCTAGTAATGAAGATCATCACACTTTTATTTACTTACAACTCAATACATAGAACAAAATATGACTCTATGTGAATGCCTCTAATGGTGTACCAGGAAGTGCAATGATTCAAGAGCGACATGTATGAAATACGATGTCAACTACATGATCATGCAAGGCAATATGACAATGATGGAGCGTGTCATAATAAATGGAACGGTGGAAAGTTGCATCGCAATATATCTCGGAATGGCTATGGAAATGCCATAATAGGTAGGTATGGTGGCTGTTTTTAGGAAAGTATATGGTGGGTGTATGGTACCGGCGAGAGTTGTGTGGTACTAGAGAGGCTAGCAATGATGGAAGGGTGAGAGTGCGTATAATCCATGGACTCAACATTAGTCATAAAGAACTCACATACTTATTGCAAAAATCTACAAGTCATCAAAAGAAAGTAATACACTCATGCTCCTAGGGGAAGGGTTGGTAGGAGTTAACCATCGCGTGATCCCGACCTCCAAACATAAGGAAGGAAATCAATAAATAAATCATGCTCCAACTTCATCACATAGCGGTTCACCATACGTGCATGCTACGGGAATCACAAACTTTAACACAAGTATTCTTTAAATTCACAATTTCTCAACTAGCATGTCTCTAATATCACCATCCTCATATCTCAAAACAATCGTCAAGCATCAAACTTCTCATAGAATTCAACGCACTTTATATGAAAGTTTTTATTATACCCATCTTGGATGCCCATCATATTAGGACTAGTTTTATAACCATAGCAAATTACCATGCTGTTCTAAATGACTCTCAAAATAATTTAAGTGAAGCATGAGAGATTAATAATTTCTATAAAATAAAACAATCACCGTGCTCTTAAAAGATATAAGAGAAGTACTAGAGCAATATTGTCTAGCTCAAAAGATATAAGTGAAGCACATAGAGTATTCTAATAAATTCCATTTCATGCGTATCTCTCCCAAAAGGTGTGTAAAGCAAGGATGATTGTGGTAAACTAAAAATCAAAGACTCAAATCATACAAGACACTCCAAGCAAAACATATATCATGTGGTGAATAAAAATATAGCCTCAAGTAAAGTTACCGATAGATGAAGATGAAAGAGGGGATGCCTTCCGGGGCATCCCCAAGCTTAGGATTTTGGTTGGCCTTGAATTACCTTGGGGTGCCTTGGGAATCCCCAAGCTTAGTCTCTTGACACTCCTTATTCCAAAATCCATCAAATATTTACCCAAAAACTTGAAAACTTCACAACACAAAACTTCAACAGAAAATCTCATGAGCTCCGTTAGTATAAGAAAATAAACCAGCACTTTAAGGTACTGTAATTAAATAATTATTTGTTTATATTGGTGTTAAACCTACTGTATTCCAACTTCTCTATGGTTCATACCCCCCGATACTACTCATAGATTCATCAAAATAAGCAAACAACACACGAAAAACAGAATCTGTCAAAAACAGAACAGTCTGTAGCAATCGGTAACTTTTGAATACTTCTGTAACACTAAAACTTCTGAAATAAATTGGTGGACGTGAGAAATTTATCTATTAATCATCTGCAAAAATAATAAACCTAAAAGCACTCTCCAGTAAAAATGACAGCTATTCTCGTGAGCGCAAAAGTTTCTGTTTTTTACAGCAAGATCGCAAAGACTTCACCCAAGTCTTCCCAAAGGTTCTACTTGGAACTAACACTAACTAAAACATAAAACCACATCTAACAAGAATCTAGATGAATTATTTATTACTAAACAGGAGCAAAAATCAAAGAACAAAAAATAAAATTGGGTTGCCTCCCAACAAGCGCTATCGTTTAACGCCCCTAGCTAGGCATAAAAACAAGAATAGATCTAGGTATTGCCATCTTTGGCATGCAATCCATAAGTGGATCCCGTAATAGATTCATAAGGCAATTTAATTTTATTCCTAGGAAAGTGTTCCATGCCTTTCCTTAATGGAAATTGGAATCTAATATTTCCTTCTTTCGTGTCAATAATTGCACCAATCGTTCTAAGGAAAGGTCTACCAAGAATAATGGAGATGTAGGATTGCAATCTATATCAAGAACAATGAAATCTATGGGCACATAATTCCTATTTGCAACAATAATAACATCATTAATCCTTCCCGTAGGTTTCTTAATGGTGGAATCCGCAAGATGCAAATTTAAAGAACAATCATCAAATTCACGGAAAACTAGCACATCACACAAAGTTTTTGGAATCATGGAAACACTAGCACCCAAATCACACAAACATAGCATTCATAATCTTTAATCTTAATTTTAATAGCAGGTTCCCACTCATCATAAAGTTTTCTAGGGATAGAAACTTCTAGTTCAAGCTTTTCTTCATAAGATAGCATTAAAGCGTCAACGATATGTTTAGTAAAAGCCTTATTGATTACTAGTAAGCGTGCACGTGCAATGCACGTCTCGACTAATATTATATTCGTGTTACTCTACTTGGGTGACATGGAAAAAAACCTACCTGCACCGCAAGACCACCCCCTCCTCCCTCGCTTCACCGCTGTCGGAGGGGGCGCCGACAAAGCCACCTGTGCCCCAGGGAAGGTGGAGGCAGGGCATCCTTTTTCGCAGGCTGTTATTTTGGCACAGGTCTCAGGTGATCGGTGGAGCGTGGCGGTCCGATGGTGTGTGCCGCGTGCTGCTCATAGGGAGGCGTCCCTCTCAGCAACAGTGCCACCCCTAGACAATGATGGGTGGCGGTGGTGGTTGCACGGCTCCATGTGGGAGGGTCGTGGCAGCACCTATGTTGTCTGTGGGGGCGCAGTCCCAGGAAGGTTTAGCCCCAGTGGTGCCCGTCAGGACGCCCATTGGCGGCTATCTGCTTCTTCTCGCGCAGGTTGGATCCGCGTCTGGTGGGTGAGGCGACATTGGTGTGTCTGGAAGTGATGGTTTGGCGGAGGTAGGCAAGCGTTGGTCAGACTCAGATCTCCACTCCGGTCAACGATGATGCTTGATTGTTTCACCTTCTATTTTTTAAATAAATGGTAATGAAAATAATACAGGTCCGCTTTTGCCCACCTTGGTCACCGACAAAAATAAGAATTCCCATGGAAAAGATATTCTAATACTAATAAAGATATTCCAAATCGACCTATCATTTAAATGAATCATCGTATGCATAGAGCACTGGCACCTAATTATCTCAGTTTTTTATATGTTTAATCAATTGTTATAAAGCGTAGGCATCTTCAGTCTCGTTGTAGTTGAGAAGGTGAACAAAAAAAGACTTCATTCAATTTATTTATTTTCTGCGAAAAGGCCTAGGATTATTGAGTATTAAGCAACACACATCCTTACAAACCCAAGTTGTAAAAAGAGGAATGCTTGTAAGGAAGTAGAAGAAAGAACCGTGAAAATGTTCGGCATTGTCTGGAGAGGAGCGATACTCTCGATGTATTCCGATCAAGATATAGCAGATCCCAACGGTGGTTCTTCTGCTCTGCAGAGAACTGGCTCAAGCGCCCACTTTGTCCTTAATTCTCTGACGATGAAATTGAACTTGTCGTGCCGCCGTGCTCGCTTCGTCCACAGAAAATGATTCCATGCACGTGAAAAGGTCGTCAGGTCTCATGTTGCATGTCCCTATAGAAAACTGAAGAAAAACCAAACCTCGCTCCATCTATACAGTCAATTCATGTGTGTGCGCGCAGGAGACATCCACGAAAATAAGAGGTTATACAGTCAATGCATCAAAGTTGTGTGCATCCTCCTGTTTCTGTCCGATGTACTCGCCGCCGGCAACGCCTTAGGAATGGGCGCGTGCGGGCGCCTGCTGCACGCTAACGCAGTGGAGAGGGACCCAGAGCCCATGGACAACGTCAGCTCATGCAAGAGCACACCAGAGTTGTCGTGGCTGGCCGGCACGATGGCTCCTTCATCGTCCTTGCCGTTATCGGTGTCCACGTCGTAGACGTCTCCTGCAGGCGCCATCCATGGCCTCCTGCCGCCATGCGCCGCTGCGACAGTCGTCGTGGCCTCCTGCCATCGTGCGCGCTCATCATGGTCTCCTGCCGCCGATCGTCGTTGCCACTTGTCGGTCCGCTCGATCCGCTCGATCCGGCCCGGCTGGAGTGCAGGCGTTCTAGTCACAGAAAATAGGACTGCCAGGCTGGTCAGACCGGCACGGACCGTCTCCACCTTGATCTGGTAGCGCGTCGAATCGGAGGTCGCGGCAACTCCGGTGTCCCAGACGGCGGCGACAGAGGTGGTGTGTGTTGCGTTGCAGAGGCAATGGCAGATAGTGCGAGGGATTAGAGAAGATATGTTTTCAGCCGAGGTATAACAGGAAGGGACGATGACGTAGATAGAGAGGGCACAGGGAGGGATGAAGGGGCATGTTTCGACGCCGATAGCATCAGACGCGGGGTAGGAAGAGATCAATTAGGTTGAGTGGCTTCCTCTTTTAGTTGATACTAATAATTAGATGCTCCGGCAACAAAAAAAGGATAATAATAATTAGATGGCAATTATATATGGTATAGGAGTAGTAATTATCAAAGATTTGGTGGGATGCTTGAGCAGAAGTTGTCAAGCAAAGCGTAGAAAAATTTCGATCACGGTGGAGCGGTCCGCCCGCCGAGAATTGCTAATTGCACCCTTTGATATCTCAACAGATTAGTCTGATCTGTTAGCTTTCATTAATTTAGATGATCAAATGATGATAATTAATTGATGTACACTTAACGGGGTATCTTTAAGAAAGAAAATGTTTGCTTGTTTAATAGTAGTAGAGAAGTAGAGAAGAGATATGTACGTGTACAACACAGATAGGGGTTGGAGCAAGGAGGTCGACGGCGGCATGAGGAGGGCTGCCTCAGAAATTCGAATCGAGAGGTTTGAGCGAGGACCGGACGGCCCAAGGTGGAGGTCTCCAGTCGGAGCGAGATCACGGTAATTATTGCATAATTATTAGATCATGGTAATTATTGCTAATAGATTATGATTGATTATTGCTAATTGATTATGATTAAAATAGGCTCAGGTTGGTAACTTTTGCGTAATTACGATGGCGTAGATCATGGCAATTATTGGTAATCGATTTTGGTAAATGTTATTGGTAATTGATTTTGGTAAATGATGTGATACAACATTGAAACAATCTGGTCCATTGAGAGATGGCGGATGTATGGCTGAGATGTAATGTTTCTGCCGCAACTCGATTGTTTAATAGTAGTAGTAGATAAGCATGAGGTGAATTTAACACAGATTGCAACAAAGAAATACAATCTTCTAAATAGCAATTTTCATAATTAAATCCCTTGAAATTCAAAATAGTTGGTTCATTGCTATGTAAAGTTTTGACCTCTTCAATCCCACTTTTATCAATTTTTGCATCTAGATCTAAAAACTCTGAATCATTGGGACACCTTTTAACTAAAGTTGACTCGTCTCCAGTCCCATCTTTATCAAGATTCATATTGGAAAACAAAGATTTAATAGGAGTCACATCAATCACTTTTAGATCTTCATCATTATTATCATGAAAACTAGAAGAACACGCTTTCATAAAGCAATCTTTTTTAGCACGCATCCTAGCGATTCTTTCCTTGCACTCACAAATGGAAATTCTCATGGATTTGAGAGACTCATTGATATCATGCTTAGGTGGAATAGCTCTAAGTTTCAAAGAATCAACATCAAGAGAAATTCTATCCACGCTCATCAATCTTAAGCAGTTTTTCTTCAACCAAAGCATTGAAATTCTTTTGCGAACTCATAAATTCTTTAATACTATTCTCAAAATCAGAGGGCATCTTATTAAAATTTCCATAAGAGTTGTTGTAGGAATTACCATAATTATTAGAGGAATTACTAGGAAACGGAATAGAATTAAAATTTCCTCTATACGCGCTGTTACCAAAATCGTTCCTACCAACAAAATTCACATCCATAGATTGATTATTATTGTCAATCAAAGTGTAGAAAGGCATATCATTAGGATCAGAAGAAACACTTTTATTAGCAAATAATTTCATAAGTTCATCCATCTTCCACTCAAAACATTAATTTCTTCAATCGCATGAATTTTTTTACTAGTGGATCTTTCGGTGTGCCATTGAGAATAATTAACCATAATATTGTCTAGGAGTTTAGTAGCGTCTCCTAAAGTGATTTCCACAAAAGTGCCTCCCGCGACCGAATCTAAAAGATTTCTAGAAGCAAAATTCAATCCGGTATAAATTTTTTGTATAATCATCCACAAATTCAAACCATGTATAGGGCAATTATGTATCATTAATTTCATCCTCTCCCAAGCTTGTGCAACATGCTCATGATCAAGTTGCTTAAAATTCATAATATCGTTCCTAAGAGAGATGATCTTAGCGGGAAGAATATATTTAGAGATAAAAGCATATTTGCACTTATTTCATGAATCAATACTATTTATAGGCAAAAAAGAGAACCAAGTTTTAGCACGATATCTAAACGAAAAAGAAAATAGCTTCAACTTAACAATATCATTATCCACATCTTTCTTCTTTTGCATATCACACAAATCAACGAAGTTGTTTAGATGGGTTGCGGCATCTTCACTAGGAAGGCCAGAAAATTGATCTTTCATAACAGATTCATCAAAGTAGTATTAATTTCACAAGATTTAGCATCGGTAGTAGGAGCAATTGGAGTGCTAATAAAATGATTTTTGTCGGTATTGGAAAAGTCACAAAATTTAGTATTATCTTGAGCCATCGTGACAAGCAACCAATCCAACACACAAGCATTCAAGAAGCAAGAGAAAAGAGACGAACGGAAAGAGGGCGAAGAAAAGGCAAAGGTTTTTGAAAATCGTTTTAGAAGTGGGGGAGAGGAAAACGAGAGGCGAATGGCAAATAATGTAATGCGAGGGAGAAGAGTTTATGATGGGTACTTGGCATGTCTTGTCTGGGTGTACATCTCCCGGGCAACGGCTCCAGAAATCCTTCTTGCTACCTCTTGAGCTTGCGTTGGTTTTTCCCTTGAAGAGGAAAGGGTGATGCAGCAATGTAGCGTAAGTATTTCCCTCAGTTTTGAGAACCAAGGTATCAATCCAGTAGGAGACGACACACAAGTCACCTAGTACCTGCACAAACAATCAAGAACCTTGCAACCAACACGATAAAGGGGTTGTCAATCCCTTCACGGTCACTCGCAAAACTGAGATCTGATAGAGATAATAAAGTAAATATTTTTGGTATTTTTGTTGTATAGATTGGAAAGTAAAGATTGCAAAATAGTAAATGAGATGCGATGTAAACAAAAGAGATGTAATATAATAGGAAAGAGACCCAGGGGCCATAGGTTTCACTAGTGGCTTCTCTCAAGATAGCATGTATTACGGTGGGTGAACCAATTACTGTCGAGCAATTGATAGAAGAGTGCATAAGTATGAAGATATCTAAGGCAATGATCATGAACATAGGCATCACGTCCGTGTCAAGTAGACCGAAACGATTCTGCATCTACTACTATTACTCCACACATCGACCGCCATCCAGCATGCATCTAGAGTATTAATTTCATAAGAACAGAGTATTAAGCAAGATGACATGATGTAGAGGGATAAACTCAAGCAATATGATATAAACCCCATCTTTTTATCCTCGATGGCAACAATACAATATGTGCCTTGCTGCCCCTACTGTCACTGGGAAAGGACAACGCAAGATTGAACCCAAAGCTAAGCACTGCTCCCTTTGCAAGAAAGATCAATCTAGTAGGCCAAACTAAACCCATAATTCAAAGAGACTTGCAAAGATATCAAATCATGCATATAAGAATTTAGAGGAGAATCAAATAATATCCATAGATAATCTTGTTCATAAATCCACAATTCATCGGATCTCGACAAACACACTTCAAAAAAAATTACATCAAATAGATCTCCCAGAACATCGAGGAGAACTTTGTATTGAGAATCAAATAGAGAGAAGAAGCCATCTAGCTAATAACTATGGACCCGAAGGTCTGTGGTAAACTACTCACACTTCATCGGAGAGGCAATGGTGTTGATGTAGATACCCTCCGTGATCGATTCCCCCTCCGGCATATCACCGGAAAAGGCCCCAAGATGGGATCTCACGGGTACAGAAGGTTGCGGCGGTGGAAAAGTGGTTTCGTGGCTCCGCCTGATGTTTTTAGGGTATAAGTGTATATATAGGCGAAAGAAGTACGTCAGTAGAGCTACGAGGGGCCCATGAGGGTGGGGGCGTGCCTACCCCCCTGGGCGCGCCCTCCTGCCTCGTGGCCTCCTCGTAGAGTCCCGGACTTCAACTCCAAGTCTTCTGGATTGCTTTTGGTCCAAGAAAGATCCTCGCGAAGGTTTCATTCTGTTTGGAATCCGTTTGGTATTCCTTTTTTGTAAAACTCTAAAATAGGCAAAAAAACAGAAACTAGCACTAGGCCTCCGGTTAATAGGTTAGTCCCAAAAATAATATATAAGAGCATATTAAAGCCCATTAAACATCCAAAACAGATAATATAATAGCATGGAACAACAGAAAAATTTAGATACGTTGGATACGTATCAGCCGCCAAGCCCTGTTCTTCCTCGGGAGGGCAGATCTCGAGTCCGTTTGAGGCTCCAGAGAGGGGGATCTTCGTTCTTCGTCATCACCAACCCATTGAAGGAAATATGCCCTAGAGGCAATAATAAAGTTATTATTTATTTCCTCATATCATGATAAATGTTTATTATTCATGCTATAATTGTATTAAACTGGAAACATGATACATGTGTGAATACATAGACAAACTTAATGTCACTAGTATGCCTCTATTTGACTAGCTCATTGATCAAAGATGGTTATGTTTCCTAACCATAGACATGTGTTGTCATTTGATTAACGGGATCACATCATTAGGAGAATGATGTGATTGACTTGACCCATTCCATTAGCTTAGCACTTGATCATTTAGTATGTTGCTATTGCTTTCTTCATGACTTATACAAGTTCCTATAACTATGAGATTATGCAACTCCCGTTTATCAGAGGAACACTTTGTGTGCTACCAAATGTCACAACGTAACTGGGTGATTATAAAGGAGCTCTACAGGTGTCTCCAAAGGTACATGTTGAGTTGGCGTATTTCGAGATTAGGTTTTGTCACTCCGATGGTCGGAGAGGTATCTCTGGGCCCTCTCGGTAATGCACATCACTATAAGCCTTGCAAGCAATGTAACTAATGAGGTAGTTACGGAATGATGCATTACGTAACGAGTAAAGAGACTTGCCGATAACGAGATTGAATTAGGTATTGGATACCGACGATCGAATCTCGGGCAAGTAACATACTGATGACAAAGGGAACAACGTATGGTGTTATGCGGTTTGACCGATAAAGATCTTCGTAGAATGTGTAGGAGCCAATATGAGCATCCAGGTTGCGCTATTGGTTATTGACCGGAAATAGTTCTAGGTCATGTCTACATAGTTCTCGAACCCGTAGGGCCCGCACGCTTAAGGTTTCGATGACAGTTTCATTATGAGTTTATGAGTTTTGATGTACCAAAGTTTGTTCGGAGTCCCGAATGAGATTACGGACATGACGAGGAGTCTCGAAATGGTCGAGACATGAAGATTGATATATTAGAAGCCTATATTTGGATATTCGAATTGTTCCGGGTGAAATTGGGATTTTACTGGAGTACCGGGAGGTTACCGGAACCCCCCGGGAGCTTAATGGGCCCATATGGGCCTTAGTGGAAAAGGAGGGCAGCAAGGGGGTGTGGGGCGCTCCCCCCCCCCCAGGCCCAAACCGAATTGGTTTAGGGCAGGGGGGCGGCCCCCTCTTTCCTTCTCTCCCTCTCCCTTTCCTTCTCCTCTCCTAGTCCAACAAGGAAGAGGGGAGTCCTACTCCCGGTGGGAGTAGGACTCCCCATGGCGCGCCCCCTCCTAGGACGGCCGCCCCCTTCCCCCTTGGCTCCTTTATATATGGGGGAAGGGGGTATCAGTGTCAAAACCGGCGGATCTCGGGTAGGGGGTCCCGATCTGTGAGTCAAGGCTGATGGTAACAAGAAGTAAGGGACACAGATGTTTACCCAGGTTCGGGCCCTCTCGATGGAGGTAAAACCCTACTTCCTACTTGATTAATATTGATGATATGGGTAGTACAAGAGTAGATCTGCCACGAGATCGTAGAGGCTAAACCCTAGGAGCTAGCCTATGATGGTATGATTGTAATTGTGATCAGCCTTCTAAAGACCAACCTCTCCGGTTTATATAGACACCGGAGAGGGCTAGGGTTTACATGGATTCAGTTACAAGGAAGGAAATATAATATCCGGATCACCAAGCTTGCCTTCCACGCCAAGGAAAGTCCCATCCGGACACGGGCCGAGGTCTTGAGTCTTGTATCTTCACGCTTCAATAGTCCGGACGTTGTACACAGTCCGGCTGTCCGGATAACCCCTAATCCAGGAATCCCTCAGTAGCCCCTGAACCAGGCTTCAATTACGATGAGTCCGGCGCGCAGTATTGTCTTCGTCATTGCAAGGCGGGTTCCTTCTCCGAATACTCCAATGTGGTTATCGAACACGTAGACCGTGTCCAGATCTGTAAGATGATCTTTGTATGGTACAGATCTGATTTGCTGGCAATCTTCATGCGTCGTGCCCTTGCATCGTGGCTCGGCCCAACGTGAACCGACGTTTCCTACCCCACAACGACTCGTGTTACGAGGCAGTTTTATTGGCACGTCCCGTCGAGGTAGAGATTGTGTCCCTTTTATGACGGGATTTTCCATCAATATGAGTGGGCGTGACCCCACGACGGCTATTGGTATTACCCCGTGTGTTTTTAGATAACCCTCAAACGGTCACACTGGGGACTCTTGATATTCACCCTCTGTATAAAAGGGGTCGAGACCTATGCCTCTTTTTTCACCTTCACCGCGCCTTCTCGCACCTCGAGTTCTAACACCCAAAACCTAAGCCCCACCCCTCCGGAATCCTCCAATATGTTTGAATCTGACCCTCAAGGCCGGTGGGTCGCCTCCTCGATTGAGGAGAAGGACATTGCAAAGCTTAGGGAGGTCGGATACCTAACCGGAAATATCCAGCACAGGCTTCCTGCTCCAGGGCAGGTCATCCCCACGCCGGAGCCCAATGAGTGTGTTGTTTTTGTCCCACACTTCCTCCGCGGTTTGGGTTTCACCCTCGATCCCTTCGTGAGGGGGCTCATGTTCTATTATGGGTTGGGTTTTCATGATCTGGTTCCAGACGCTATCCTCCATATCTCGTCGTTCATTATCGTGTGCAAGGCTTTTCTCCACATCACCCCGCACTTCGGCTTATGGCTCAAGACCTTTAATGTGAAGCCGAGGATGACCGGGGGGCAACATGTGGAGTGCGGAGGTGCCGTAATAAGCAGGAATGCCGACACCCCATGGCCGGAAGGTTCATTCCCAGAAGTATCTGATGTATGGCAACGGAGGTGGTTTTATGTCATAGCTCCCAGAGGCACAAAGTGGGTGGCTGCCCCGAGTTTTTCTTGGGCCCTATCTCACAGTTGGCGTCTTGGACAGACGTAGGGAGGAATTGGGGACCCGCTGGTGATATACCAGTACTGCAGAATCGCATCCGGGAGCTTCTTGCAAGGGACGTTAATCTCGTCAGCATAATGCAAGTGATGTTGATCCGGCGGATGTTGCCATGCCAACGCCGGACTCTCCGGATGTGGGAGTTCAATCCGGAGGGTCCGCGGACCGTCAAGCACTTCTTCAGCCTGAAGCTCGAAGAGTTGTGCAAATTGTTCTTCAGACAGAAAGTAACGTGTCCGGACACCACCGAGGATACGGGCCTAAGCTGCAATTGCCTAGACACTCGAGTAAGTAGCCTTGATGTCAGACACCCCGTTTTGTATTTATCATGATTGTTTATTCTGGAAATCATCCGCGTCCAGGAATGGCTCAGCAAGGCAGGGAGAATCAGGTGTCCGGCGCCACTTCCCGAAGGCTCGCCCGCTCCCACCATGGCCAAGATGCTTGACCGAGTACTCAGCAGGATGCCCTCGGGGAAAGGCGAGGGGAGGGATGAAAAATCCAAACCCCACACGCTACACATCCGCACCGGGGGAGTTGCTACCTCCCCCAAGGAGGATAGTCGGGGGAGAGGTCGAGGCCCCCTCCCCGCACGGGAAGAAGAGGGCCGCCTCCGAAGATTTGGAGGCAGAGATGCCCAAATTGGGGGAAAAAGCATCCCCAGGGGGCCTTGCCCCGACAGGCACCCTCACCGCATCATGCCCTCCAACGGGCCAGCCCTCCACCGAGCTGTAAGTCAATCTACAATCCAAAGGTACTGCGTTTCTCCTTGGTTAGTAACCAGGATTCAAATTTTTGCAGTCCGGCCAGCAGCTCCTCTCAACAGGGGTCGTCTTTGGGGGACCTTCCTCCGAATATGATGGAGAGCGAGACCCCACCCCCTTCTCCGACTCATGAAGCGGGCGACACCGAGGTGACGTCACGGAGGAGTCCGGATCTGCTAAATCCGGCAGTCAATTCGTCAGCCGCCCCACACCCGGAGCACTTGGCTACAACGGGGGGCGATGGGAGGAGTCTGGCGCAGTTCAATGTCCGGCCAGACGTGCTGACGGGCTTGCTGGAGCGAGCTATGCTCTCGGAGGAGCACCGCTCATTAATGAGCGCGGTGCTTAAGAAGATTTCATCCGCTACAAGCGGTTTAAATGAAGCATTCACAAGCCTGCTCAGAGGCTTTGAGATATGTAATGGAGAATCCACCATTTCTTTAATTGTGAGGCACGCGCTAGGTGTGCTCCATATAGACAGTAGCCCCTGAGACTCTGGTTGCCCGCCTTAGGCGGCAAACGGGGGATCATAAACCAAAGGTTCATGTTGCAAATGTGTGCAGATACATGTGGGTCCGGCCGCCGGCCCGTCCATTGAAGTGACCGAACTGACGAGGCAAATTGGTTCGGTTGATGCCGATATCACTCTGATGAATGAGCGGCTGGATAAATCGCAAGGTATGTGTCCTGTCTTTCCTGCATAGGAAAATATTTGAGGTGGCATATAGTGATGTAATATGTTCGGACTGCAGATGGTGCAGCTGCTGTCGAGGCCCTGAGGGCGGAACTTGCTCTAGCCAAGGAACAAGCTCGGGTGAGCCATGCGGCTGCCCTAAAGGTGGCCGAGGAATTGAGAGCCAAACAGGCTGCTCATCGCCGAAGCGAGGAAAAGGTAGCCGAAATGGCTATCGAGTTAAAGAATGCCGCTGACCGGTATGAGCTCCTGAAAAAGGAGCATGAGGATAAATCGGCTGACCTGAGCAAGGCACTTAATGCCACCAAGGAAATATGGACCAAGCTCAGAAGTGCGCGGGAGAAGCTTCAACAGGCCGGTAATATCGCGGCTGGAGGCTCCTATTTGCTGCGGACGAAGTTCTTCGATCTGAAGTATGCTCCCCTGGATGGACGCTGGAGCTCGCCAAACGCATACGTGGACCTGGCGAAGAGTACGGCTGATGATGTGGAGTTCTTCAAAGATCAGGGTGAGAAGGAGGTGGAGAAGATTTTCTGGTCGCAGTTCAATGCTCCCACTCGCCCGCTGCCGTTAAGTGATAGGATGGCCACTGTGGCGGAGCTACACAGGCTGTCTGGTCCTGCAATGCAGTCTGTAATAGACCATCTTTCGCCGAAGGGGCCTAAGCCAGACAGTTACTTTGGTTTGGTGCAATAGTTCCTTGGGGCCGTGCCTCGATCGATGCCATGAGGAGGTCAGCATGCATAGAGGGTGCGCGGATGGCCCTTGCCCGCATTAAAGCGTATTGGACGGATATGGATGCCACTACGGTGGCGTCTCAGGATCCGGTGGGGGCCAGTATCCGGCCGGGCAATACTTGGCGCAGGTCACGGAGGGTGCCCGCCTGATAGAGGCGCAGTGCCCAAAGAATCTCCTCTTCGAGTGATGATTCAAATCATTGTAAAAACATTTAGATTAGAAAGTTATATTTATAATTTTTGTCTGAAAATATGATTGTGTCCCATGTGCGGCCATTTATATATATGTATATATCTGTGGGTAACCGAAAGATAGCAGTCGTTGGCTTCAGCCCCCATGCATACAATGTGGGGGTGTTCGCGAAAAAATGTGCTTGATCACTCTTTATCAAACGTCTTGGTCCGGCAAGGAGGTGATCGCACGTCGAACTAGGCAACCGGACTATATGGCTGTAACACTTTCGCTTAGCTGCGGGATTCTAACGTTGGGGCTACTATGTAGCCCCTGGTACCTTCGCGTGCATCCGAATACGGGCGCGTATGTACCTGGCCGGGAAATGGCCCTTCGTTAATGCAGAGGAATCCTAGAGATTCCAGCGAGTTGTCGAGTGGTTGACCAGTCTCTCGCTGTATCATGACGGTCAGTTTTCGGCTTTCTCTACTGAGGTGCTCATCCGGAATAACCAAGGCACAATCGCAGTAGTTCTCCTTTGGCCACCTTAGTCGATTATGTCCGAACGTAAGGCGGCAAACCCAGGAGCCGGGCAAACCCAACATTTGACCAAAGACATGATTCGGAGCTGATGCATATAAGGCCATACTCGTGACACCGAACACTCCTGAAGGTATTCGGACTTTATAAAAGATGATGAGCTCAAGAATGCCCATTCATTATAAACCCTGTATTTCCAGGTACGTGCGTTAATCTGTCGTGGCAAAATGCCAAAAACGGCAGTATCCTCTGTGGGTATGGAACCCATGGGATGATGAAATAACAAGAGGCAATAGAAAAGGTTTACACAGGGGCTTAATCTAGAAAGAAACCTGTTGAACGGGGCCCTGCTGCACGTCTGCGCCTTTGTCTCCGTTGTGCCGCATCCTGGAAGGGTATCGCGCAAACGTTGTGTGTAGAAAAGGGAATCTCATAGTAGAGTGCAATGTAAGTATGCGATGGATAGTAGAAAATATAAGATGCTGGCCTGCCAATAAGGTTGAGCCGAGTGTGGAGCTTTATTATTAGCCCCTGGTGTCCACTATAGGATTACATATACAGTGCCATGGTTTAATATGGGCTGCCGGACTCATCTAACCGTGTTCGTGGTCTTAACGACCCAGTATATTTTTGTTAGAGGCCGCTTATAGTCCGGCCGTTAGGGCCGTCATGTATTCCTATGCACGCGAAAAGCACTCTGTTATTCCGCTAACGGTGATGACGCTGCGAGGACCGGGCATCTTAAGTGTAAGGTAGCCATAGTGCGGTAATGCGTTGAAGCGGGCGAAGGCCGTTCTTCCAAGCAATGCTTGATAGCTGCTTCGGAACGGTGCGATGATGAAGACTAGTTCTTCGCTTCTGGAGTTAACTGGAGAGCTGAATGTTACCTCCAGTATGACGGAGCCCCTGCTGTAGGCTTCAACGCCTAGTATCACCCCTTCAAAGGTGGTGTTGATCTTGCTAATTCTGGATGAGTCTATCCCCATCCTGCGGAAAGTGTCATCATATATTAAATTGAGACTGCCGCCGCCGTCCATGAGGACATGAGTGAGATGGTATCCGTCGATTATTGGGTCGAGTACCAAGGCATTTGATCCTTCATGCCGAATACTAGTTCGGCCGTCCAGGCGATCGAAAGTGATTGAACAAGACATCCAGTAGTTAGGTATGGGTACGATGGGCTTTATATCGCGCACGTCTTTATGAGAGCGTTCGTGCCTCCCTAAGGATGTGCGAGTTGTGTGGATCATATTCATTGTTTTAACCTCTAGCGGGAATTTTTTCTACCCCCCAGTGTTCGACTGGCGAGGTTCATCTTCGTCTTCACTTGGTGTTTCCCTATCCTTGTGTTTGGCGTTTAGTTTGCCGGCCTGCTTGAAGACCCAGCACTCTCTGTGCGTGTGGTTCATAGGTTTGTCGGAGGTGCCATGAATTTGGCTAAGTCTGTCCAGAACTCTGTTCAGACTGGACGGTCCTTCTTTACTGCCTTTAGATTGCTTATTTTGCTGGTTAGGTCGAGAGCCCCTGAATCCGGCATTAACCGTTGTGTTGTCCAGGCTATCTTCCTTGTTTTGGCGTTTATTTTTATTACGTCGTGGCTTCCCGTTGCCATCCCTTATTTCAGATGTGCTGGGGTCGCTAGTGCCTTTACGGGCTAGCCAGCTATCTTCTCCCGCGCAAAAGCGGGTCATAAGGCTTGTTAGGGCTGCCATTGTCCTTGGCTTTTCTTGGCCGAGGTGTCTGGCGAGCCACTCGTCACGGATGCTGTGTTTGAATGCCGCTAAGGCTTCGGCATCCGGACAGTCAACGATTTGATTCTTCTTAGTGAGGAATCTGTTCCAAAGCTTGCGGGCGGACTCTCCGGGTTGTTGGATTATGTGACTTAAATCGTTAGCATCCAGAGTCCGGACATAAGTCCCTTGAAAATTGGCCCTGAAAGCGTCCTCTAGTTCCTCCCAGCTCCCGATTGAATTTTCGGGGAGGCTTTTCAACCAGTGCCGAGCTGGTCCCTTCAGTTTGAGGGGAAGGTATTTGATGGCATGGAGGTCATCTCCACGAGCCATGTGTATGTGGAGGATAAAGTCCTTGATCCAGACCCCTGGGTCTGTCGTTCCGTCGTATGCCTCTATGTTTACAGGTTTAAAGCCCTATGGGAATTCGTGGTCTAGTACTTCATCAGTAAAGCACAGGGGGTGAGCAGCCCCTCTGTATCTGGATGCGCTGTGGCATGCCGTCGGCTGTTTTTGTGTTTGGTGTTTATTCCGAACTGGTGTTTGGTTGTCATAATTATTTTCACGACCATAGTCCCTCGCCGGGGTGTCTCCTTTAGATCCGTAGATGGACCTAGCTGCGCCAGCTTTCTTCTCCAGGTGCCCACGTAGATCGTGGGCGTCTTCGGTAGCTGATTTATTGCGGTTATGAAGTGGTACTCCTGGTCTCCTGGTCGTGTTATTCTTCGGTGGAACGGCCTCGTCGTCGAATTATGGCAGTAGCTTGCGTTTTGGGTAGCTCTTTGTATGGCGATCGTCGCCATATCTTTCTTTAGTGTCTAGCACTTTGTTCCATCTGCGATTGAGCGTTTCTTGTGCGGCTTTAAGCCGTTGCTTCTTCTTCTTCAGACTTCTCGTTGTGGCCATAAGCTTTCTGTGGAGGTTCTCTCGTTCCATGCGTTCTTCCGGAACGATGAATGCATCATCGTCCAGACTATATTCTTGTCCTGGGCCGGTTTTATGAACTCGTCCTTCTGGATCGTTTTCTTCGGGCATACGCTCCGGACTATGTTCGGCGTGACCTGGTTCATCCTGCTCCATCGCTAGTTCTGTTTGGTTGTTATTGCCTTCAGGGTTGACCGGAGTGTCCATTCTTCTGGCGCTCTTGCTGCTGTTGTTACTGTTGCCGGATTTGGAACGGAGTCTGTGCCGTTGCTTTGGTTTTTGCCCAGGGGTGTTATCTTTCGGATTGTCACCGTCGCCTTCCTTGGGCGTATCCACCATGTATATGTCGTGTGACGAGGCGGGAATCCGGTACCAAATAGATTCTAAGTCTTCTCCTGCACCGTCGTCCATACCGTCGATGCCTTCGGAGTCGAAGTCCAGCACGTCGGTTAAATTATCAACCGTGGCTATCAAGTGGGTGGTGGGTGGGTAACGAATTTCTTCGTCGCCTGCTTCCCACTCGAACCTTACATAGTTCGGCCCGAAGTTCTCTGCCAAAGAGAGGGTTCTAAAGAAGTTTAGTATGTCGCCAAAGGGCGAATGCTAAAAGATGTCCGCCGTGGTGAACTCCATCACCGGAGCTTAACCAGGATCGGCGGGCTCGGGGATGCGCGGACTGGAACCTACATCCGGATATGAATCCAGGGGTCCAGAGTCACAGGTTCCCGCGAAGGTGAGACCTATGTTCGGCTCTATCGCCAACGAGGGTATGGCCTGCAAGACAGGGACCAGCCCTCCATCCTTAGGCAACGCAACCTGCCCCGGATTTAGACCCGAGGCTTCTGCCGGGGTAATATCCCGAGCATCGTCTGACGGCAGGTCCAAGCCATGCTCGTCATAACTGTCCAGCGATCCTGACATGATCTGCTCCGGATGACCGAGCAGATCGGCCCGTAGTGTGAAGCCGCCGAACACGAAGATCTGTCCGGGGAGAAAAGGCTCACCCTGGAAAGCGTTGCTGATGATGATTGAAGGAGCCATCAATCCTTGTGGCGACGTCACAGAGGAACTCTCAATGAAAGCACCAATGTCGGTGTCAAAACCGGCGGATCTCGGGTAGGGGGTCCCGATCTGTGCGTCACGGCTAATGCTAACAAGAAGTAAGGGACACAGATGTTTACCCAGGTTTGGGCCCTCTCGATGGAGGTAAAACCCTACTTCCTGCTTGATTAATATTGATGATATGGGTAGTACAAGAGTAGATCTACCACGAGATCGTAGAGGCTAAACCCTAGGAGCTAGCCTATGATGGTATGGTTGTAATTGTGATCGGCCTTCTAAAGACCAACCTCCCGGCTTATATAGACACCGGAGAGGGCTAGGGCTTACATGGAGTCGGTTACAAGGAAGGAAATATAATATCCGGATCACCAAGCTTGCCTTCCACGCCAAGGAAAGTCCCATCCGGACACGGGCCGAGGTCTTGAGTCTTGTATCTTCACGCTTCAATAGTCCGGACGTTGTACACAGTCCGGCTGTCCAGATGCACCCTAATCCAGGAATCCCTCAGGGGGCACCCCATAGACACAACAATTGATCTCTTGATATCTTAGCCGTGTGTGGTGCCCCCCTCCACCATAGTCCTCAATAATATTGTAGCGGTGCTTAGGCGAAGCCCTGCGACGGTAGAACATCAAGATCATCACCAGGACGTCATGCTGAGGGAACTCTTCCCCGACACCCTACTGGATCGGAGTCCGGGGATCGTCATCGAGCTGAACGTGTGCTAGAACTCGGAGGTGCCGTAGTTTCGGTGCTTGATCGGTCGGGCCATGAAGACGTACGACTACATCAACCACGTTGTTCTAACGCTTCCGCTTTCGGTCTACGAGGGTATGTGGACAACACTCTCCCCTCTCGTTGCTATGCATCACCATGATCTTGCGTGTGCGTACGAAATTTTTTGAAATTACTACGTTCCCCAACAGTGGCATCCGAGCCAGGTTTTATGCGTAGATGTCATACGCATGAGTAGAACACAAGTGAGTTGTGGGCGATAGAAGTCATCTCGCTTACCAAAGATGTCATACTTTGTTCAGCGGTATTGTGAGATGAAGCGCCCGACCAACATTACGCCAGACGCTTACGCGAGACTGGTTTCACTGCTACGAGCACTCGTTGCTTAAAGGTGATTGGCGGGTGTCTGTCTCTCTCACTTTAGTTGAACCGAGTGTGGCTACGCCGGTCCTTGCAAAGGTTAAAACATCACTAACTTGACGAACTATCGTTGTGGTTTTGATGCGAGGTAAGAACGGTTCTTGCTCAGCCCGTAGCAGCCACGTAAAATTTGCAACAACAAAGTAGAGGACGCCTAACTTGTTTTTGCGGGGCATGTTGTGATGTGATATGGTCAAGACGTGATGCTATATTTTATTGTATGAGATGATCATGTTTTGTAACCGGTTATCGGCAATGGCAGGAGCCATATGGTTGTCGCTTTATTGTATGAAATGCAAACGCCCTGTAATTGCTTTACTTTATCACTAAGCAGTAGCGATAGTCATAGAAGCAATAGATGGCGTAATGACAATGATGCTACGATGGAGATCAAGGTATCGCGCTTGTCGTGGATTTGTCACGGCAGATGTCCTTAGCGTTAGGACTTAGTCGCGAGGCCAACGCATCTATGTGGTAGCTTGAGAGGGGTTGAGCGGAATCGAGAGACACAACACAAGACAGGGATTTAGACAGCTTCGGGCCCCGGGAAACATCATCTGGAATAGCCCTACATGCTGTTTGAGGCTAGATCTCATTATCATTACGAGGGAGTCGCCGTAAACCGGCTCTCCTCTAATTGTGTCTAGCCCTAAGATTGTTGCTTCTTGCTTGTAGCTAGCTTGTCCCTCTTTGGGGAGCCCTACCCCTCCTTATATATGTTGAAGGGGCGGTTTACATGACTAGTCCTAGTTGGATTATGATTACTCTATTACAAGTGGAGTCCTAGTCTTGCTTCCTTTGTAGGAGAATAGTCCTTATGCTTTCCTCATAAACCGGCCCACCATAGTTGAACCGGCCTTCATGAACCGCCCATTGGGCCACCGGGTCTTGTTGCTCCTCTGGCCCGCCTGCCGGATTACCAATGAGTTGTAAACCGTCTGGTCTGTGCAGGTCGCCGGTGAATCGCCAAGTCCGGCCGGTTTATCCTTCCGGCCGGTTTACGCCGCGGGGCATATCCCCGACATTAGCCCCCAAGTTTAGCTTGGATTTATCCATGGTAAACTTATGCTGCAAAACAAACACCAGAACAAATTTGACAGGTTGTGCTCCGGGTTAAGAATTCTTGTAGACCGGCACCTGATCGTCCTTAAGTCCTTGTCATGTCCTCCTTCTAGAAAATCCAGGTCAATAAGCTAGCGTCATACTCAATTTTCTGACATTGGTTTCTCACAGAACAATATTGTGAAGAATAATCCACTTGAGTCGGCTTCCAAAACGCCGGTTTAAGAAATATTGGTCTTGAAATATTCCTCTAATATTCAGCCAGTTTGAAGATGTAAAATACTTGCCGGTTTATGATTACCACCTTTGTCGGGTTATAAAAACTGATACTTCTGAGTCATGATTGTTGCCAACGCCGGTTCCTGATTCTTGCCAACGCCGGTTCATGATTATTGATGACACCGAGTTGCAGCCACAGGGTCATAATGATTGGTGACGCCGGGTCAATCTAGTTTGCTCAATCAGAAGATTTGAAAATATTTCTTCGATAATAATATAATACCTGTAGCCCCTAAGTCTTGAGCAGAACAAAGTGATGGCTTAAGACTTGCTTCAATATAAATACTGTTACTATCGAAAAAATCCATGTTGTTCATCCCAGTCACTTAGTAAAACTGAATACTCCATATTATGTAGCCCCCAAGTGCCGGGTTGTTATGCTTGCAGCAACCTGGGACTTGTAATTTCCTGATGCTCATAAAAACTTCAACCAGTGTAGCCCCCAAGGGCCGGGTCATTATGCAATAATGAGCAGGGACTTTGATATATACTTCAATGAAAATAACATCATATAATGTAACCCCCATCATGGGGCTTGAATTCACGTCCACAAGGTTAAGAGCCTTGTGCTTTACCAACTGAGCAGTGGACCCTTCAATATAATGAATAAAAAGCTTTGTACCTTGAATTGTTTAACAGGAGCAATTGGTAGCCCCCAAGGGCCGGCTCATTATAATGTGATGAGTCGGGTCTTCAATAAGATGAACAAAGAATGACTTTGCATTAGCCCCCAAGTGTCATGGTGCATGCTTGCAGCGACATGAGACTTGCATATTTGATGTAATCTCAACTTCAATAATGTAGCCCCCAAGTGCCGGGTTGTAAGCCTGCAGCAACTCGGGACTATTCCTTCAATTGTAGAATAAAAGCCATATCCATTGATAAAATAATAACCATTGCGCTAAAGCGACTTTCGAAAACCTCAATCATAATACTGGTTATTGATAACCATAATAAAAATCCAGCCATGTTGGCTATTCAAGATAATATAATCCGGTATGAAAAACCTTATTCAGTATCATAATGAAAATTCAGCCAAGTTTGGCTATTTGAATAATATAACTCAATGATTTATAAGCGCATGATTCCAATGGCGCAATCCAAATATATAATGGCGACTTATAGTCCAAAGCCAGGCCGATTTAATAAACACCGGATAATTTCCATCATATACTGGCGACTTATCGTCTTAAAGCCAGGCCGGTTTAATAAACACCGGATAATTTCTAATCATGCTTTATTCAACCTGTTCCTGCATACAACAAGTTTAAAGTGTCCTGGCGGTTTACCGCCGGACGGGTCATAATGCCCAACATATAACCCAGGTTTATAACCAAGGCTGCACTTAAGAATAATCAAATATGAAATATATCATACCTGTGACATTGAATCATATTGTTGGCTTTACCAACTTTTTGTAATAAGGATGATAATACCAATCTTGAGTAATGATAACTCCTTATAATACTGGCGACTCGTAGTCAAACCAGACCGGGTTAATAATCGCCGGATTATAATTTGATCGTGTACTGACAACTTGTAGTTGAAAGCTGAACCGGGTTGATAAACTCCGGTTTACTCCATAATAGGATGGTAACAGAAAATCAAACCGGGCAGATAGTCTCCGAATTAAGAATTGACCGTGTTCCGTCAATTGACAGTTGAACCGGAATCAAAACGTTGTCGGTTTAAAAAACACAACAAAAAATGAATACCAATTATGAAAAAATATGGCAACAAAGGCAATAACTCTTTGCAAAAGAAAAGCTTTATTGAGCTGGTCAGATGGCATTACCATGGTCAGACGCAACCAAGCCCCCCGAAGGCGTAGCGATGGTGCCGATCGGCCAGTCCCCTAAAAGACTCTTGGCGAGTACGCCGCCAAGTGGCATGACATTGGTTCGGGTTCGACCAAGCCCCCAAATGACTCTGGCCCTATTGGCCGACCAAGAGGCGTGACCGGTTCAGACGTGACCGTGTCCCCAAATGATCTGGTGGCTTTCAACTATCAAGAGGTGTTGCATTGGTTCGGACACGACCAAGCCCCCAAGTGATAAAAAACAAATGTCAAGGGGTAAACCGGAGGCTACTTTAAAAACAGAATCACTCCATGTAACCACGCATGATGTAAAAGAGAACAGAGACCCCGCTTTATGAAGCAGAAACCCCCATATGATCAATAATATGTCCGGCCAATAAGGCAGGATACCCATGTTTGAACCGCGCATCATGGCAGCAGGTCCTCTTCGGCAATTTTTAACTTTTTGCAAGAGATAAATTTCTTCTTGAACCGGGATCTTGAACCGGATATTGATAGCTTCAAAGCTTTGCGGGAGACATCTTCCCCTTGAGCCGGATATTAAACCGGAATCCTTCCTTTTAAGCCGGAAATTTTTCTGACGGCCTTTAAACTCGAACTTGCGAGAAGTTAAATCCTTTCTGAACCGGACATTTCTTAAACCGGATTTGAGAGCTTCAGTGAGACTGGCTTGCCTTGAGCCCGATTTTTAACCGGAATCTTTTCTGATGACCCGTAACTTCCCCACTGAGCCGGGATTTTGTAATTGTCATATACTTTCTAAGCCGGAAATTTTCTGACGGCCTTCAAATAACAATGGCCTCCGGGACCGGGTTATCTTTCCCTCCATTGTCCTGGGGTTTTTAAATTTGCTGAAACTGGCAAGATTTGCTGAGTCATGTCATCGTAGCTCCCGAGTCTCAAGGCGACTCAAGGAGTTGGTTTGAGATTCTCCATATTTGACCGTGATATAAACCGGCATAACTTGTATATCATTGGTGTTGATAGCACGATGTGAATCCATAGAAGCTTGAGGTGATTGCGGCGGGTTATAAACGATCCCGTATGAGCCGTGTCAGCAACTCGGCCAATGGCTCCTTCCAACTGGCGATTTGAAGTTAACCAAACTGTAGTGGCGGTGACTTGTGCGCCTGCCCATTGAGCCATCCAATGCAGACGGCGGTTGATAGTATATGATAATTTGCCTCCATTTTGCTTGAAAGAAATCCGGGCTACCCAAGCTGTGACTTGCTCATACTCAATAAACAGCTCATGCAGACAGGTGCGGCCCGGTGTGTTGATGTAGACCAGGCTGCGAGAAATGGACGATAAAGATGACCGCGATATCAGAGACAGCTCAGACACATGAGTCGGCCACGGCGTTGTAAGCCGGTGCAGACGGGGAAGATCGGCACCGGTGTAGTAAACCGGCACAGAGGGCGAGTTAATCGCAGGCGTGGTCCCGGCAAGCTGATGTAAACGGGGCCACAGGGATGGCGACTTGCTCACGTTCATTCACCAGGTGGCATGACACGGACGAAACGCCAGTGCAGAACGTTGCTAGCACGTGCTCCGTGCCCGTAATATAACACCTCATTTGTAATGAATAATTGTCCTGCGTCCAAAATATCACATGCCAAAGTAATTGTTCCTTGACAAAAATAATATGCGCTAATAAAATAGGCCTTAGATGGATATCACCCGATATGTTAGGCCGGAAATTATCCACCACGGAGTTGATGATCACCGTGGTGAAGCTGAAATCAATCATGGACAAGTCGGCCATACGAGCAGACGGATGATCCGGCCGCGGTGTTGTAAACCGGTGCGGACAAGCAAGTTTTCCTCTGCATTGTAAACCGGCGCGGTCGCGAGAGACGGCCACGGCGTTGTAAGCTGGCGCGGTCGCGAAAGACGGCCACGGTGTTGTAAGCCGGTGTGGGAGTCCGTTGAGTAACGACGACCACCAGTACCAAATGATATTGGTATGCCTCTATCTCCGCAGTATGATGCCACTTTGTAATGAATAATTCTCCTGCACATAAAATACAGCAGGGCAAAGTAGTTTTGCTTGGATGAATAAACATGTACTTAAAAATAAGTAAGGTAAATAGCACCTGGTATATTCCGTCACATGAACACCGACGCTGGCATCAGATAATGTCGGACGGTGCCAGATGATTGCCTAGACATAGGTCTGATAAACAGTAGCCCCCACGTGACACCCTTTTTTTCACGCAGTACTCCCTTCTTTTCCTGTGCTGCTGTCTCTTTCTTTGGATGACAGAGGGGCCTGCAGGAGCAACGCAGGGCAAGGAAACGGAGCAGAGCAGACTAGACGGAGGCGGAACCACAAGGCTGGCTGGAGCCGGTGGCGGGCGCGGGAGCGGCCGGCCACGCAGGGGCAGCACAGGCCACGCACTCGGAGGCAACCAGGCGCGACTATGGCGAGGCCCATGGCGACTTGAAGAAACTGTAGCTGAACCGGCGCGAGGCCGTGGCGGCTCACGGCGCGGGTGACTCCGCCATGCGGAGTCCTGGAATGGGCGATTTAGCGCGGCGACTCGCGCCGAGGCGGAGGTGACGCAGCAGCAGGCGACTTGGCCGCTCAGGGTGCAGCAGCAGGATTTGGAGGCTGGCGGCTCAAAATCCAAGGCAGAGAAACATAGGCCGGCCCTCAGAGCGACGCCGGCGTGCGGCCAAGCCGGAGGCAGGGCAGGTAGAACCTGGCAGAGCCGGGTCGTGAGCACGTGAGACCGAAGCAACGACCGCAAAAAACAGGCTGCAGACCGGGCGGTGGCACGAGGCGGAACTGCGGTGATGGTAGAAAACAGGCGGCGGCCTGATATGCGACGGCAACGGCGGCAGTTCCGCTAGGTGAGGTTGACCTGGAATGAAGACGAAGCGGTCAGCGCATGTTTTTTTTTCCTCCTCCAAGTCGTAACGGTAGAAACCGGCCGACTCGAAGGCGGACCCGCTGAGAGGAGGCGGAGCCACGGGGGTTTGCGCGCTGTGGGCGATTCAAAGGACAGGGAGGCGCGGCAGGCGGTTTGCAGTAATGCAGTCCAGCTGATCTTTTTCTGCACTTGATCCTGGCATCATGCAGCAGGTCACATGGCCGTGACGCAGTAGGATACGGGTGATGATTTTAGCGGTGCCTGGAGCCGGCCACGGCGGCGGATTGACTTGTTGGCAGAATCTACTTCCAAATCGTTGACTCCTCCCTTTTTCTTTTTCTCTGATCCAACTTCGTACTCCTCACTGATTGGTTTTGCAAGGAACTAGTAGTACTTGGTAGCTTCGCTGGAAAGGCTACTCCGGGTTACAGTAGTACTTGATGATTATCTCAACTTGTTCTAGTCTTCGTGATAGAAATTAGTTGCGCCTGATCACAGATGCTTTACCGCAAAAAGCAGTAGCAGGTACCAGTTGATGCCCTCGGGACTCGTAACATGGGTCAGCAATAATCCGGCCGATAGGACTGCTGCTTTTGGAAGCAGTAGCAATCTGACTCGGCCACCGTTGACAGCTTCGGTTGACTGCCGCAGTATTTCTGTTTTGACGGAAAAAAACCTCTTTTCGATCGTGGCAAACTATGGCAGTTGCAGTAGAAATCAATCTTCTATCCGATTCGATGGCTCGGCGGCACACAGAATACCGAACCCTAATTTCTACCTCATCTTCCATCTTTAAAAAATCTTCATCCGAAAAAATTGCCAATCCCTTGATCCCTGGAAGAACCCTCTAAGAACTCATCACCACCGTGCGCTGGCCCCACGGTGGGCGCCAACTGTCGTAGAATTGTCACGCCTCTGGTGACGATGGTGACGATGGTGATCACGATGGTGCTTCGGAGATGGAGATCACAAGCACAAGATGATGATGGTCATATCATATCACTTATATTGATTGCATGTGATGTTTATCCTTTATGCATCTTATCTTGCTTTGATTGACGGTAGCATTTTAAGATGATCTCTCACTAAATTATCAAGAAGTGTTCTCCCTAAGTATGCACTGTTGCGAAAGTTCTTCGTGCTGAGACACCACGTGATGATCGGGTGTGATAGGCTCTACGTTCAAATACAACGGTGCAAAACATTTGCACACGCGAATACTCAAAGTTAAACTTGACGAGCCTAGCATATACAGATGTGGCCTCGGAACACGGAGACCGAAAGGTCGAATGTGAATCATATAGTAGATATGATCAACATAGTGATGTTCACCATTGAAACTACTCCATCTCACGTGATGATCGGACATGGTTTAGTTGATTTGGATCACGTGATCACTTAGATGACTAGAGATGTACATCTAAGTGGGAGTTCTTAAGTAATATGATTAATTGAACTTAAATTTATCATGAACTTTGTACCGATAGTATTTTGCTTGTCTATGTTTGTTGTAGATAGATGGCTCGTCTTTGTTGTTCCATTGAATTTTAATCGTTCCTTGAGAAAGCTAGGTTGAAAGATGATGGTAGCAATTACACGGATCGGGTCCGTATTTGAGGATTATCCTCATTGCTTTGCATGTAAGAATTACGCCCCGAAGCACCGCTGGGTGCGAGCCTGCTGCAGATGCAACTAACGATGTTAAGAACGTCTGGCAGAGCAAAGCAGATGACTACTCGATAGTTTAGTGTGCCATGCTTTACGGCTTGGAACCGGGTCTTCAACAATGTTTTGAACATCATGGAGCATATGAGATGTTCCAGGAGTTGAAGTTAATATTTCAAGCAAATGCCCAGATTGAGAGATATGAAGTCTCCAATAAGTTCTATAGCTGTAAGATGGAGGAGAATAGTTCTGTCAGTGAACACATACTCAAAATGTCTGGGTATAATAATCACTTGATTCAACTGGGAGTTAATCTTCCTGATGATAGTGTTATTGATAGAATTCTTCAGTCACTACCACCACGCTAGAAGAGCTTCGTGATGAACTATAATATGCAAGGGATGGCCAAGACTATTCCCGAGCTCTTCGCAATGCTAAAAGCTGCAGAGGAAGAAATCAAGAAGGAGCATCAAGTGTTGATGGTCAATAAGACCACCAGTTTCAAGAAAAAGGGTAAAGGGAAGAAGAAGGGGAACTTCAAGAAGAACAGCAAGCAAGTTGCTACTCAAGAGAAGAAACCCAAATCTGGACCTAAGCACGAGATCGAGTGCTTCTATCGCAAGCGCATCGACACGGAAGCGGAACTGCCCCAAGTATTTGGCGGATAAGAAGGATGGCAAAGTGAACAAAGGTATAGGTGATATACATGTTATTGATGTATACCTTACTAATGCTCGCAGAGAACACAGGTATTTGATCTTGGTTACATTGCTAATATTTGCAACTCGAAACAGGGACTATGGATTAAGCGAAGATTGGCTAAGGACGAGGTGACGATGCGTGTGGGAAATGGTTCCAAAGTCGGCACGCTACCTCTACGTCTACCATCGGGATTAGTTTTAGACCTAAATAATTGTTATTTGGTGCCAGCGTTAAGCATAAACATTATATCTGGATCTTGTTTGATGCGAGACGGTTATTCATTTAAATCAGAGAATAATGGTTGTTCTATTTATATAAGTAATATCTTTTATGGTCATGCACCCTTGAAGAGTGGTCTATTTTTATTGAATCTCGATAGTAGTGATACACATATTCATAATGTTGAAGCCAAAAGATGCAGAGTTGATAATGATAGTGCAATTTATTTGTGGCAATTGTCGTTTAGGTCATATCGGTGTAAAGCGCATGAAGAAACTCCATCTTGATGGACTTCTGGAATCACTTGATTATGAATCACTTGGTACTTGCGAACCGTGCCTCATGGGCAAGATGACTAAAACGCCGTTCTCCGGAACTATGGAGCGAGCAACTGATTTATTGGAAATCATACATACTGATGTATGTGGTCCAATGAATATTGAAGCTCGCGGTGGGTATCGTTATTTTGTCACCTTCGTAGATGATTTGAGCAGATATGGGTATATCTACTTGATGAAACACAAGTCTGAAACATTTGAAAAGTTCAAAGAATTTCAGAGTGAAGTGGAAAATCATCATAACAAGAAAATAAAATTTCTACGATCTGATCGCTGAGGAGAATATTTGTGTTACGAGTTGGTTTACATTTGAAGCAATGCGGAATAGTTTCGCAACTCACGCCACCCGGAACACCACAACGAAATGGTGTGTCCGAACGTCGTAATTGTACTTTACTAGATATGGTGCGATCTATGATGTCTCTTACTGATTTACTGCTATCATTTTGGGGTTATGCTTTAGAGATGGCCGCATTCACGTTAAATAGGGCACCATCAAAATCCGTTGAGATGACGCCTTATGAATTGTGGTTTGGCAAGAAACCAAAGTTGTCATTTCTTAAAGTTTGGGGCTGCGATGCTTATGTGAAGAAACTTCAACCAGATAAGCTCAAACCCAAATCGGAGAAATGTGTCTTCATAGGATACCCAAAAGAGACTATTGGGTACACCTTCTATCACAGATCTTAAGGCAAGATTTTCATTGCTAAATTCGGATCCTTTCTAGAGAAGGAGTTTCTCTCGAAAGAAGTGAGTGGGAGGAAAGTAGAACTTGATGAGGTAACTGTACCTGCTCCCTTATTGGAAATTAGTTCATCACAAGAACCGGTTCCTGTGACAACTACACCAATCAGTGAGGAAGCTAATGATATTGATCATGAAACTTCAGATCAAGTTACTACTAAACCTTGTAGGTCTACCAGAGTAAGATCCGCACCAGAGTGGTATGGTATCCTATTCTGGAAGTCATGTTACTTGACCATGACGAACCTACGAACTATGAGGAAGCGATGATGAGCGCAGATTCCGCAAAATGGCTTGAAGCCATGAAATATGAGATTGGATCCATGTATGAGAACAAAGTATGGACTTTGGTTGACTTGCCCGATGATCGGCAAGCCATCGAGAATAAATGGATCTTCAAGAAGAAGACTGACGCTGATGGTAATGTAACTGTCTACAAAGCTCAACTTGTTGCGAAAGTTTTTCGACAAGTTCAAGGGGTTGACTACGATGAGACTTTCTCACCCGTAGCGATTCTTAAGTCTGTCCGAATCATGTTAGCAATTGCCTCATTTTATGATTATGAAATTTGGCAAATGGATGTCAAAACTGCATTCCTGAATGGATTTCTGGAAGAAGAGTTGTATATGATGCAACCGGAAGGTTTTGTCGATCCAAAAGGTGCTAACAAAGTGTGCAAGCTCCAGCGATCCATTTATGGACTGGTGCAAGAATCTCGGAGTTGGAATAAACGCTTTGATAGTGTGATCAAAGCATATGGTTTTATCTGAGACTATTGGAGAAGCCTCAGATTTACAAGAAAGTGAGTGGGAGCTCAGTAGCATTTTCGATATTATATGTAGATGACATATTATTAATTGGAAATGATATAGAATTTCTGGATAGCATAAAAGGATACTTGAATAAAAGTTTTTCAATGAAAGACCTCGGTGAAGCTGCTTACATATTGGGCATAAAGATCTATAGAGATAGATCAAGACGCTTAATTGGACTTTCACAAAGCACATACCTTGACAAAGTTTTTGAAAAAGTTCAAAATGGATCAGGCAAAGAAAGGGTTATTGCCTGTATTACAAGGTGTGAAGTTGAGTCAGACTCAATGCCTGACCACAGCAGAAGATAGAGAGAAAATGAAGATGTTCCCTATGCTTCAGCCATAGGCTCTATCATGTATGCAATGTTGTGTACCAGACCTGATGTATGCTTAGCAATAAGTTTAGCAGGAGGTACCAAAGTAATCCAGAGTGGATCACTGGACAGCAGTCAAGAATATCCTGAAATACCTGAAAAGGACTAAGGATATGTTTCTCGTTTATGGAGGTGACAAAGAGCTAGTTGTAAATGGTTACGTCGATGCGAGCTTTGACACTGATCTGGACGATTCTAAATCGCAAACCGGATACGTGTTTATATTGAACGGTAGAGTTGTCAGTTGGTGCAGTTCTAAACAAAGCGTCATGGCGGGATCTACATGCGAAGCGGAGTACATAGCTGCTTCGGAAGCAGCAAATGAAGGAGTCTATATGAAGGAGTTCATTTCCGATCTAGCTGTCATACCTAGTGCATCAGGACCAATGAAGATCTTCTGTGACAATACTGGTGCACTTGCCTTGGCAAAGGAATCCAGATTTCACAAGAGGACCAAGCATATCAAGAGACGCTTCAATTCCATCCGGGACCAAGTCCAGGTGGGAGACATAGAAATTTGCAAGATACATACGGATCTAAATGTTGCAGACCCGTTGACTAAGCCTCTTCCACGAGCAAAACATGATCAGCACCAAGACTTCATGGGTGTTAGAATCATTACTATGTAATCTAGATAATTGACTCTAGTGCAAGTGGGAGACTGAAGGAAATATGCCCTAGAGGCAATAATAAAGTTATTATTTATTTCCTCATATCATGATAAATGTTTATTATTCATGCTATAATTGTATTAAACTGGAAACATGATACATGTGTGAATACATAGACAAACTTAATGTCACTAGTATGCCTCTACTTGACTAGCTCATTAATCAAAGATGGTTATGTTTCCTAACCATAGACATGTGTTGTCATTTGATTAACGGGATCACATCATTAGGATAATGATGTGATTAACTTGACCCATTTCGTTAGCTTAGCACTTGATCGTTTAGTATGTTGCTATTGCTTTCTTCATGACTTATACAAGTTCCTATAACTATGAGATTATGCAAATCCCGTTTATCGGAGGAACACTTTGTGTGCTACCAAACGTCACAACATAACTGGGTGATTATAAAGGAGCTCTACAGGTGTCTCCAAAGGTACATGTTGAGTTGGCGTATTTCGAGATTAGGTTTTGTCACTCCGATCGTCGGAGAGGTATCTCTGGGCCCTCTCGGTAATGCACATCACTATAAACCTTGCAAGCAATGTAACTAATGAGTTAGTTACAGAATGATGCATTACGTAACGAGTAAAGAGACTTGCCAATAACGAGATTGAACTAGGTATTGGATACCGACGATCGAATCTTGGGCAAGTAACATACCGATGACAAAGGGAACAACGTATGTTGTTATGCGGTTTGACCGATAAAGATCTTCATAGAATATGTAGGAGCCAATATGAGCATCCAGGTTCCACTATTGGTTATTGACCGGAAATAGTTCTAGGTCATGTCTACATAGTTCTCAAACCTGTAGGGTCCGCACGCTTAAGGTTTCGCTGACAGTTTTATTATGAGTTTATGAGTTTTGATGTACTGAAGTTTGTTCGGAGTCCCGAATGAGATTACGGACATGACGAGGAGTCTCGAAATGGTCGAGACATGAAGATTGATATATTGGAAGACTATATTTGGATATCGGAATTGTTCCGGGTGAAATCGGGATTTTACCGGAGTACCGGGAGGTTACCGGAACCCCCCGGGACCTTAATGGGCCCATATGGGCCTTAGTGGAAAAGGTGGGCAGCAAGGGGGTGTGGGGCGCACACCCCCCCCCCAAGGCCCAAACCGAATTGGTTTAGGGCAAGGGGGCCGGGCCCCCTCTTTCCTTCTCTCCCTCTCCCTTTCCTTCTCCTCTCCTAGTCCAACAAGGAAGAGGGGAGTCCTACTCCCGGTGGGAGTAGGACTCCCCATGGTGCGCCCCCTCCTAGGTCGGCCGCCCCCTCCCCCCTTGGCTCCTTCATATATGGGGGAAGGGGGCACCCCATAGACACAACAATTGATCTCTTGATCTGTTAGCCGTGTGCGGTGCCCCCCTCCACCATAGTCCTCGATAATATTGTAGCGGTGCTTAGGCGAAGCCCTGCGAAGGTAGAACATCAAGATCATCACCACGCTGTCGTGCTGACGGAACTTTTCCCCGACACCCTGCTGGATCAGAGTCCGGGGATTGTCATCGAGCTGAACGTCTGCTAGAACTCGGAGGTGCCGTAGTTTTGGTGCTTGATCGGTCGGGCCGTGAAGACGCACGACTACATCAACTGCGTTGTTCTAACGCTTCCGCTTTCGGTCTACGAGGGTACGTGGACAACACTCTCCCCTCTCGTTGCTATGCATCACCATGATCTTGCGTGTGCGTAGGAATTTTTTTGAAATTGCTACGTTCCCCAACACCCATCTCCATCGCCAATTCCATGATGCTCCCCACCGGGAGTGAGTAATTCCTTTGTAGGCTCGCTGGTCGGTGAGGAGTTGGATGAGATTCATCATGTAATCGAGTTAGTTTTGTTAGGGCCTGATCCCTAGTGTCCACTATGTTCTTAGATTGATATTGCTATGACTTTGCTATGCTTAATGCTTGTCACTTTGGGCCCGGGTGCCATTAACTCAAATCTGAACCGTTTATGAATTCATCATTACATCCATGTTTTAGATCCGATCTTGCAAGTTATAGTCACATACTACGGTTATGATCCGACAACCCCGGAGTGACAACAATTGGGCCCACTCTCGGTGATGACCGTAGTTTGAGGAGTTCATGTATTTACTATGTGTTAATGCTTTGTTCCGGTTCTCTATTAAAAGGAGGCTTTAATATCCCTTAGTTTCCAATATGGACCCCGCTGCCATGGGAGGGTAGGACAAAAGATGTCATGTGCTACCTCTTGAGCACTGCGTTGGATTTCCCCGAAGAGGAGAGGATGATGTAGCAAAGTAGCGTAAGTATTTCCCTCAGTTTTTGAGAACCAAGGTATCAATCCAGTAGGAGACCACGCACAAGTCCCTCGTACCTACACAAACGATAGCAACTCGCAACCAACACTTAGGGGTTGTCAATCCCTGAGATCTGATAGAGATAATATTTTGGTATTTTTGATAGATAGATGCAAAGTAAAAAGTAAAAGGCAATGTAAAAACAAATCAAGTAAATAAAGTGATAGAGATTGATATGATGAGAATAGACCCAGGGCCCATAGGTTTCACTAGTGGCTTCTCTCAACAGCATAAGTATTCTACGATGGGTGAACAAATTACTGTTGAGCAATTGACAGAATTGAGCATAGTTATGAGTATCTAGGCAATGATCATGTATATAGGCATCACGTACAAAACAAGTAGATCGAAACGATTCTGCATCTACTACTATTACTCCACTCATCGACCGTTATCCAAAGATGCATCTAGAGTATTAAGTTAAAAACAGAGTAACGCCTTAAGCAAGATGACATGATGTAGAGGATAAATTCATGCAATATGATAAGAAAAACCATCTTGTTATCCTCGATGGCAACAATACAATACGTGCCTTGCAACTCTTTACATCATCGAGTAAGGACACCGCAAGATTGAACCCAAAGCTAAGCACTTCTCCCATTGCAAGAACTACCAATCTAGTTGGCCAAACCAAAAGGATAATTCAAGAGACTTGCAAAGATAACTCAATCATACATAAAAGAATTCAGAGAAGAATCAAATATTTTCCATAGATAATCTTGGATCATAAACCCACAATTCATCGGTCTCAACAAACACACCGCAAAAAGAAGATTACATCGAATAGATCTCCACGAGAGAGGGGAGAACATTGTATTGAGATCCAAAAGAGAGAAGAAGCCATCTAGCTACTAGCTATGGACCAAGGTCTGAAGTAAACTACTCACACTTCATCGGAGGGGCTATGGTGATGATATAGAAGCCCTCCATGGTGGATGCCCCTCGGTGGAGCTCCTAACAGGCCCCAAGATGGGATCTCGTGGATCTGAAGGTTGCGGCGGTGGAATTAGGTTTTGGCTCTGTTCGATCGTTCGGACGCACGAGGTATATATAGGAGGAAGGAGTACGTCGGTGAGCGTCGGGGGCCCATGAGGTAGGGGCGCGCCCGGGGCGTGCCTCCACCTCGTGACCGCCTCTGCACTTTGCTTGAGTAGGGTCCAAGTCTCTGGATCACGTTCGGTTGGAAAATCACGATCCCGAAGGTTTCATTCCATTTGGACTCCGTTTGATATTCTGTTTCTTTGAAACACTGAAATAGGCAAAAAAACAGCAATTCTGGGTTGGGCCTCCGGTTAATAGGTTAGTCCCAAAAATAATATAAAAGTGGAAAATAAAGCCCAATATAGTGCAAAACAGTAGGTAAAGTAGGATGGATCAATCAAAAATTATAGATACGTTGGAGACGTATCAGGCATCCCCAAGCTTAATTCCTGCTCGTCCTCGAGTAGGTAAATGATAAAAAAAGAATTTTTGATGCGAAGTGATACTTTGGCATAATTTCAATGTAAATCTTCTTAATTGTGACATGAATATTCAGATCCGAAAGATTCAAGACAAAAGTTCATATTGACACAAAAATAATAATACTTCAAGCATACTAATGAAAGCAATCATGTCTTCTCAAAATAACATGGCAAAAGAAAGTTCATTCCTACAAAATCATATAGTTAGGCTATGCTTCATTTTCGTCACACAAAGTTGTTCCCAACTTCTATACCCCCGATGACAAGCCAAGCAATTGTTTCATACTTAAATAATCTCAAACTTTTTCAACCTTCACGCAATACATGAGCGTGAGCCATGGATATAGCACTATGGGTGGAATAGAATATGATGATGGGGATTGTGTGGAGAAGACAAAAAAGGAGAAAGTCTCACATTGACGAGGATAATCAACGGGCTATGGAGATGCCCATCAATTGATGTCAACATGAGGAGTAGGGATTGCCATGCAATGGATGCACTAGAGCTATGAATGCTCAACAAAACAAAACTAGTGGGTGTGCATCCAACTTGCTTGCTCATGAAGACCTAGGGAATTTGAGGAAGCCCATCCTAGGAATATACAAGCCAAGTTCTATAATGAAAAATTCCCACTAGTATAAAAAGACAACTTATGAGACTCACTACATGAAGAACAAGGTGCTACTTTGAAGCACAAGTGTGGAAAAAAGAGATAGTAGCATTGCCCTTTTTATTTTCTTTTTTTTGGGCCTTTCTTTTTTTTGGCCTTTCATTTTTTTTATTTGGGCAATGCTCTAATAATGATGATCATCACACTTCTATTGATTACAGCATAAGGATTACAACTCGAAACTTAGAACAAGATATGACCCTATATGAATGCCTCCAGCGGTGTACCGGGATGGTGCAATGAATCAAGAGTGACATGTATGGAAAATAATGCATGGTGGCTTTGCCACAAATACGTTGTCAACTACATGATCATGCAATGGCAATATGACAAAAGTAATGTATGTCATGATGACGATGGTGGAAGTTGCATGGCAATATATCTTAGAATGGCTATGAAAATGCCATGATAGGTAGGTATGGTGGCTGTTTTGAGGAAGATATAAGGAGGTTTATGTGTGATAGAGCGAATTGTATCACGGGGTTTGGATGCACCGGCGAAGTTTGCACCAACTCTCAAGGTGAGAAAGGGCAATGCACGGTACCGAAGAGGCTAGCAAAGGCGGAAAGGTGAGAGTGCGTATAATCCATGGACTCAACATTAGTCAAAAGAACTCATATACTTATTGCAAAAATTTAGAAGTCATCAAAAATCAAGTACTATGCGCATGCTCCTAGGGGGATAGATTGGTAGGAAAAGACCATCGCTCGTCCCCGACAGCCATTCATAAGGATGCACAAGCCAGGTACACTTCATGTTTCAAATTTGTTACACAACTTTAACCATACGTGCATGCTACGGGGCTCACAAACTTCAACACAAGTATTTCTCAAATTCATAATCACCCAACTAGCACGACTTTGATATTATCACCTCCATATCTCAAAACAATTATCAAGCATCAAACTTATCTTAGTATTCAACGCACTCAAAAGAAAGTTTCACATATCTTGAACACCAAGTATATTAACATTAAGCAAATTACCATGCTATTAACGACTCTCAAATTAATCTAAGTGAAGCATGAGAGATCAATAGTTTCTTTAAAAAAACCACCACCGTGCTCTAAAAGATCTAAGTGAAGCACTAGAGCAAAAATTATCACGCTCAAAAGATATAAGTGAAGTACTATGAGCAAAACTATCAAGCTCAAAAGATATAAGTGAAGCACATAGAGTATTCTAACAAATTCCAAATCATGTATGGCTCTCTCAAAAGATGTGTACAGCAAGGATGATTGTGGTAGTATAACAAACAAAGACACAAATAATACAAGATGCTCCAAGCAAAACACATATCATGTGGTGAATAAAAATATAGCTCCAAGTAAATTATTGATGGAAGTGGACGAAAGAGGGGATGCCTTCCGGGGCATCCCCAAGATTTGACTTTTTGGTGTCCTTGGATTATCTTGGGGGTGCCATGGGCATCCCCAAGCTTAGGCTCTTGCCACTCCTTGTTCCATAATCCATCAAAAGAATTCACCCAAAACTTGAAAACTTCACAACACAAAACTCAACAGAAATCTCGTGAGCTCCGTTAGAGAAAGAAAACAAAAGACTACTTCAAGGTACTGTAATGAACTCATTCTTTATTTATATTGGTGTTAAACCTACTGTATTCCAACTTTTCTATAGAATCTGTCAAAAACAGAACAGTCTGTAGCAATCTATAACTAACGCAAACTTCTGGAACTCTAAAAATTCTACCAAAATAGGAAGTCCTGGACAATTTGTTTATTGATCAGCAGAAAAAATCATCAACGCAAAAGCACGTTCCTGTGATTTAATAAAATTATATTCGTGCGTGCAAAGTTTCTGTTTTTTAGCAGAATCAAATCAACTATCATCGTAGGTTATCCTATAGGTTTTACTTGGCACAAACACTAATTAAAACATAAAACCACATCCAAACAGAAGGTAGATGGATTATTTATTCCTAAACAGAAGCAAAAACAAAAAACACACCATAAAATTGGGTTGCCTCCCAACAAGCGCTATCGTTTAACACCCCTAGCTAGGCATTGATAATTTTAATGATGCTCACAAGAAAGACAAGAATTGAAGCGCAGAGAGAGCATCATGAAACATGTGACAAACACATCTAAGTCTAACATACTTCCTATGCATAGGCATATTATAAGCAAACAAATTTGCAAGGCAAACAAAAACTAGCATATGCAAGGAATAAGAAAGAGACGATAGCAATCTCAACATGACGAGAGGTAATTTAGTAACATGAAAATTTCTACAACCATATTTTCCTTTCTCATAATAATTACATGTAGGATCATAAGCAAATTCAACAAAATAGCTATCACAAAACATATTCTCAACATGATCCACATGCATGCAAAGTTGACACTCTTCCAAGATAGTGGGATTAACATTAGCTAGAGTCATGACCTTTCCGAACCCACTTTTATCAAAAATATCATAAGATTGAACATACTCCAAAAATGTGGGATCTAAAGTTGACACTCTTCCAAACCCACTTTCAATATTATTGCAAACATTATTATCAATCTCATATTCATCATGGGGCTTAAATAAATTTTCAAGGTTGTAAGAAGAATCACCCCAATCATGATCATTGAAACAAGTAGTAGACATAGCAAAACTAGCATCCCCAAGCTTAGGGTTTTGCATATTATTAGCACAATTGTCATCAAGAGAATTTATAGGAAAATCATTGCAATCATGCTTTTTATTCAAGGAGGTATCGTGAATTTCTTCATAAATTTCTTCATCATAATTTTTAGATTCATGAATTTCAAGCAAAACCTCATAAAGATAATCTAGTGCACTGAACTCACTAGCAATAGGTTCAACATAATTGGATCTCTTAAAGAGATTAGCAAGTGGATGAGGATCCATAAACTTTTAGCAAGCGAAGATGCAAGAAAAAAAAGGTACATGGAGACACAAGATCGAACGGAAGAGGGGCGAATAAAACGGCAAGGGTGAAGTGGGGGAGAGGAAAACGAGAGGCAAATGGAAAATAATGTAATGCGAGAGATAGGGATTGCGATGGGTACTTGGTATGGTTGACTTGCTTGCATGAGCCTCCCCGGCAACGGCGCCAGAAATTATTCTTGCTACCTCTTGAGCACTGTGTTGGATTTCCCCGAAGAGGAGAGGATGATGCAGCAAAGTAGCACAAGTATTTCCCTCAGTTTTTGAGAACCAAGGTATCAATCCAGTAGGAGACCACGCACAAGTCCCTCGTACCTACACAAAACGATAGCAACTCGCAACCAACGCTTACGGGTTGTCAATCCCTTCAAGATCACTTACGAGAGTGAGATCTGATAGACATAATATTTTTGGTATTTTTGATAGATAGATGCAAAGTAAAAAGTAAAAGGCAAAGTAAAAACAAAGCAAGTAAATAAAGTGATAGAGATTGATATGATGAGAATAGACCCGGGGGCCATAGGTTTCACTAGTGGCTTCTCTCAAGAGCATAAGTATTCTACGGTGGGTGAACAAATTACTGTTGAGCAATTGACAAAATTGAGCATAGTTATGAGTATATCTAGGCAATGATCATGTATATAGGCATCATGTCCAAAACAAGTAGATCGAAACGATTCTGCATCTACTACTATTACTCCACTCATCGACCGCTATCCAGCATGCATCTAGAGTATTAAGTTAAAAACAGAGTAACGCCTTAAGCAAGATGACATGATGTAGAGGGATAAATTCATGCAATATGATAAAAAAACATCTTGTTATCCTCGATGGCAACAATACAATACGTGCCTTGCAACTCTTTACATCCGAGTAAGGACACGCAAGATTGAACCCAAAGCTAAGCACTTCTCCCATTGCAAGAACTACGAATCTAGTTGGCCAAACCAAAAGGATAATTCAAGAGACTTGCAAAGATAACTCAATCATACATAAAAGAATTCAGAGAAGAATCAAATATTTTCCATAGATAATCTTGGATCATAAACCCACAATTCATCGGTCTCAACAAACACACCTCAAAAAGAAGATTACATCGAATAGATCTCCACGAGAGAGGGGAGAACATTGTATTGAGATCCAAAAGAGAGAAGAGGCCATCTAGCTACTAGCTATGGACCCGAAGGTCTCAAGTAAACTACTCACACTTCATCGGAGGGGCTATGGTGATGATGTAGAAGCCCTCCGTGGTGGATGCCCCCCGTGGAGCTCTGAATAGGCCCCAAGATGGGATCTCGTGGATCTGAAGGTTGCGGCGGTGGAATTAGGTTTTGGCTCCTGTTCGATCGTTCGGGATACGAGGTATATATAGGAGGAAGGAGTACGTCGGTGGAGCGTTAGGGGGGCCACGAGGTAGGGGGCGCGCCCTCCACCCTCGTGACCGCCTCTGGCACTACTTGGAGTAGGGTCCAAGTCTCCTGGATCACGTTCGGTTGGAAAATCACGATCCCGAAGGTTTCATTCCGTTTGGACTCCGTTTGATATTCTGTTTTTCCGGAAACACTGAAATAGGCAAAAAAACAGCAATTCGGGCTGGGCCTCCGGTTAATAGGTTAGTCCCAAAAATAATATAAAAGTGGAAAATAAAGCCCAATATAGTCCAAAACAGTAGGTAAAGTAGCATGGAGCAATCAAAAATTATAGATACATTGGAGACGTATCATCATGCAAGTTCTTTTAATAAAGCACGTATGACTATTTACGGAATACATGCCTACATTATATCGATGAACTGGAGCTAGTGTCGTATCGCCCCTAGGTTATAACTGTCACATGATGAATATCATCCAACAAGTCACCGATCCAATGCCTACAAATTTATCTCATATTGTTCCTGCTAAGTTACTAGCGTTGCTACTGCTATCGCTACTGCTACAATATCACTGCTACTACTGTTACCGTTACCATTGCTGCTGTCACTACTATCAAACTACTTTGCTATTGATCACTTTGCTGCAGATAATTAATCTCCAGGTGTGGTTGAATTGACAACTCAGCTGCTAATACCTTCAAATATTCTTTGGCTCCCCTTGTGTTGAATCTATAAATTTGGGTTAAATACTTACCCTCAAAAACTGTTGTGATCCCCTATACTTGTGCGTTATCAACGGTTGCTTTGCTACTCCTTTTCCCCCTTTTTTCTTCTTTCCGGTTGTTGCAACCAGATGGTGGATCCCAGAAGCCAAATGCTACCGCCGACGTCTACTACTACCCGATGATGCTTGCTACTACGTGGAGACCACCGACGACCAGGAGTAGTTAGGAGGTCCCAGGCAGGAGGCCTTGCCTCTTCGATCGTTGATGTTTGTGCTAGCCTTCTTAAGGCAAAACTTGTTTAACTTATGTCTGTACTCAGATATTGTTTCTTCCGTTGACTCTTGTATTTTGAGCTTTTCTATTCGAGCCCTTAAGGCCCCTGGCTTGTAATATAAAGCTTGTATTATTTTGATTTTGTGTCTAGAGTTGTGTTGTGATATCTTCCTGTGAGTCCCTGATCTTGATCGTACACATTTGCATGTATGATTAGTGTACGGTCGAATCGGGGGCGTCACAAGTACCAAGTGCAGTCTTCATCACACTTTGCTTTCAATCTCTTCATGTCATTCACAGGCAACTTAAAAGAGGTTTGTTTACAAATCACAACGCTTTGTGGGGTGTGAAATTTTCAGTTTTCGACTCGCCATCCCTATGTCTAATTCCTGGCTCCACCCCTGGGCGGCGTCACCTATGCAGCCGCTCCCCTGTTTCCAATCAAAAACGAGGAGGCGGCGTGAGTGGAGGAGGGATGAATGGGTGGATTCCGTGATGGCCAGGGGGCTCAATGCAAAATATCGACGGCGACGCCTTCGCGGTTCGCCACCTGGCCTCGATGACCGGTCAACACGTGGTCAACCGCGCTGTACGTGCTACAGTGATCGTATTTTCACGTCACATCGTATTCAGTGAGCATATTCCAAAGTTCAGTGACTGTATCGTGCTTCCATTGCAACTATAGTAACCCATGAGTGTATTTATCTCTTTATTCTTCATCCAACGACCAGACAAAATCACCTTACACACGTCCCTTTTTTCAGCCAAACTAAAACATAAAATCCCCTGTATTCTCGTATGTCTTCCTCCGAATACCCGAACAACCATCATACTTTCTTCTTCGAGCACAGGGGAGCCATGCGAGCGTGCGAGGTAACACATGCAAGCACGACCGCGTATTGACGGCTGCCGTGTGAACAGCGACGTGACTGGCTCAGCGGGCGGCATGGTCAGCCCTCGCTCGATGCTGGAGCCCAGAGGTGACTTGACCCGCGCGATCGATGGCTCGTTCATGGTCGTGGCGTGCACAACAGCGTGGCCGGCGCGATGGTGTCCCTAGTGGGCTCCTAGGCGATGGATATACCGCCGTTGACTGCAATCCTGGCAAAGAAAGCAGGGCCTAGCCCGGAGTGTTCGTCCATGCATCCGACGAGGAGGTCCGCACCTGCACGACTTAATTCGACGACGGCAGCCCTCCACAGCGTGAGGTCGTGCTTCGGCGATGGCAAGGCCAATCACCCACTGCACCGTGCGCGCCGGTGCGCCTAACGGCGGTTGGCTCTTTGTCGAGAACGAAAACATGACGGTCGGGTGGCCCACCCCACTGTCCGCGTCCCTCAGGCCAACTCCACCGCGCAATCCCAAATGGACGTCCGTTTTATCCGGATTATGTCCATTTGGATAGAGGCGATAAATTAAATGTCAGTTCTGCCCCAGACGCGGTGGCCGTGGGCGTGTGCGGTGCGATCCTTTACCCCATCCTATCCGCCTTCATTTTCAAATAACAACGTTTCAAATACCAGCGGCCGGCCTAGTTCACGCCAGCGGCCCTAGTTCACGCCCGGCAACAAAGCCAGCGGCCTACACATCCTCGCCGGCAACCTGACCGGTGACGAGAACACAAACCGGCCTCCAAAATGAATAGTTTTGTTGGCTGGCAACACGGCCGGTGGCCGCAACACAACTAGCCTTCAAATGAATCAGTTCTCGCCAAGACACACCAATGACCAATGGGCGGCACCCATGCCAGCCTCCAAAAAAGAACGGCCACGGCCGATTGGACGACCTAGTTAAGGCCGTCGGCGTCGAACATCTCCTTCTGCCTGGCCTTGAACCAGCTCCTCGTTTTGTCGCTCATCTTGGTCAAGTCCACACTCATGATCGCAAGGGCGGCCTCCTTCGCTTTGGTTGCGGCATTGGTGGCCTCGATGTCGAGCTGCCTCTGCGTGGCCTTGACATTCTCGGCCTCGATGTCGAGCTACCTTTGCCGAGCCGCCTCCTCCGTGTCGATCTTCCTTCTCTTGGCCGCCTCCTCCATCTCAAGTTTCTGCCTTTGAAGCTCTAGGTATTGCTTCATTTGCTCGTCCTTGCTTTGCCGCTTCTTCTCATCCCTCACATCCTTTTGAGACATCATACCATGCAACGTCTCATGCAAGGCCATGGATGAGGCATCACGTATGTCGTCCACCTTGGAGTTGGTCTTGCCCCTCGGCCTCTTCGACGCCTTGCCATCTCCACCTTCGAACCCGTGCGAATGCTCTTCCTCCTCTTTTGTGCTTCCGCTCTTTGGGTGAGCTCGTCGATGAACAATGGCTCGCCACTAATATCCATGTCATTGTCTTCTTCTTCATCACCATCACCTTCGACATAGATGTCATCGTCCTCATGCCACGAGTCACCATGGTTGTAGTCAGCACGATCGTCGGCCTCTTCATCGGCAGTGAACTGGCCGCGGCCATCCTGACTTTGGGTCTCCTCGGGGTCGTAGACAGGGACGTGCCCACCCTCGTAGATCACTTCCTCCATGAACTGGTCGTAGTAGGGGTCGTCGGCCGATGGCGTTGGTGTTGGCATTCCGTCGAACAAGACGCGTGGGGCATGGTGCCCGTAAACGGCGGTCGTGCTTGCTTTCTTTGCATCTCGACGGACGGACGGCTAGCGCTGCTAGACCCAGGGGTGACGTTGAGGTCGATGACTGCCGCCGTGCGCGGGGTGGACGACGGGATCACGTTCACGTCCGGCGACCCCGAGAAACGAGTATGTCCGTCGTGCCTTGGCAGGGGGAAGCCGGGCGATATTGGCGTGGTCCGTGACGTGGGTATTGGCGGTCTGGAAGGCGGCCGACGACCTGTGCTTTCGCCGGACCGACGGCCGCTCCAGAGAAACCGGCCGGACGACATATGCCCATCATGAAAAGGGCGTGCGCTTTGCTGCTGATGGCCTCCTTCTCCTCGACCTCGTCCTTGCGCCGTGCGGCCTCAATCGCAGCGCGGTCGGCGGCTCTCTTGGCCGCGGCGAGGGTTTCCTTGGCGACCGCCCTCCGGCCCCTCCTCTTCGATTCCGCGTCCAACTTGGCGATCTCCTCCGGCGTGCACTCCGACCGCGACTTCTTTGGCGCCTTGCCCTTCTTCTTTTTGGCCATTTGCTCCCGCGCGCTGGGCCGCCCGATTTGTCCATTTTACCCCAAACGGACGGGGCCGGACAAGATGGGTCGCGCAATGGAGTTGGCCTCATGGTCGCGCTCCGCCTAGGCGACCGGGGCAACCTCGTGCCGCTCGACGAGTAGAACGCCACGCTCTGGTAATCCTTCGACCGGCCCACGGCCTCGCTTGTGTCCTCGGCCGTGATGGCCTAGGACCTGACGGAGGAGTGCAATGGATGGGGCCGATGCCATGCTGGTATGGATGGGTCACCTCGAAGTTGGATTCTTTTGGCGAGAGCTCAGTATCCAACAACGACCAACGGTAGAAAAAGGAAAGGGGTGTGTCACAGGAGGAGTACTCGGTTGGATTCTCTCTCTCGCCCATCCAGCTGACCAGCTGTGTGGGTCTGCCGCTGCCTCTGCCCCGCCCGTCCCGTGCTGTCTGTCACACTGGCTCGCGCGTGGTATTGGTCCGAGCGAGAGGATCCTCACTCGACGCAGGCGCAGGCGAGGTGTCGAAAGCAGCACCGACGAGAAGCAGAGCCCCAGATGCCCCGCCGCGGCAAGGTGAAAAGTCGTGGGATGGGACCAGCGCGTGGTATTGCTGAGGCCAAAGCCGCATTCGGTGAGCCGTCACGGGTCTCCTTCCCCACGCGCTGGTCGGGCATCTTCGCTTTAGCGGCAGGGGCGATACGATTAGGGCTGCAAGAAAAGCTCGAGGCTCATGAGTCGCTCGAGATCGACTTATTTTTTGACTCGACTTGAGATCGACTCGAAAAGAAGCAAGATGAGTTTGAACACTTTATGTAGCTCAATCGAGAAACAAGCCGATCTTGGCTCACTCGATTTTAGCTCGATAGCTCGACGGAATATCATTACCTTAAATGACATGCCATATATTAAATGAAAATAAGATAATTTATTACCATATATGTTGCCCATAATTTTTCTCCATTTCATTTACGAACGAGCATGAAAACTTAATTAAGTGCGGGATTTAGGCCTAATTATGGAAGGTGGTTGACTATGTGTTAAATATCCTATATTTTTGGCAAAGGTTCCCAGCATATTCATCTTTTTTTTGTTTTTCATCCATAGATTTATAATTTTTATCATCTCATTTAGTTCGAAACTAGCTCGAGATCGACTCAAGATCGTTACAAGCTGAGCACGAGTCATGTTCTACAGCTCGATCATGAGCTTCACTCAGTTTGAGCTCGCTCGAATTTTCATATGAGTTGAGCTGAGCCAACTCCAACTCGCTCGAGCTCGACTCGTTTGCAGCCCTAGATACGATACCACCTCCTAGGTGCTCCCATGAATTATTTTATAAAATATTTAATTTAAAATGTTCCAGAAAAATCTATAAAAGGTTGTGTGCGTTCACATCACATGAATGTACAAACCGAAAAAATTCAGGTCCAAATTCTAAATACGCATTGAGAAACAAAAAAAAAACAAATCCAAATGTAAATAGTGGCGTTTTGACTTTTTTGTCTTTCTGACACTATTCATGTTGGGTTTCTCTTTTTTTTCTCAATGTGTATTTTAAATTTGGACATGAAATTTCTAGGAATCGTACATTCATGTAAGGTGAACATCCATGTTTTTTTCAGATATATTTTTTGAAACATTTAAAACTGCATTTTCTGAAATGATATCATGGTATCACCTAAGGGGCGGTATCATGTCATATTCGGCTAGTCCAGGAGGCAAGTTTGAGTAGATTTTACTGCCAATCATGTTTGTTTGTCTTTTCTACTTTGTGACGTGCCAGCTCGGCGACCATTTTGAACAGAATGAGAGGTAGTTTAAGAACCATGGCGTAGCACTCTTTTAGGAAAAAAATGGCTGAGGCCCAGTGTTAAATCAATGACGCCCTTACACACTGATAGCAACACAAAACAGAAAAACAACAGAGCAAGACAACAGCTCAAGATACAAGACACACGAGAAATAGCTAATCTGCCCCCGCCGCGAATGTGCCGAAGAGGAGGGAAACCATGGAGGGTGATCCAACGCCGGAGGGAGCCCGTTTGTTGTCAAGACCCTAAGAACACACACGCCCCACATGCCCTCTAATTCTGCCTCCGAAGAGGGCACCCCCTGCACTCTCGCCTTGGCTCGTAGGACGCCGCGCCGTCAGAAGCTGAGATGCTCCACCCGAGCACGTATGAACATGGCACATCCAGTGGCCTAAACGAATCAAGGCAAGAACGAGTGCCTCACCTCGCAGAGCCACCACACACAAGCACCACTCGACGTCGGCACAAATTGCAGCATAAGACCCAGGCTGTCAAACCAGAGGCCAGGAAGAGGCCGGAAAAAAAAACGGCATCCACCCCTGCCACTAGAGTGTTGCCCCATGAAGAACACCGGCCGCCATGGCTGCCAAACCTCCACGCAAGAGCGCCCGCCACCCCACTGTCCAAAGGCGGAGCCTTCAAGAAGGCGACGACGCCGGAGCACCGCCGCCGCCCAAATGGAGGATTTTTGGTTTTCACCAGGGACACATGGGGGAGGGAAAGGGATGGACCTCGGTGTCGCCTACAAGAGGGGAAAACACGTCTGCAGCGCCATCGACGTTGTCCTCGTCACCGCCGGCCAAAGGATTTCCCCCGATCCGCTCCCTCGTCCTAAGCACACCACCCAGCCTGCAGGCCCGACGAACCAGAGGACGCTGGAGTCCCAAGTAGATGGGGCTCGTTGGGCCCACGCGTGGAGAAGCCGCCCTCCTTAGATCTGGTGCGGGGAACCGGCGGAGACGGCTCCTGCATCAAGCCCTTGACCACCGCCTCCTCGTCGCCCGCGCCCAAGATGCGTCTTCGTGTGGCAGCGACTTCCGCATGTTGCCGGGCACGTCGCGCCCTCGCCGCTGGGGCCGCCGCCCCGGGTCCAACGCCCCCACACAAACCATGGGGCGGAGAGGAGCCCCGCCGCCACCTTCCTCGACGGTGGTGTGGCTTGGCTGAGGCGAGACAGGGGAAGGGGAGGTGGTGGTGGGTGCTAGGGTTTCGCCCCCGGGTCGCCACTGAGGGGCGCCGCGGGGGAGGGGAGGGATGGAGGTTGGTTTTATCCTCTGCTGTTGCACTCTTTGCAAGTTTGTGGACTGAATTTGTGTCCCCGTCTAGCCAACTCCGGCATAAGTTCAGGAGGAAAACAACAAGTTTGAGTTGTAGTAGTACCACAATCTTGTTTGGAAGAGATGAGTACTACTGTACTTGACTAGCTTGTGTTCGGATCAACAAAAGCTCGAGAGTGCTCCCTAGTGTCACATCTATTGGATGCACTACCGTCTATGGGGAAGATATCAGGTGATACAAAGAATTAGGTGATACCATGATACGGGTTCCTGAGAGACGTTGGATCTCATATCCGATGGCTATCGGAAGCTCTTGAACATTTTGCAAAAAAGTCATCTGAGAGTCTTAAAATACGCACAGGTACAATAGCTCTTTAGATGCCATCATATGTGAGATCCAACAGCCGACAAGTCCATATCACGGCATCACCTAAGTTTCGGTATCACCTGAAATTTTCCCACCGTCTACCGTGTACTACTCCTTGAACAGTTTCGCGTAGGTCGCACGCTACATCCGCCACTAGTTTCCCCTCCACTGTGGGACCCACTACTAGCTTTAGGCTGAAACTTTTACCTGTTGTGGAATCCACGGAGTACATCAATCTTTAATATCAACTGGACTAATCTAATGTGAACCCTTGGCCACTTTCAAGTGCTACTCTTTGTGTTTGACAAATTCTCTGACCAGTCTTTTGTGGTTCTTTTGTACTGAAGTGATGAGTTCAGATGGTTCGTCTGATGAGGAGTATGAAAACATGGAGCTTGATGAGTCAATGCCAAAGGAATTCTTTGATTCGTTTGAGTCGGACAAAGATGTCGAGATGTTGATGATCATGAGACTCGAGGAGGAAAGGGAGGTGAAGCACATTCTAAACTTCAAGGGTTCGATCAAAGGGAGAAGAATTTTGAACCGGGGTAGGGTCGGTGGAGCGCGACTACTCTACGAGGACTACTTTCAACCAGTACCAACATTTTCTAATGGACGGCTTCGTCGACGCTTTTGTATGCGTAAACCCTTGCGAGGGAGTCCTGGATTAGGGGGTCCTCGGATAGCCGGACTATATGCTTATGCCGAACTGTTGGACTATGGAGATACAAGATTGAAGACTTCGTCCCGTGTCCGGGTGGGACTCTCCTTTGCGTGGAAGGCAAGCTTGGCGATTCGGATATGTAAATTTCCTTCTAACCGACTCTGTGTAATCCTAGCACCCTCTGGTGTCTATATAAACCGGAGGTTTTAGTCCGTAGGACAAGAACAATCATAATCATGGGCTAGCTTCTAGGGTTTAGCCTCTACGATCTCGTGGTAGATCAAATCTTGTAATACTCATATCATCAAGATCAATCAAGCAGTAAGTAGGGCATTACCTCCATAGAGAGGGCCCGAACCTGGGTAAACATCGTGTCCCACGCCTCCTGTTACCATTAGCCTTAGACGCATAGTTCGGGACCCCCTACCCGAGATCCGCCGGTTTTGACACCGACATTGGTGCTTTCATTGTGAGTTCCACTGTGTCGTCACCATAAGGCGTGATGGCTCCTTCAATCATCTACAATGATGCGGTCTAGGGTGAGGTCTTCCTCCCCAGATAGATCTTCGTATTCGGCGGCTTCGCACTGTGAGCCAACTCGCTTGGTCATCTGGAGCAGATCGATAGCTACGCCCCTGGCCATCAGGTCAGGTTTGGAAGACTAGACTATACTGCCGACATCCGCGGAGATTTGATCTTCGACGGATTCGAGCCCATGACAGATGCACCCTATAGTCGCGATGAGCATGACCTAGATCTGCCATCGAACGGTGTTTAGGAGATCACACCTGTGATACGTCTCCAACGTATCTATAATTTTTTATTGTTCCATGCTATTATATTACCTCTTTTGGATGTTTATGGGCTTTATTTTACACATTTATATCATTTTTGGGACTAACCTACTAACCGGAGGCCGGCCCATATTCTTTTTTTTTGCCTATTTCAGTATTTCGAAGAAAAGGAATATCAAACGGAGTCCAAACGGAATGAAACCTTCGGGAGCGTTATTTTTGGAACAAATCTGATCTGGAGAGCTTGGAGTGCAAGTCAAGAAGCCTCCAAGGGCCCCACGAGACTGGAGCCCCCCCCCCATGTAGGGCGCGCCCCCTTGTCTCATGGGCCCCTCGGGCGGCCACTGACGTACTTCTTCCTCCTATATATACCTACGTACCCCGAAAACATCCAGGAGCACCACGAAACACAATTCCTACCGCCGTAACCTTCTGTATCCGTGAGATCCCATCTTGGAGCCCTTGCCGGCACTTTGCCGGAGGGGGAAGCAACCACGGAGGGCCTCTACATCAACATCCTTGCCCCTCCGATGAGTTGTGAGTAGTTTACCACAGATCTACGGGTCCATAGTTATTAGCTAGATGGCTTCTTCTCTCTTTTTGGATCTCAATACAATGTTCTCCCCTCTCTTTTGGAGATCTATTCGATGTAATCTCTTTTTGCGGTGTGTTTGTCGAGATCCGATGAATTGTGGGTTTATGATCAAGTTTATCTATGAATAATATTTGAATCTTCTCTGAATTCTTTTATGTATGATTGAGTTATCTTTGCAAGTCTCTTCAATTATCAGTTTGGTTTGGCCTACTAGATTGGTCTTTCTTGCCATGGGAGAAGTGCTTAGCTTTGGGTTCAATCTTGCGGTGTTCTTACCCAAAGGATGTAAAGGGTTGCAAGACACGTATTGTATTGTTTCCATCGAGGATAACAAGATGGGGTTTATATCATATTGCATGTGTTTATCCCTCTACATCATGTCATCTTGCTTAATGCGTTACTCTGTTCTTATGAACTTAATACTCTAGATGCAGGCAGGAGTCGGTCGATATGTGGAGTAATAGTAGTAGATGCAGGCAGGAGTCGGTCTACTTGTTATGGACGTGATGCCTATATACATGATCATGCCTAGATAATCTCATAACTATGCGCTTTTCTATCAATTGCTCGATAGTAATTTGTTCACCCACCGTAATACTTATGCTATCTTGAGAGAAGCCTCTAGTGAAACCTATGGCCCCCGGGTCTATCTCTTATCGTATTTGCTTTCAATCTACTTTTATTTGCATCTTTACTTTTTGCATATATCTTATAAAATACCAAAAATATATCTATCTTATCATACTATCTTCATTAGATCTCACTTTCGCAAGAGGCCGTGAAGGGATTGACAACCCCTTTATTGCGTTAGTTGCGAGTTCTCAGTTTGTTTGTGTAGGTGCGTGGGACTTTTGAGGAGCCTCCTACTGAATTGATACCTTGGTTCTCAAAACTGAGGGAAATACTTACGCTACACTTTGCTGCATCACCCTCTCCTCTTCGAGGAAAACTAACGCAAGCTCAAGACGTAGCAAGAAGGATTTCTGGCGCCGTTGTCGGGGAGGTCTTCGCTCAAGTCAAGACATACCAAGTACCCATCACAAACCCATCTCCCTCGCATTTACATTATTTGCCATTTGCCTCTCGTTTTCCTCTCCCCCACTTCACCCTTGCCGTTTTATTCGCCCTCTCTTTCCCAATCTCCTCCTCTCTTTTCGCTTGCCTTTTTTCTGTTTGCTCGTGTGTTAGTTCGTTTACCTTGTCGTCATGGCTAGTCCTCCTATCTTTATTCTCACTCCCGAACAAGAAATTCACAATTTTAAGCAAAGGGAAAGAGAAAGTTTAAAAGATGCTTGGCATAGAATTTGCAATGCCAATATAAAGCTACTAGGAAGCTTGCTACTTCCGTTCTTTTCCGCAATTTTTATGTAGGCATTACTCCTTGGAATAGATGTGTTCTTGATATTGCTACCGGAGGTGATTTCTTGAGTAGCCATACTTTTGATGCTTATAATGCTATGTTAGATTTGTTTGGCCCACCACCTCTTTTGGTCAATGGAACGGTTTTAACTCTAGAACATGTGATGCAACGGCTTGATGTTATTGAAAATAAATTTCCACTATTGAATTGATTGAAAATTTGGATAAAAAGATTCATAATCACATTACCCAGTTTGGATCTAGGGTTGGAGTTACTTTGAAAAATCTTAAGGAAAAAGAGCCTATAGTCAATGAAAAAATAGATCTAGACTCTTCTAGAATCAGTAAACTTGAGGATATCATTACAAACTTGGGTTCCGCGTTTTCCACCATGAAAAACACTCCAAAAACCCCTACTAAAATTGCTAAGTTTATTTATGTTCCTAAAAATAAGGGTGAATCTTCTAGTAAGCGAGATGCGGATCTCAAATCCATAAGTGTTCTTCCAATTGCCTCTCTATCGTTAAAGAACCTTTTGCTACCAATGAATTTCTTGAATTTTTGCCTAAATGTTTAGCCAATGCTAAAAGGGAAGAAATCCCTAGAGGTCACAAGCGCTCTATTGATGAATTTAGTGCCAAAGATGGCACTCGTTAGATCTATCTTTGTTTTTATGCCTAGCTAGGGGTGTTAAACAATAGCGCTAGTTGGGAGGCAACCCAATTTTCTTTCTTTTTTTTTGCTCCTTTTTAGTAATAAATCTTGCATCTACCTTCTGGTTAGATGTGTTTTTATATTTTAATTAGTGTTTGTGCCAAGTAGAACTATAGGATAACCTACGATGATAGTTGATTTGATTCTGCTGAAAAACAGAAACTTTGCGCGCACGAATATAATTTTGTTAAATCACAGGAACATGCTTTTGCATTGATTATTTTTTCTGCTGTTCAATAAACAAATTTTCCAGGACTTCCTATTTTGGTAGGATTTTTAGAGTTCCAGAAGTTTGCGTTAGTTACAGATTGCTACAGACTGTTCTGTTTTTGACAGATTCTGTTTTTTGTGTGTTGTTTGCTTATTTCAATGCATCTATGGCTAGTAAATTAGTTTATAAACCATAAAGAAGTTATAATACAGTAGGTTTAACAGCAAAATAAATAAATAATGAGTTCATGGCAGTACCTTATGTGGTGGTTTTGTTTTCTTTCACTAACGGGGCTTATAAGATTTCCTGTTGAGTTTTGTGTTGTGAAGTTTTCAAGTTTTGGGTAAAGCTTTTATGGACTATGGAATAAGGAGTGGCAAGAGACTAAGATTGGGGATGCCCATGGCACCACAAGATATTCAAGAATAGCCAAAAGCCTAAGCTTGGGGATGCCCCGGGAAGGCATCCCCTCTTTCGTCTTCGTTCATTGGTAACTTTACTTGGACCTATATTTTTATTCGCCACATGATATGTGTTTTGCTTGGGGCGTCGTGTATTATATTAGTATTTGCTTTTTAGTTTACCACAATCATTCTTGCTGTACACACCTTTTGGGAGAAACCTATTTGATTATAATTTGCTAGAATACTCTATGTGCTTCACTTATATCTTTTGAGCTTGATAGTTTTGGCTCTAGTGATTCACTTATATCTTTTAGAGCACGGTGGTGTCTTAATTTTGAAGAAATTGCTAGTCTCTCATGCTTCACTTAAATTATTTTGAGAGTCTTTTAGAACAGCATGGTATTTGCTATGATCATAAAGTTGGTCCTAGAATGATGAGCATCCAAGTTGGGTATAATAAAAACTATCATAGAAAGTGAACTGGCTGCTATGATCAATTTGATGCTTGATAATTGTTTTGAGATATGGAGGTAGTGATATTAAAGTCATGCTAGTTGGGTGATCATGAATTTAAAGAATGCTTGTGTTGAAGCTTGTGATTCCCATAGCATGCACATATGATGAACCGCTTTGTGATGAAGTTGGAGCACAATTTTATTTATTGATTGTCTTCCTTATGAGTGGTGGTCAGGGACGAGCGATGGTATTTTCCTACCAATCTATCCCCCTAGGAGCATGCACGTAGTACTTTGGTTTTTGATGACTTCTAAATTTTTGCAACAAGTATATGAGTTCTTTTGATTAATGTTGAGTCCATGGATTATACGCACTCTTTCACCCTTCCACTATTGCTAGCCTCTCTTGTATCGTGCAATTTTCACCGGTACCATACACCCACCATACTCCTTCCTCAAAACAGCCACCATACCTACCTATTATGGCATTTCCATAGCCATTCCGAGATATATTGCCATGCAACTTTCCACCGTTCCGTTCATATGACACGCATTACTTTTGTCATATTGCTTTTTGCATGATCATGTAGTTGACATTGTATTTGTGGCAAGGCCACTTTCATAATTTTCATACATGTCGCTCTTGATTCATTGCATATCCGATACATCACGGAGGCATTCATATAGAGTCATATCTTGTTCTAGCTTTGAGTTGTAAATCCATAAAAGTGTGATGATCTTCATTATTAGAGCATTGTCCTAGTTAGGAAAGGATGATGAAGACTATGATTCCCCCACAAGTCGGGATGAGACTTCGGACTTTACAAAAAAGAAAGAGAAAGGCCAAAAAGAAAAAAAAGATAGGTCAAAGAAAACAAAAGAAAAAAAATAAAAAAATAAAAATGAGAGAAAAAGAGAGATGGGACAATGCTACTATCTCTTTTTCCACACTTGTGCTTCAAAATAGCACTATGATCTTCATGATAGAGAGTCTCATATGTTGTCACTTTGATATAATAGTGGGAATTTTTCATTATAGAACTTGGCTTGTATATTCCAATGATGGGCCTCCTCAAAAGTGCCCTAGGTCTTCGTGAGCAAGCAAGTTGGATGCACCCCACTTAGTTTCTTTTGTTGAGCTTTCATATATTTATAGCTCTAGTGCATCAGTTGCATGTCAATCCCTACTCACTCACATTGATATCTATTAATGGGCATCTCCATAGCCCGTTGATACGCCTAGTTGATGTGAGACTTGTTGGGGAACGTAGTAATTTCAAAAAAAATCCTACGCACACGCAAGAATATCATGGTGATGCATAGCAACGAGAGGGGAGAGTGTTGTCCACGTACCCTCGTAGACCGAAAGCGGAAGTATTAGAACAACACGGTTGATTTAGTCATACGTCTTCACGGCCCGACCGATCAAGCACCGAAACTACGGCACCTCCGAGTTCTAGCACACGTTCAGCTCGATGACGATCCCCGGACTTTGATCCAGCAGGGTGTCAAGGAAGAGTTCCGTCAGCACGATGGTGTGGTGACGATCTTGATGTTCTACCGTCACAGGGCTTCGTCTAAGCAGCGCTACAATATTATCGAGGACTATGGTGGAGGGGGGCACCGCACACGGCTAAAAGATCTTGGAGATCAATTGTTGTTGTGTCTAGAGGTGCCCCCTGCCCCCGTATATGTAGGAGCAAGGGGGGAGGCGGCCGACAAAGAGGAGGGCGCGCCAAGGGGGGAGTCCTACTCCCACCGGGAGTAGGACTCCTCCTTTCCTTGTTGAAGTAGGAGAGAAGGAAAGAGGAGGAGATGGAAAAGGAAAAGGGGCTACACCCCTTGTCCAATTCGGACCAGAGGGGGGCGCAGGCCTCCTTCCTTTTGGCCTCTGTAAGTGCATCTAGTGCCCCTTAGTGATTTTGGTGTATTGAAGACTTATAGGTTAAGGGACTAATGCGTTTGTGAGTGTACACAGGTCTATAAGTCTATGAGGAGTTTGATATTTACAGAGAAAGTCGACCCCTAAAAATGAAGTTCTTCGACTGAAGACTTTGATATTCTAAAGACTTTCTGAAGACTTTGAAAGTGAAGAAATTGGTGTGACCTTGAAGACTTGGTATTCATTTGTGGAACATGAAGCGTGAAGACTTTTGTTTTCGTAGTTTCATTTTCTCTTTCTTGAGTCATAGGAAACACCGTACTGTTAAAGGGGGTCGAGGAAATACTAAGGAAAAATTTCCATGTGATGCTCAACTCAAAATCCTACACCTACCAATCCTTGAGTGAAGCCTTTGGAAATCTCATACAGTTCAGTCACTTTCTTGATGTGAGACGAAGTTCTTTCAGTCGTTGATGAATTTGTTCTCGATTGAGGAGTTAGGAATTCGCTAGTCGAATTGCCTACACGAGGAGGAACATGATAGCCCCGAGGAATTTGAGAGTCAAATTTCCGACCGTTCTTGTCTTCTTGCCACCTGTCCCAAAATATCTTATCCACCTAACGGTCATATCATTGAAGGGCATTTATGTCTTATCATGTCGAGCTGCTCCCTAGGCTATAAATAGCCGCCCCCTACAACCACTAGCTGGTTGGCTGCTCCGAGAGAACTTGACACTTGTCATTTGAGAGCAACCCATCCTCCGAGGACTTTGAGCGAAAATCATCGAGTGAGAAAACCCAAAACCAAACCCTACAAACCCAAAGTGATTGAGCATCATGAAGAAATTGATCTGCGTGGATCCGATGCTTGTTACCTTTGAAGACTGTGCTTCTTCCAGACGGTTAGGCGTCATGGTCTAGAGCATCCAAGAGGAATTGTGGATTGCCGAGTGACCAAGTCTGTGAAGGTTTGGAAGTCGCCTGAAGACTTACCATGAGTGATTGGACGAGGTCTGTGTGACCTTCGTTCAAGGAGAATACGGTGAGGATGGGTGTCTGAGCTGCGTGCTCAACGATCGGGTGTCCGGATGTGTGTCCTCGAGTTTAAATACTCAGCCGCTCCAACCAGACGTACAACTGAGACAGCAGTTGGAACTGGTCTACCAAATCATTGTCTCAATTTCCTCAGTTCAATTTCTTCAGTCTGTTTGTCTTCATCTTGTGTTATCCTGTGATTACGCTTTCTGTACTCTGTGCTAGTCTTCATTTCATCATGATGACCATGCTTGTATTCTGTTATGCTTACTTCTGAGTACTTATTCCGCTGCTAGTAGTTCTTCGCTAAGGAATTTCCTCACCGGCAAATTCCTCAGTGAAGAATTCATAAAAATCGCCTATTCACCCCCCTCTAGTCGATATAACGCACTTTCAATTGGTATCAGAGCAAGGTACTCCCTTGTTCTGTGTGATTTTGGTTTAACCGCCTGCAGTTTTAGTTATGTCACCGCAGGTATGATCAAGGCCTCGGCTGGGTGTCCTACCTTTGATGGGACAGACTACCCCTACTAGAAAAACAAGATGCGAATGCATCTTGAGGCAATTGACAACGATCTCTGGTATGTTGTGGAAAATGGTGTTCCCTCAGTCTCACCCTCACTGAATGCTACCGATGTGAAGAGATTCAAGCAACTCGATTCTCAAGCGAAGAATATCATATGTGGCCATCGAGTAAAGGACGGATGGAAGAGTGAGTGCTCTGAAACTGCTAAGCTTATCCGGGATAGGTTGTCCAAAGTGAATGAAGGAGTCTCAACTCAGCGTGACTCTCGAGTTGATGTTCTTCGAATCTCTTCAACCGCTTCAAAAGACTCGACAATGAAAATGTCCAACAAACCTTTGATCGCCTCACCGACATCTCAAATGAGCTTCAAGCCCTCGGTGCCCGACATCATCGACCATGAGGTGGTGAAGAAACTGTTGAGATCGCTTGATTCCTCATTTGATACTCTGGGACTGATGATACAAGAACGGGCTGACTACAAGTCTCTTGATCCTGCCGATATCCTCGAAAGGCTAAATACTCACGAGTTCCAGCTTGCTGAAAAGAGAGATCTCTATGGTTCGAGCTATGGCAAACCACGTGCCCTGAAGGCCAAGGTTGTGTCTGAGTCTGAATGTGAGGATTCTGATAGTAGCCTTGGTGATCCTGAAGAATTGAGCCAGGAGCTAGCATTGCTCGTGAAGAAATTCCAAAAGTTCTCAAGACGTGGTCGCTTTGGAAAATCCTCAAGAAGCAGTGATTCCTCATCAAGTGACTATAAGAGAAGGCTGTGCCACAAATGCAAGAAACCTGGTCACTATATTCAAGATTGTCCTCAGTGGGAAAAGGAATTGAAGAAGAAAAAATACAAGGATTACAGTTCTGATGATGCGAAGAAGAAGAAGAAATCGTCAAAATCTTTGTCATCAAAATCCTCGAAGTCTTCATCTCACAAGAAGAGCAGCTCCAAGAAGGCTCGGGCATTCATTGGCAAGGAAATGGACTCTGAAGCTGAATCTGAGGAACATGAGGAAGAGGAGGCGTCTGAAGAATCCGAATCTGGTGTGGCGAGTCTGGCCTTCACTACTGCTTTTGTTAGCAAGTCCATCTTCAACACTGAAGAAACTGACCCCACCGACAAGCCTGATGAAGATAATGATGACTACGCTCTCACCTATTGCTTCATGGCGAAAGGTGCAAAGGTACTCAAATACACCTCCTCTGAATCTAGTGAAAATGAATCTGATGAGGATCTCAAGCCCAACTACTCTAAACTTGCTAAGATTGCTGTAAAACAACAAAGAGCTTTTGAAAAGGTTCAAAACATGCTAGACAAAAGTGATGATATGCTGGGTGAAGAAATGGATCGCACCAAAGCCTTGTCTGAAAATCTTCAGAGACTTCAGTCTAGGTTTGATAACCTTCAAAGTCATCATAACACTCTCTTATCTGATCATGAGAAACTTTCTTATGAATTTCTTCAAAGAAAGCAAGATCTTGAGAAGCTAAGAGTGAGTTATGAAGATCTTCAAAAGGAGCGCGATTCATTACTAGCTCAACAAATCAGTGCTTCTCAGGAAGAATTTGTTCCTCCATGCTTAAAGTGCATTGAACGTGAATCTGCTAATTCTTCACCTGAATGTTCAAATGCTTCAACTGTTACAAATTCTTCACCTGCCTCTGCTATCACTAATTCCTCATCTGAGGACATTGCTAGTATCACTAACATTGCAGGGCTGAAGGAATTGTACATGACAGGCATGTACAAAAGCCTCAAAGGGCATCAGACTCTCTCGTGATGTGCTTAAAACCAGATCCTCAACAGAAACCCTAGGAAAGAGGGTATTGCCTTTGAGAGGAAACTCAATGTTGATGGAACATATTGGAAGCTTGAGCAGTACCCCAAAACCTCATGGGTTGCTACAAAGGGACCTCCAGTTGATCCATCTAACTTATCTGGCTTTACATGTGAATCTCCTCATTCTTCTGATGAGTCATTTGACTCCAACTATAAACTGTTCAAAAATCAGAATGGTGAAGTATTTGCTAGATATGTTGGCACTAACTGCAGGAATGGTTCTCCTATGAAGAAAATCTGGGTTCCCAAGAAGTGCCTTGAAAGTCTTCAGGTGAATGTCCTCATGACACCACCTGTGAAGAACAGGAACCCCAGATCAAATTCTTCATATGGATCCAAGTCCTCATACGGATCAAATTCCTCAAATGGATCAAAGTCCTCACATGATTATCATCGTGCTAACAACTCTGTTTCGCAGGGTAGAGCTAAGGGCTATGAATATGTGCATTATTCTTCAAACCATTATGTTCATAAGTCCTCGAAGAATTTCTCTGCTTGTTCATATGCTTACCCTAACCCCTCTTATGTGAAACGAAATGGTTTGGCCTCTATGCCACCATTCTCGTATGGTGCTCGCAGAGTGATAAACTCTTTGCCACCCCTTCGATGTGGGTGGTGAAGAAAAGAACTAATCTCTTCTGCGAGGTCAGGTCTCCGGGCGTGCTTTAACGTCTCAAGAATTTCTTTGGGAACCCGACAAAATTGCTTGAAAGGACTTGAGCGAACCATGATGAAATGAACCTTCATTTCACATGTCCTCATCTTGCTATATCTGTTTCTTGATTGATGAAATTCATCGATGAACTTGATATCATATTCTTCACAAATGAAGCATATGAGATTGTAGCTACACTAATTCATCTGCAGGATGATCAACCCAAAGCCACCGAGTGGGTCCTCGATAGTGGATGTACGAATCACATATTTGGTGACAAGAATCTATTGATGGATGCTCCCTTATCACCGCCACATCTCAAGCATATCATCTTTGCCGACAAAGGCAAAAGTCGTATTGGGTCTTGGTAAGTGAGGAGTCTCGGACTAGGGGTGTCGGACAGCGGACTATCATCGTCCACGGACTCCAAGACTACGAAGATACAAGATTGAAGACTCCGCCCCGTGTCCGGATGGGACTTTCCTTGGCGTGGAAGGCAAGCTTGGCGTACGGATATGTAGATCTCCTACCATTGTAACCGACTACGTGTAACCTAGCCCTCTCCGGTGTCTATATAAACCGGAGGGCTTTAGTCCGTGGGACAATATACATTACAACAATCATACCATAGGCTAGCTTCTAGGTTTAGCCTCCTTGATCTCGTGGTAGATCCACTCTTGTACTACCCATATCATCAATATTAATCAAGCAAGACGTAGGGTTTTACCTCCATCGAGAGGGCCGAACACAGGTAAAACGTCGTGTCCTCGTCTCCTGTTACCATCCGCCTAGACGATAGTTCGGGACCCCCTACCCGAGATCCGCCGGTTTTGACACCGACATTGGTGCTTTCATTGAGAGTTCCTCTGTGTCGTCACCGATAGGCTTGATGGCATCTTCAACCAACAACGCTGTCCAGGGTGAGACTTTTCTCCCTGGACAGATCTTCGTATTCGGCGGCTTCGCACTGCGGGCTAATTCACTTGGCCATCTGGAGCAGATCGAAAGCTATGCCCCTGGCCGTCAGGTCAGATTCGGAAGCCTAAACTTCATGATCGATGTCCGCGGAGACTTGATCTTTGACGAACTCGAGCCACAGCCAAGCGCGCCGCACTGTGACGACGGGCATGATCTAGCTCTGCCACCGAACAGTGCCTTGGTGGCCGCACACGAATCCGCATCGGTCATTAGTCCGGAGCCGATCGCCCAGATCGAGGGCCGGTGGATAGACGCCGCCCCGGGGGCTTCAACATCCACGGCGATGGAGCCGAACACTAATCCTGTCCCCTGCGAAACTCGTGATTCCGAGGCGCCGGACTCCTTGCCGGACTCCGAACCTCCCGCGCCCCTACCAATCGATTTGGATTGGGCGCCGGTTATGGAATTCACTGCCGTGGACATCTTCCAATACTCGCCTTTTGGCGATATCCTGAATTCACTAAAGCATCTCTCGTTATCGAGAGTCTGGCGGACTATGGCGGGATGGTTGAAATGCGGACGACGGAGAAATTTGAGCCCACCCACCACCCAATTTGTAGCCACTGTCGGCGATTTAACCGACATGCTAGACTACGACTCGGCGACATCGGCGCTATGGGCGGCGATGCCGAGATTTAACGAGAACCAGCGCCATAGGCAATCGAAGACCACCTCGTCATATGACATATACATGGTGGATACCCCAAAGGAGAGCGATGACGAGGACCAACGGGCCGCGGCAGAAGATAACCCTGCCAATAAACAACCAAAACGGCGACACAGACGCCGCCCTAAGTCCCGCCTCGATGACAACAACGCTCCCAAGGAGCCCGCAATACGGCAGGGCCCACAAGTGGACGACGAACATGCAGATAAGCAACCGTCCGAGCATGACGAGTCAGATAATCAGTCCAGGCCCGGTGAAAACAACAGTCCGGACGACCTCATGCCGGACACGCCGCCGGAGAGCAAAAACCTTTGGAAAAGACTCGTCAACACTGCAAGAAGCCTGAAGAAGGAAAAGAGGAAGCTCAAAACAGCGGAAGACACACTCGAGAATGAGATGGAGCAAAGTGCTCAAAACCGCAGATAAATACGGCAATGGCCACCAATCAAAGAGCTACCGAGCGCAAGCTACTACGAGATTGACGAGGAGGCCATAGAGCCTCCACCGTCAAAAAATAAAGAGGCCGCTGGTTGGATAGACGGCGGATGATAGGCCAAATTCTCAAAGCGGCGCCACACATAAACCAACTAATGAACACGGAAAGACAGATGGCCCAGCCAGTCCATCTGGGCCAAAGAAGAGGGCCCCAGGAAGCAAGGCAACACGTCAAGTGTCCAAGATAGTGGCACACCCAAATACTGGGCGCCAAGCACCCACTATGTTTCACCAATGAGGTTTGGAACATGCATTCCCAGCAGGATTTAAACCCATAAACATAGAGGCCTATGATGGAACAAGACCACAGAGTGCGGATAGAAGATTATATACTACATATACACATGGCCAGAGGAGATGACCTCCACGCCATAAAATACCTACCCCTCAAGCTCAAAGGGCCAGCCCGTCATTGGCTTAAAAGCCTCCCAGAAAATACCGTGGGAAGTTGGGAAGAGCTCGAGGATGCGTTTAGAGCAAATTTTCAAGGGACTTATGTCCGCCCTCCGGACGCAGATGATCTAAGTCATATAACTCAACAGCCCGGAGAGTCAGCGCGGAAATTCTGGAACAGGTTTCTTACCAAAAAGAACCAAATAGTCGACTATCCGGACGCCGAAGCCTTAGCAGCTTTCAAGCACAATGTCTGAGACGAATGGCTTGCCAGGTACCTCGGTCAAGAGAAACCGAGGACAATGTCCGCACTAACATGCCTCATGACCCGCTTCCTGCTGGAGAGGACAGTGGCTAGCAAGATGCAGCACCAATGACCCAAGTACATCCGAGATAAGGGATGGAAGCGGAAAATCACGGTAGAGAAAAGAACGGTGCGAAATAAAGAGAAAAGCCCAAAGAGCACGGCGATTAACGCCAGATTGAAACGCCATGCCAAACAACAAAACAACGCCTCTTAAGGATGACAATGACGACTGTCCGGCTTAAATAAGATTACGGGTCGGATATGTCAAATCCACAATACCCGGAAGGCTTGCAAATCACACCCACAGGATTGTTGGGTTTTAAACAGTCCGACCGACTAAATGCGAACACAAGGGCTCGGCGTCAGCGTTTAAGAAGATAAACCCCACCAGCAGAGCAGGAAAACAAAAGACTTTCCCACAAGAGGTCAAAGCAAAGTAAACTCACTTCATGTGATAATACCAAAAATAGTGCGGCACCTTCTAAAAAGAGCTTCAGCGGTCCAACCCAGCAGACCATAGAGATTGGATATCAAAACCAATCACTTTCGACCACTGGACTATTCGAAGCGTTCAAACGCTGGACGGACTCGATATTGAATCCCATAATAGACGGATTACAATTCACTAACGCCCTAATGGACGGAGGCAGCGACTTAAACTCGATGTATTCAAACACAATCCGTAAGATGGGGATAGACCCTACCAAAATTCGACACAGCCGCACTTCCTTCAAAGGAGGACGCTGAGCCATTACGCCAAGTGCATGGCTCCATATTACTAGAAGTCGTGTTGGATCGCGAACAATTTTCGACGCGAAAAATTAATTTTCACATCGTCCCATTTAAAAGTGAATATCAAGCACTCTTGGGACGAAAGGCTTTTGTCCGCTTCAACGCCATACCGCATTACGCGTCTCTTACACTCAAGATGCCGGTCAGCGTGGCGTCATTTGATCGAGGGTCACTTAAAGACCCGGACTCGGATAAACGAATCCGGCTTCAAAGAAAGCTAGGGCTCCCTAGCCGCATACCTCTTCACGAGGGGCTGCGCAAGCTAAACAACCGTGGGTTCATACAAACCCCACTTTAATTATTTATATTTCTTCTTTTACACATATTTTTTGCACGAATTGTTTTCAAACTAAACGTTCCTCTCTTTTTATAGATGAACAACGTGCATACCCGTCGAGATAACGCAACGGAGACACAAAGCAGAGCGTGCGGTAGGGACCCGTTGTGAGGATTCTTTTCAGATTAAGACCTGCGTAAACCTTTTTCTTGTCTCTTGTTGTTATTCTCCTTGGTTTCTTCCTATAGCCAAAGAGGAGCTCGGCGTTTTGGCATCGGCGCGTCGAAGACCATGCCGTGCATTCGACACTAGGGGCTTAGGGCATCGCTCGCCATTATTATAAAAGACCGAACACCTTAGGGAGTGTTGGCGTCTCGAGTTAGGCATTATATGCATCAGCTCGAATCATGTCTTTGGTCAAATGTTGGGTTCGCCGGCTCTCGTGTTTTGCTGCCTTACGTTCAGTATCATCGGCTAACGCGCACCGGAGAACTATGCGATTGTGCCCATTAATTTGGACGAGCACCTCGAGAGAAAGCCGGAAACCGATCATCATGATACAACGAGACTGGTCAACCACTCGATCGACTACCGGAATGTTTAGAATTTCGCTGACGAAGGACCGTTTCGGTCAGCACATCTGGCGCCGAATTCGGAGAAGTGCGGTGCCACCAGGCTATATCGTAGCCCCACCCTCGAGCTCCACGGCTAAGTGAAAGTGATAAAGCATTATAGTCCGGATTGCCTCGTTAAGCTACGCTACCACCTCCTTAAACAGACCAAGATGTCGGATTAAGTGTGAAAACGCGCTATTTTGCGAACACCCCGCACCTGTGCGTGGGGGTGAAGTCAAGACGCAATCTTTCAAGTTATACAAATGTATCGAAGCGGCCGACAGAGAAGTTTTACTACTTGGGACGCACAAGTATAAAAAGCAGTTATAGCATAATCATCATTTTACAAGCTAATACGTTCATTTGAATGTGACATTTTTGAGCATCGCGACTCTATTACACGAAAGTGCCGCGATAACTTCCCCGAAATAGTGCTCGGCGGGAGCCGCTTTCATCCGACCTGGCGGCGGCAATGTGGCATCGATCTCCGGACAATGCGCCTTCACACGGGCGAGAGCCATCCGACCCTCGATGCAGCCGACCGCTTCATCTCCTTTATGTGCGGCACCGCCCAAGGAATTGCTGCGATGGCGAAGTAGCTCGTCGCCTTGGGGCTCTCTGGCCAGACATGGGCCACGATGTCAGTCATGGCAAGTCCGGACAATCTATTTAGCTCGGCCCATTCGGCCAACCGGTCTGTCAACGGAAGTGAGCGATCCGGACTATGGAATTGAGACCAATATAGCTCTTCCGTCTTGTGATCCTCCGGCTCCGGAAGTGCTCAATGGCATTAGCCGCACTTGCAGCTAAGTCCATATACACATCCTCCGGACTCCTGGCCGCTCAAATTGAGCATACTTTTGATCCATAAACGGCGACAGAGAAAAGGCTTGCCACCACGATATCTCGACCTGGCGCGGTTCCTCCTTCATAGCCCGCATTGCGAGCGGGCATCCTTGGCCGGCGGTGGCCTTCTTCAGTATTCCCGCTCCGATAAGCGCTCCTTTTCAAGAGCCTCATTGCGGTCGGCAGCATCTTTTACTTTCATGGCCAATTCGGCCACCTACGCCTCGCTTAGGCGGTCGCGACCCTTCGACTTTCAACTCCTCGACCGCCCTCGAGGCAGCCGCGTCACTCCTTCGGGCTTGCTCCTTAGCTCGAGCAAGTTCGGCCTGAAGGCTCTCCACAGCAGCAGCACCGTCTGTACAACAACATATAATTTATCAGAGGAGGGCTTCGACCCCCTTAATAAAGCGACTGCAGAGAACTCATTTACCTTGCGACTCGTCAAGTCGCCGGTTGACAAGTGCGATGTCCGCATCCGCCACGTCAAGTTCCCGCATCAACTTAGCAACCCCATTAGTCCGGCTAGCCCTCGGACTATCCGCCACCTGCATAGGAACGGCGACATTCATTACTTGCGATTTTGATCCTCGGCACGCTGTCGTTTTCGACAACCTACCGAGTCCCAGGGGCTACTATCTATACAGGGCGCATTTTTATGTGCAAAACTGTTAAAAGACAAAAGGGTGCGTCATTCTCGCATACCTCAAATCCCGCCAGCAAACTCATGGCAGCATTGCGCAATCCGCTCTCGGCGGACAAAATCCTTCCAATCACCATACGCATCAGCGCACGGTGATCTTACGAAATGGGCGCCCTCTCAAGCAGATTCTTGATTCTCTGGCGGATACTAGTGGGTGCGAACTCTCGGCCCCTCGGACTCGAGGACACCCTCCATGGCGATACTTGAGCTCGCTTTGCCTTATCTCGACGGCTGCAGACGGAGGCGTTTCACTCTCCATCATCTCCGGAAGAAGGTCCCGAAGATGAACTCATTCGAGAAGGCTGCGATCCGAACTGCAACATAAATATTTGGTTACCCATGAAGCACAAATGAAGGTATTTCCTTACTAATTAACTCCATTTTTCATACTCACGGCTCATTGGAGGCTGATCCTTTGGCGATGATTGTGCGTCAGATTCTCTCCGGACGTCGGACCAAGTGAAGATCTCTTCCCACGCTTAGGGGCTTTGGCCTCCGGATCTTTGAGGCGGTCCTCTTCTCCCCTAGAGGAGGGTTCTTGATTCCCCCTCTTTAGGCGCCCCAGGCGAAATATTAGCTCCTCTATTTTCCCCTTCGGCTCCCTTACGTGGCGCGACCTCCAACATTCGACCAGCCACGGGCTCCGGTGTGGTCTCGGGGAGGGCGGACACCTTATCAGCCTTGATCGCGCCACCCATTCTGTAAAGAGTAATGGGTCAGGAGGCAAACTCTGGAAAGGCATATAAACATAATGTCCGGACTTTGAGCTATTTACAGGTATCCGGCGATTGCGGCTTAGGCTGCGTCCTCGGCTAATTCGGACACGCCACTGCGGTCCGAAGAACAACTTGTACATCTCCACCGTGTCGCACCCATAAAGTGTTGGAGAATCCGAGGTCCCTCGGGTTGAACTCCCATAGGCGGAGAGGACGGCGTTTGCAGGCAAAGATGCACGATTAGCATAACTCGCATCACCATGATCAGGTCGATCTCCCTCGCTTGGAGGTCTCGAATCCGGCCCTGCAGTGAGGGCACGTCTTCGGACGGCCCCCAACTGAGCCCTTGGTTGACCCACGACATCAGTTGGCATGGAGGTCCCGGGCGGAATAAAGGCGGCGGCTTTTGCCTGCTGCCCTTCGGAGCGGTGATATAGAACCACTCCTGCTGCCATAGCCCGAGTTCCTCTTGGAAGGAACCCTCGGGCCACGGGGCATCGGCCTTTTTTCTTATGGCCGCCCGCCACGACTCAACTGCGCCCCGATCATCTTTGGCTCCACCTTGAAGGTCTTGACCATAGGCGAAGTGGGGAGTGACGCGGAGGAAGGCTTCGCAGACGATAATGAATGCGGAGATGTGGAGGATGGACTCCGGGGCCAAGTCGTGAAAGTCCAGCCCATAGTAGAACATGAGTCCTCTCGCGAAGGGGTCCGTCGGGAAACTTAAACCCCGACGGAGGTGGGATATGAAGACAACGAACTCACCGGGCTCGGGGGCGGGCACGGCCTGCCCTTGGGCGGGCAATTTGTGCGAAACCTTATAGGCCAGGTACTTGGCCTCACGTAACTTCAATATGTCCTCCTCCGTGACGGAGGAGGGCATCCACCGCCCGGAGGTCGGGCGGACATGGTTGAGAATCCGGCGCTCGAATCGAGGCTCGGGTGTTGGAACCGGGAGGCGAGGAGGAGATTCGATGCGAGATTGAAGAACAAGGACAAGCCTTGGTCCTCTTATAAAGAGGAAAAATACCAAGAGCCGTCTCCGTGACCGTTTGGGATTCACCTTCGATAGAGGCGTGGCGGCGGAGCGGTTGGGTTACCCACGCGTATTGATGAGAATCCGGAATAAGGGGACACGATCTCTGCTTCGACAAGGCGTGCCAAAGAAACCGCTTCGCTAAGCGTCTTTGAGGTGGTGTAGTAAAAAGCGATTCAAGCAGTGGCTTGGTAGCGGTGTGATGTCACGCCGCATGATCGTCGGCAGATTGAGCTAGTGTACATTTTATTCTCTCTACGGTGGAATGTGGAATTTATTTTGCGAGCCGGACACTATCTGGTGTTCATGATCTTCTCTGGATTATTCAAGGAGGAACCCGCCTTGCAATGCCGAACATTATGCGCGTACGGACTAATCATCATTGAAGCTTTGGTTCAGGGGCTACCGTGGGAGTCTGGACTAGGGGTGTCCGGACAGCCGGACTATCATCGTCCACGGACTCCAAGACTACGAAGATACAAGATTGAAGACTCCGTCCGTGTCCCGGATGGGACTTTCCTTGGTGTGGAAGGCAAGCTTGGCGATACGGATATGTAGATCTCCTACCATTGTAACTGACTCTGTGTAACCCTAGCCCTCTCCGGTGTCTATATAAACCGGAGGGCTTTAGTCCGTAGGACAATATACATCACAACAATCATACCATAGGCTAGCTTCTAGGGTTTAGCCTCCTTGATCTCGTGGTAGATCCACTCTTGTACTACCCATATCATCAATATTAATCAACCAGGACGTAGGGTTTTACCTCCATCGAGAGGGCCCGAACCTGGGTAAAAACGTCGTGTCCCTCGTCTCCTGTTACCATCCGCCTAGACGCATAGTTCGGGACCCCCTACCCGAGATCCGCCGGTTTTGACACCGACAGTAAGGTTGCAATCTCTAAGGATAAACACATGGACAAAGTCATGCTTGTTGAGTCCTTAGGATACAACCTCATGTCAGCCTCAATGCTTTGTGATCTTGATATGGTTGTTGTCTTTGGCAAGTATCATTGTGTTGTGATTATGGAAGTGACAATTCCAAAGTCTTGAAGTCTTTAGGAGAGGAGACACAGTATATTGTTGATTTCTTTCTGGGACCACAACCAGCCGTGTGTCTACTTGCAAAAGCTTCGGAAGGCTGGCTATGGCATCGACGACTTGGTCATGCGGGCATGAGGAATTTACTGCGCTTGTGAAGAAGAAGCATGTCATTGGCATTGAAAATGTCAAATTCCTCAAGGATCACTTATGCGAACTGTGAAGCTGGAAAAATGACCAAGGCCAAGCATCCAAATGAAGACTATCATGACCACTACTCGTCCATTGAATTGCTTCACATGGACCTCTTGGACCTAATCATTACTCGTGGTCACTAATGATGCATCTCTATATGGTTTTGTCATTGTTGATGATTACTCACGATATACATGGGTACACATTGTTACTTACAAACATGAAGTGCAGGAAGTCTTCAAGCGTTTTTCCTCGAGGGCTTCAACCAACTTTGGTGTGAAGATCAAGCACATCGAAGTGACAATGGGCCGAGTTCAAGAATTCGGTCTTGATGACTATCTTGATGAACTTGGTATTACTCAGAGTTATCTGCTCCCTATACTCCTCAGCAAAATGGCATCGTGGAGCGCAAGAACAGAACTCTTGTTGAGATGGCTCGCACTATGCTTGATGAATACAAAACGCCTCATCGTTTTTGGATTGATGCAATTGATACTGCGTGCCACATCATCAACAGAGTATATCTTCACAAATTCTTCAAGAAGACGGCCTATGAACTCCTCACTGACAAGAAACCCAATGTGAGTTATTTCAAAGTCTTGATTGCTAAATGTTGGATTAGAGATCCTCACCACAATTCTAAATTTGCACGAAAGCACATGAAGGTTTTATGCTTGGTTCGGAAAGGACTCGCACACCTCTGAGTCTTCAACATTCTTCTTCACAAGATTATTGACATTTGTAGATGTGCGGTTCGATGAAACTAATGGCTCGCAAAGAGAGCACCTACCTTCATGTTAGATGAACCAGTGAAGAATCTCTTTGAAGAATTCATTCCAGTTCATGAAGAGCGTCGAGTGATGCACTGAAGAAAATCTTTGAGGAAAATGGTCTTTGAAGAAAATGCTGATCAAACTCCTCAGCGACAACCAGCTCATCCTCGCGTTGCAAAAGAAGTGCAAGTGGAGAAGATCATCGATGACATTAGAGCACCAGGTCCTCTCACACGCTCAAAAGCTTCACATTTATCTAACTTTTGTGGCCACTATGCTTTTGTCTCTATCACAAAGCCCACTAAGGTAGATGAAGCATTTTTGGAGCCGGAGTGGATTAGAGCTATGCAAGAAGAATTACATCGATTCGAGCTCAACAATGTCAGGAACTGGTCAAACGTCCCAGATCCTCGCAAGCATAATATCATTGGCACAAAGTGGATCTACCGCAACAAACAAGATGAAAATGGCCTTGTGGTGAGGAATAAGGCACGTTGGTAGCTCAAGGATACACACAGTTGAAGGAATTGATTTGATGAATCTTTTGCACTGTTGCTAGACTTGAGGCTATTCGCATATTACTTGCTTATGCTAACCATCATGATATCATCTTATATCAAACGGATGTCAAAAGTGCATTCCTCAATGGTAAGCTTGAGGAAGAAGTATATGTTGGTCAACCCCCAGGTTTTGAAGATCCAAAGAATCCTGACAAAGTCTTCAGACTTAATAAGGCCCTCTATGGCCTCAAGCAAGCCCCTCGGGCGTGGTATGATACATTGAAGGAATTCTTCGTGAAGAATGGCTTCGCACCCGGTTCACTCGACCCTAATCTCTTTACTAAATCTTATGATGGTGAACTGTTTGTGTGCCAAATATACGTTGATGATATTATCTTTGGCTGTACTGACCAACGTTATAGTGATGAATTTGCCTATATGATGAGTGAAGAATATCAAATGTCTATGATGGGAGAGTTGAAATTCTTCTTAGGTCTTCAAATTAATCAACATCGCAATGGCATATTCATATCTCAGAGAAATACCTCAAAGATGTCTTGAGGAAATTCGAATGCAAGATTGCAAAGGCGTCAAAATTCCTATGCCCACAAATGGCCATCTATGCACTGATGAAAATGGTATTGACTTCGATCACAAGGTATACCGCTCCATGATTGGTTCTTTATTGTACTTATGTGCATCTAGGCTAGATATAATGCTTAGTGTTTGCATGTGTGCCCAATTTCAAGCTGCACCGAAGGAATCACACCATAAGGCTGTGAAGCATATTCTTTGATATCTAGCTCACACACCAACACTAGGATTATGGTACCCCAAGGGTTCTGCTTTTGATCTCATTGGATATTACGACTCGACTATCTTTGGTGATCGTGTGGACCGCAAGTCAACTTCGGCACTTGTCATTTCCTCGGACGATCTTTGGTGCATTGGTCCTCGAAGAAAGCAGAACTGCGTATCACTTTGTCTCACGGAAGCTGAATACATTGCTGCTGGCTCTTGCTGTGCTCAACTGCTTTGGATGAAGCAAACTCTCAAGGACTATGGTGTCAACGTGAAGAATGTGCCTCTCCTCTGCGACAATGAGAGTGCCATTAAGATTGCTCACAACCCAGTTCAGCACTCGAAGGCAAAGCACATTCAGACTCGTCATCATTTTCTTCGTGATCGTGTGTTGAAGGGCGACATCTCCATCGAGCACGTGAAGACTGAAGAACAACTAGCTGATATCTTCACTAAGCCCTTGGATGAGAAGAGATTTAGCAAGTTGCGGTGTGAGCTAAATATCATAGAATCTTCGAATGTTCTTTGAAAAGGACACACACCCTGACACTTATGCAAAATTGATGACTTAGATGTGCAACACATGAAGAAACGTTTTTCTTCAATCAATGAAGAATAACACTCTAAGTGTGAAGAAATTAATGAAGAATTCGATTCTCAGAACCCTACGACAATTGTACGCGGTGTCCGAAATCATCATTCTTACATGGTGGGTCACGCCACCACAAAGAGTTGAAAATCTTCAATTTGAGTTTTTCCTCAATTTTTGAAATTCTTCAGTTTTTCAAATTCTTCAACTTTGCAAAATCTTCACTGTTTCCGTCATTTTTTCTCCATTGGCTATATATATATATATATGAGTTTATGTCCTCTACAGCATTCACTTATAGCTATTTCTTCAAGTTGCTTTTTCTGCTAAGTGAATGTGATCGGACCCTTCCCCCTCTATGCTATACTCAACCCAATCTATTCACAAATTCTTCATGTGCGTTCTATTTGAAACTCGTTTAAAATCTTCACTGTGTCCTTGTTAGCTGAAGAAATTGCGAACAAAACTTTAAAGCAAATCTTATCCAGATTTTCGGTTTTGCCGCTCAAACCGTTCCGCATCCCACAATGCATTATTCTATTCTCCCACGATCGTACACGATCTCAACTACACAGTACGTGGGTGACACATGTCGCGAGAAGGAGAAAGGGCAGGGGCACGTTCGTCCCAAATCTTCGGGCGAACAGTTTTTACCATGTCTATAAATACCCCTCTCCCCTTCCTCACTTCATTTACTCCGCTCGATCGCTACTCTCTCACTCGAGCTCCTCAAACCCTAGCACCGCCGCTACTCCATCGTCGCCGGTGAGGAAGAGCTTCGCTGCCTCGACCTCGTCGCCGTTGTACTCACGCCGATCGCGGAAATCTTCACTCCGCCGCCGCCGTAGCTGTCTTCCTCTGCCAAGTTAGGGCGTGGGAGATCTAACCTGACGAACTTCACATCTGTTCTTCTCAGTTCGTCGTGTTCTTCACTTCGGGTAATTAAAAGTTACTTTTATTACTCACTTTGATTCTCAAACTTTCCTGAAACCTTCAAAGGTGGTTATTCTTCAAATCTTCACACATATGAACACCTCACACATCATATGATCTTGAACTGTTTCTCTAAGCAATCATTTTCTTCAAGATTCCCTAATTGTGTGGATCTTCGATCTGTACAACTCTGGAACCTAAGACAAGAATGCTTAGTGAAATTCCTCAAGATTCATCTGGTCAAATTCCTCAAAACTTGTTCTTTTCGAAAAACCTTCTGAGAACGCATATGACCTCTCCAAATTCCTCGCTCCTATACTCTGTTCACAGGTACTCATGTCTGCTGCTGAATCACTAGGTTCTCATCAACTTAACTCATTTGCAGCGTTACTCGAAGAAAAATTGCATACTTCTTCAGAAAATTCGATTTTTCAAATTCCTCAACTGAAGAATATGGCAGACGGTAAGAAGCCGCAGAAAGGAGGAAAGAAACACGAGGTTATGACTGCGTTTGAAATCCACGAGGAAATTTATCTTGACTATTGCACACCTGATGAAGCAAAATTTGGCAAAGAAAACAAAAATCAGCGCAAGGTGCGCATACAGAGGATTGAACAAAGATGAGCAAGGGAATGGAGGGAATACAGATATGTTACTCCAAAGTACATGAGGAAATTCGCCCTCAATCCTCCATGCCCAGAGCTCCATTGGCTTTTGGCCAAGTGGTGACCCACAAGCCTCAAGCGTGGTGAGGACTTTCTGAAGAATGGGCTAAGCGCCAAGCTAAATTGGCAAGACAAGCCAAGGAGGCAGTGAAGAAATTCAATGAGGATTTCGCCATCGCTATCGCGCATGAGGCCTCGGTCAAACCAAGGAAATCTATGCCAAAGAAGCCTGCTCGTAAGCCAAGTGCTCCATCAACAGCGCCCTCACGGCCAAGTTCCTCAGCAATGCCCTCACGGCAAATTCCTCACACTGCTACTGCTCCACCAAAGTCCTCAGCAGCTCTTTCAAAGTCCTCAGCTCCTGTGCATCTGGCTACATGTCAAAGGACTACTGGTTTCCCGATTGCCTCTAGTGTTTCAGCAAGTTCCTCGGCTGCACCAATGTCCTCATCAGGCCCCACACTATTGAAGACTAAAGCAACAGCTGGACGCGGTCCTCGGCCAAGTCCAAAGAAGAAACAGGTCGCATTCCATGTGCCTTCTGATGATGAAGCTTCTGATGTTGAACTTGCAGAAATCACCAGAGACAGACAGGTGAAGGCCGCTAGAGCCAAAGGCACATCTGTGCCACTACTTTTGGATCCGAGGAAAATCCTCGATTACATTGATCTCTGGCACAAGGATCCAAACACCCTAATGCCTGATTTTCATCTGACTCCTGGTCAAAGTCACATGCTGACCCATTTCATCACTCAAGAGAAATGGAAGTTTGAAAAGGAAAGAGAGATCAAGAAAGCGCAATACAGAAAGGAGAAGCTCCTGAAGAAAAATGTTGTCAGAATGACACCCGAGGAACTTCTCCAGGCTCAGTCTGAAATTCAAGCCCTCAACAAAGACTTTGATGCCTACTATGCTGATTAGCAAGGAGCTAAAGTGAGATTCGTCAATCTGACGAAGAAATTCACAAATGTTGCAGCCCCAACGCAACAAGAAAATCTTCAGGCTGCAGACTCGCTCAGCTCTTTGAAGAACATGCCAAGACCGATGATGACTTTCACTGCTTGAAGAAAATGCTAGTTCGGGCTGATGACTCCATTCCGGCCGCTGAAAAAATTGCCGGGGCATCCACTAGTGGTGCGCTGAAGAAATCGAAGAGATCGAGGCAATCGCATCGATTACCAAGAAAATCAACCAGATGACCAGCTCACTCGAAAATCCGATTGATGTTGTTCCAATTTCATCCATGCCATCAAAGGACCTTGTTGCTTTTGGAGAAGACTATGAGATCCCAAGCGGATCTGATGAAGGAAATCATTCTGCTGCTTCGTCAGAGCAGATGGATGAAGAAATTGAAGTGGACGAAATCCCTTCAATGCCAGTCATTTCCTCACCTATGCCTCAGCTCACAGCTGAAGAGGCTGGTGTTGAGGAAATTGAAGATGAAGATGTGGATATAGGATGCACCACACCTGTGAATGATGACTTTTGGGAAAGTCAGCATCCCAATACTCCTCTCTTCACTCCTATCCAACAGATTCCTCAGTCCCCTGCACCAACAGTTCAAATGGGCTCTGAAGAAACTCAACCCACTCCCTCTGTGCATGAAGAAATTCCAGCCACTAGTCTTTGCAGAACCCTTCTTCTTGATCCTCGAGTTGCACTCGAAGAGGAACCAGAAATTCCTCAGCCTGAAGAACCTGAGCTCGCGATTCCTGAGGTGATGATGCAACTCACTGACACCCCTCTGCCAAAGCCAAAGAATCCGTTCTCAAGCAAACAGAAGTTCAAGGCTGAAGACTTCTTTGCCGAGCATGTATTCTTCACAGATTACAACCCCTATGACTCTGCTCGCATAAGGAAGAGGCGTTTCTGGACTGCTAGTCAAGCCAACTTCTATTCCTCTTTGCTGTTTGACAAAGACAAAATCTTCGATCATGAACATATTCCTCACGTGGACATGGAATCTCTGCCATGCTTCGAGCCAGTCCTCAGTGTTCTTCATGATGCAGGATTACTAAATTTCTGCACGGACATTTGCGATTGGATTGAAGAACTCATTCTTTTACGTGACACTGCATATCATTGGAGACGCTGAAGATGTCAACTCATGGGTGTTGGACTGGATGACTGAAAACACTCACTACAAGGCACCGGCAACTGAATTGCTTCGTGTCCTTCCTCTCAATCCTCCCCATGACAAAGGCACGTTGCACCTACGGTGACCACGAATCGACAAATCACTATATGCAAGTGCTCATGAAGCCTTTGAAGCTCGGGCAGGCCCCACTAACCAAATTCCTCGTCAAGGAATTACTCTATGTGCCTTGGACTGTCTATCGCATTACAGCGAAGACAATGAGTCCTATCAAAGGCCATGACTCAAATGATGAAGAAGTCGTTGGCATCATGAAGAATATGCTTTTCAACATCATTCATGGCGTTCCGTCAACTTCCATGATTTCTTCATGAGGACTCGGGCAATATTGCTATGTCACCATTTATTTGAAGCCCTATCGCCTTGGATTATGAGATTCATCGAGGCAAGATCTTCTTTGAATTACAAAGTCGACACTCAACCACGGTAGCTACTTGCCTCCCATTGAAGTCCTCAAATGGACAATTTCATCAGCTGATGATAAAGGCAAGGCAGCTGCTCTGATCGATGAAGGCATTCGTCCATTGGATGGTCAATTTCGCAAGGCTGCATCTTACTCTACCAATGACGACTCTGCCACACATGACTCTGCCGCAAATACCTCAGCCAAGCAAAATCCTCAAACCACAGCACCCAGGGTGATGACTGACCGTGAGTTACTCCTCAGTCTTCATCAGAAGGTTGATCGCAATCACAAATGGGTAAAGCGTCAGTTTGGTGCCCTTCTTCACAATATGACCTCAACACACAATGCAGTGAAGAAGAACCAATACTACCTTCATGAAACCTTCAATCGCTTTGGCTGTCCTCACTCATGTCTATAGTATTTGAAGAAGCTGAAGACTATGGGTCTCAAGGAAGAATTTGACCGTCGCACCTCCTCAGAAGAAATTCAAGAGGGTCAAAATTCCTCCTTTGGTGGCCAACTCTTATTCTTCATCGCGTGACACCGACGAGTATGAAGATTTGGGCGATCACTGCGGCAGCCTGCTACAACAAACAACCCCGACAACACCGGGCGCCTCCATCGACTTGAAATTCTTTAGGGGCGTTAGTCCTCAGTTTCAATCCTTTTGGTCATTTGATGAGAAAGGGGAAGAAATCTGAGTTAGTCTTCAAGCGGGTCTATATTAAGGGCATTTTTTTAAGTTACAACTCTCGTTCTTCTGAAACTTTTATTTGGATCGAGTTGTAGGATCGAAAGTATGTCTAGAGGGGGGGTGATTAGACTACTTGACAATATAAAAATTCTGCCTTTTGACAAAGAACAGTTTTTTACAGATTCACAATTATGATCAAGTCAAGCATCACCCTACACATGCAATTCTAGAGTATAGGCAGCGGAAAGTAAATTGCACATGTAGTAAAGAGAGGTGGAGAAGAGCAAACGCAATTTTGGAGCGTGGTGATTTTTCTCGTGGTTCCGATAGGTGGTGCTATCGTACTTCCACGTTGATGGAGACTTCAACCCACGGAGGGTAGCAGCTGCGAGAGTCCACGGAGGCTCCACCCACGAAGGGTCCACGAAGAAGCAACCTTGTCTATTCCATCATGGCCACGCCCACGGAGGGCTAGCCTTACTCGGGGTAGATCTTCACGAAGTAGGCGATCTCCTTGCCCTTACAAACTTCTTGGTTCAACTCCGCATCTCGTGAGGCTCCCAAGCGACACCTAACCAATCTAGGAGGCACCACCCTCCAAAAGGTAATAGATGTTGTTGATGATGATGAACTCCTTGCTCTTGTGCTTCAAATGATAATCTCCCCAACACTCAACTCTCCTCACTGATTTGGTTGTGGTGGAAGAAAGGATTGAGTGGAAAGCAACTTGGGAAGGCTAGAGATCAAGCTTCATATGGTGGGAGTGGAGCAACTTGATCTCAACACAAGGGTAGGTAGTTCTCTTCTCGAAATGTAAGGTAGGAGTGGTAGTTCTTTACGATGGCTCTCTCCACGAATGAAGAGGGGGTGGAGGGGTATTTATAGCCTCCACACAAAATCCAACCGTTACACACATTTGACCAATCTCGGTGGGACCGAAGTTGACAACTCGGTGAGACCGATAGTTCAAATAATGTGAACGCTGGGATTTTCGGTGGGACCGAAAATACAATCTTGGTTAGTCCGATTCGTGCAATGATAAGAGCAAGCCAATTTCGGTGGGACCGACTTCATCATCTCGGTGACACCGATTTGATGATGAATATGTTCTGAAGCTTGGCAACTCATATTTCGGTGAGACCGAGTTCGAGAATCGGAAAATCCGAGTTTTCTAGGGTTTGGCTTATGGGTGAGGTGGTTCATCTCGGTGTGGTGAGTTTGGAAAATCGGTGGGATCGAGACTACTTATGAGTGTATATGGTAGTGAAAGTTCGATAGTTTAGGAGATGTATCACTAAGCACTTGAGCAACAGATCATCATCATAACCTCATCCCTTTTAATAGTATTGGCTTTTCCTATGGACTCAATGTGATCTTGGATCACTAAACCAAAAATGGAGTCTTGAGCTTTTGCCAATGCTTGCCTTAGCATTTTGAGGGGTCCACTTCTTGATCCTTGCCATACCCATATCATTGAACTTTCGAAATGATTCTCAAGTAACTATTAGTTCAATGATATATATGTTGGGGAACGTAGTAATTTCAAAAAATTTCCTACGCACACGCAAGATCATGGTGATGCATAGCAACGAGAGGGAGAGTGTTGTCTCACGCCCTCGTAGACCCAAGCGAAGCGATCTGGCGTAGAGGAAGAAGTCGACGTTCTCCTCGCGATCCGACCGATCCCGACGCCGTTACTCCGGCGCCCGAGTTCTTGACACACGTACAGCTCGATGGCGTCCCTCGTACTCCGATCCAGCCGAGTGTCGAGGAGAGTTCCGTCGAGACGACGGCGTGGTGGACGATCTTGATGTTTCACCGGCGAGGGCTTCGCCTAAGCTTCATGACAGTATGACCGAGGTGGAATATGGTGGAGGGGCACCGCTGCGGCTAAGGAACGATCCGTAGATCAAACTTGTGTGTCTAGGGTGCCCCCCCTGCGTATATAAAGGAGGGAGGGGGGAGGCGGCCGACCCCTATAAGCGCGAGGGGGGAGTCCTCCTCCTAGTTGAGTAGGACTCCCTTTCCTAGTCCAACTAGGAAGGAGAAGGGGAAGGAAAGAGAGGAGAGGGAGAGGAAAGGGGCCCACCCCTCCTTGTCCTATTCGGACTCTCACAGGGGCGCGCCACCTCTGGTGCTGCCCTCTCTCTCCCCTTTGGCCCACTAAGGCCCATAACTTCCCCGGGGTTCCAGTAACCCCTCGGCACTCCGTTTTCTCCGGAACCTTTCGGTGTCCGAATATAGCCGTCCAATATATCAATCTTTATGTCTCGACCATTCGAGACTCCTCGTCATGTCCGTGATCACATCCGGACTCGAACTTCTTGGTACATCAAAATACATAAACTCATAATAAGCATCATCGAAACCTTAAGCGTGCGGACCCTACGGTTCGAGAACAATGTGACATGACCGGGACACGTCTCGGTCAATAACCAATAGCGGGACCTGGATGCCCATATTGGTTCCTACATATTCTCGAAGATCTTTATCGGTCAGGACCGCATAACAACATACGTTGTTCCTTTGTCATCGGTATGTTACTTGCCCGAGATTCGATCGTCGGTATCTAATACCTAGTTCAATCTCGTTACGAGCAAGTCCCTTTACTCGTTCCGTAATACATCATCTCACAACTAACTCATTAGTTGTAGTGCTTGCAAGGCTTCAAGTGATGTGTATTACCGAGAGGGCCAGAGATACCTCTCCAGACAATCGGAGTGACAAAACCTAATCTCAAATCGCCAACCCAACATACGCCTTTGGAGACACTGTAGTACTCCTTTATAATCACCCGACGCGTTGACGCGTTTGGTAGCACCAAAGTGTTCCTCCGTAAACAGGAGTTGCATAATCTCATAGTTACAGGAACTTGTATATGTCATGGATAAAAGCGGTAGCAACATACTAAGCGATCGTGTGCTAAGCTAATGGAATGGGTCATGTCAATCAGATCATTCTACTAATGATATGACCTCGTTAATCAAATAACAACTCTTTGTTCATGGTCAGGAAACATAACCATCTTTGATTAACAAGCTAGTCTAGTAGAGGCATACTAGTGACATATTGTTTTGTCTATGCATTCACACATGTATCATGTTTCCGGTTAATACAATTATAGCATGAATGATAAACATTTATCATGAAATAAGGAAATAAATAATAACTTTATTATTGCCTCTAGGGCATATTTCCTTCAGTCTCCCACTTGCACTAGAGTCAATAATCTAGTTCACGTCGCCATGTGATTGAACACCAATAATCATATCTGTATATGATTAAGACCCATAGTTCACATCGTCATGTGACCAACACCCAAAGGGTTTACTAGAGTCAATACTCTAGTTCACATCGCTATGTGATTAACACCCAAAGAGTACAAAGGTATGATCATGTTTTGCTCGTGAGAGAAGTTTAGTCAACGGATCTGTCACATTCTGAGCCGTATGTATTTTGCAAATATTCTATGTCTACAATGCTCTTGCGGAGCTACTCTAGCTAATTGCTCCCACTTTCAATATGTATCTAGATCGAGACTTAGAGTCATCGGATCGGTGTCAAAACTTGCATCGGCGTAACCCTTTACGATGAACCTTTTGTCACTTCCATAATCGAGAAACATATCCTTATTCCTCTAAGGATAATTTTGACCACTGTCTAGTGATCTACTCCTAGATCACTATTGTACTCCTTGCCAAACTCGGTGTAGGGTATACAATAGATCGGTACATAGCATGGCATACTTTATAGAACCTATGGCCAAGGCATAGGAATGACTTTCATTCTCTTTCTATCTTCTGCCGTGGTCGGGTTTTGAGTCTTACTCAATTTCACACCTTGTAACACAGGCAAGAACTCTTTCTTTGACTGTTCCATTTTGAACTACTTCAAAATCCTGTCAAGGTATGTACTCATTGAAAAAAGTTATCAAGCGTCTTGATCTATCTCTACAGATATTGATGCTCAATATGTAAGCAGCTTCACCGAGGTCTTCCTTTGAAAAACTCCTTTCAAACACTCCTTTGTGCTTTACAAAATAATTCTACATTATTTCTGATCCACAATATGTCATACATATACTTATCAGAAATGTTGTAGTGCTCCCACTCACTTTCTTGTAAATACAGGCTTCACCGCAAGTCTGTATAAAACTATATGCTTTGATCAACTTATCAAAGCGTGTATTCCAACTCGAGATGCTTGCACCAGTCCATGGATGTATCATTTGGAGTCTGCATATTTTGTTAGCTCCTTTGGATCGATAAAACCTTACGGTTGCATCACATACAACTCTTCCTCCGAAACCCATTTAGGAATGCAGTTTTACATCCATTTGCCAAATTTCATAAATTGTGGCAATTGCTAACATGATTTGGACAGACTTAAGCATTGCTACAGTTGAGAAAATCTCATTGTAGTCAACACCTTGAACTTGTCAAAAACCTTTTGCGACAAGTCGAGCTTTGTAGATAGTAACACTACTATCAGCGTCCGTCTTCCTCTTGAAGATCCATTTATACAATATGGCTTGCCGATCATCGAGCAACTCCACCAAAGTCCATACTTTGTTCTCATATATGGATCCCATCTCGATTTCGTGGCCTCAAACCATTTCGCGGAATCTGGGCTCACCATCGCTTCTTCATAGTTCGTAAGTTCATCATGGTCTAGTAACATGACTTCGAGCAGGATTACCGTACTACTCAGTGCGGATCTCACTCTGGTTTACCTACGAGGTTCGGTAGTAACTTGATCGAAGTTACATGATCATCATCATTAGCTTCCTCACTAATTGGTGTAGTAGTCACAAGAACAGATTTACGTGATGAACTACTTTCAATAAGGGAGCAGGTACTGATTACCTCATCAAGTTCTACTTTCCTCCCACTCACTTCTTTCGAGAGAAACTCCTTCTCTAGAAAGGATCCATCTTAAGCAACGAATATCTTGCCTTCGGATCTGTGATAGAAGGTGTACCCAACAATTTCCTTTGGGTATTCTATGAAGACGCACTTCTCCGATTTGGGTTCGAGCTTATCAGGATGAAAACCTTTTTCACATAAGCATTGCAGCCCCAAACTTTAAGAAACGACAACTTTGGTTTCTTGCTAAACCACAGTTCATATAGTGTCGTCTCAATGGTTTTAGATAGTGCCCTATTTAACGTGAATGTAGCTGTCTCTAATGCATGATCCCAAAAACGATATTGGTAAATCGGTAAGAAACATCATAGATTGTACTATATCCAATAAAGTACGGTTATGATGTTCGGACACACCATTATGATGTGGTGTTCCAGGTGGCATGAATTTGTGAAACTATTCCACATTGTTTCAATTGAAGACCAAACTTGTAACTCAAATATCTGTCCCCGCGATCAAATCGTAGAAACCTTATTTTCTTGTCACGATGATTTTTCCACTTCACTCTGAAATTCTTTGAATCCTTTCAACTATTTCAGACTTATGTTTCATCAAGTAGATATACCCATATCTGCTCAAATCATCTGTGAAGGTCGAAAATAATGATACTTGTCGGGAGCCTTAATATTCATCGGACCACATACATAAGTATGTATGATTTCCAACAAATCTGTTGCTCGCTCCAATGTTCCGGAGAACGGCGTTTTAGTCATCTTTCCCAAGAGGCATGATTCGCAAGCATCAAGTGATTCATTATCAAGTGATTCCAAAATCCCATCAGCATGGAGTTTCTTCATGCACTTTACACCAATATGACCTAAACGGCAGTGCCACAAATAAGTTGCACTATCATTATTAACTTTGCATCTTTTGGTTTCAATATTATGAATATGTGTATCACTACGATCGAGATCCAATGAACCATTTTCATTGGGTGTGTAACCATATAAGGTTTTATTCATGTAAGCAGAATAACAGTTTATTCTCTTACTTAAATGAATAACCGTATTGCAAAAAACACGATCAAGATCATATTCATGCTCAGCGCAAACACCAAATAACATTTATTTAGGTTCAACACTAATCCCGAAAGTATAGGGAGTGTGCGATGATGATCATATCAATCTTGAAACTCCTTTCAACACACATCGTCACTTCACCCTTAACTAGTTTCATTTATTCGCAACTCCGTTTGAGTTACTACTCTTAGCAACCGAGCGATTACCAAATACGAGGGGTTGCTATAAATACTAGTAAAGTACACATCAATAACATGTATATCAAATATACCTTTGTTTATTTTGCCATCCTTCTTATCCGCCAAATACTTGGGGTAGTTACGCTTCGATGACCATCCCTTTGCGAAGCACTTAGTCTCGTGCTTAGGTCCAGATTTGGGCTTCTTCACTTGAGCAACATCTTGCTTGCCGTTCTTCTTGAAGTTCCTTCTATCCCTTTGCCCTTTTCTTGAAACTAGTGGTCTTGTTAATCATCAACACTTGATGTTCTTTCTTGAATTCTACCTTCATCGATTTCATCATCATGAAAAACTCGGGAATCATTTTCATCATCCCTTGCATACTATAGTTCATCACGAAGTTCTACTAACTTGGTGATGGTGACTAGAGAATTCATCAATCGATATCTTATCCGGAAGATTAACTCCCACTTGATTCAAGCGATTGAAGTACCCGGACAATCGAGCACATGCTCACTAGTTGAGCGATTCTCCTCCATCTTTTAGCTATAGAACTTTTGAAGATTTCATATCTCTCAACTCGGGTATTTGCTTGAAATATTAACTTCAATTCTGGAATATCTCATATGGTCCATGATGTTCAAAACATCTTTGAAGTCCCGATTCAAAGCTGTTAAGCATGGTGCATAAACTATCAAGTAGTCATCATATTGAGCTAGCCAAACGTTCATAACGTTTGCATACGCTCTGCAATAGGTCATCACCTAGCGGTGCATTAAGGACATAATTCTTACGCAAAGCAATGAGGATAAACCTCCGATCACGGATCGAATCCGCATCATTGCTACTAACATTTTCAACACAATATTCTCTAGGAACATATCAAAACTAACATATGAAAGCATCAACGCGAGCTATTGATCTACAACATAATTTGCAAAATACTACGGGACTAAGTTCATGATAAATTTAAGTTCAATTAATCATATTACTTAAGAACTCCCACTTAGGCAGACATCTCTCTAGTCATCTAAGTGATCACGTGATCCAAATCAACTAAACCATAACCGATCATCACGTGAGATGGAGTAGTTTTCAATGGTGAACATCTTATGTTGATCATATCTACTATATGATTCACGCTCGACCTTTCGGTCTTCGTGTTCCGAGGCCATATCTGCATATGCTAGGCTCGTCAAGTTTAACCTGAGTATTCCGTGTGTGCAAAACTGTCTTGCACCCGTTGTAGATGGACGTAGAGCTTATCACACCCGATCATCACGTGGTGTCTGGGCACGACGAACTTTGGCAACGGTGCATACTCAGGGAGAACACTTCTTGATAATTTAGTGATAGATCATCTTATAATGCTACCGTCAATCAAAGCAAGATAAGATGCATAAAAGATAAACATCACATGCAAATCAATATAAGTGATATGATATGGTCATCATCATCTTGTGCTTCGTGATCTCCATCTCTGCAAAGCACCATCATGATCACCATCGTCACCGGTGCGACACCTTGATCTCCATCGTAGCATCGTTGTCGTCTCGCCAATCTTATGCTTCTCGACTATCGCTACCGCTTAGTGATAAAGTAAAGCATTACGAAGCGATTGCATTTCATACAATAAGCGACAACCATATGGCTCCTGCCGATTGCCGATAACCGGTTACAAAACATGATCATCTCATACAATAAAATATAGCATCACGTCTTGACCATATCACATCACAACATGCCTGCAAAAACAAGTTAGGCGTCCTCTACTTTGTTGTTGCAAATTTTACGTGGCTGCTACGGGCTTTAGCAAGAACCGTTCTTACCTACGCATCAAAACCACAACAATAGTTTGTCAAATAGACTCCGTTTTAACCTTCACAAGGACCGGGCGTAGCCACACTCAGTTCAACTAAAGTGAGAGAGACAGACACCCGCCGGTCACCTTTAAGCAGCGAGTGCTCGTGGCGGTGAAACCAGTCTCGCGTAAGCGTCTGGCGTAATGTTGGTCCGGGCGCTTCATCTCACAATACCGCTGAACCAAAGTATGACATCTTTGGTAGGCAGTATGACTTATATCGTCCACAACTCACTTGTGTTCTACTCGTGCATATAACATCAACGCATAAAACCTAGGCTCGGATGCCCTTTGTTGGGGAGCGTAGTAATTTCAAAAATTTCCACGCACACGCAAGATCATGGTGATGCATAGCAACGAGGGAGAGTGTTGTCTCACGTACCCTCGTGAGACCAAGCGAAGCGATCTGGCGTAGAGGAAGTAGTCGACGTTCTCCTCGCGATCCGACCGATCCCGACGCGTTACTCGGCGCCCCGAGTTCTTGACACGTACAGCTCGATGGCGTCCCTCGTACTCCGATCCAGCCGAGTGTCGAGGGAGAGTTCCGTCGAGACGACGGCGTGGTGGCGATCTTGATGTTTCACGCGCGAGGCTTCGCCTAAGCTTTGACGGTATGACCGAGGTGGAATATGGTGGAGGGGGCACCGCACACGGCTAAGGAACGATCCGTATATCAAACTTGTGTGTCTAGGGTGCCCCCTGCCCCGTATATAAAGGAGGGAGGGGGAGGCCGGCCGCCCCTATAGACAGCGCCAGGGGGGAGTCCTCCTCCTAGTTGGAGTAGGACTCCCTTTCCTAGTCCAACTAGGAAGGAGAAGGGGAAGGAAAGAGAGGGAGAGGAGAGGGGGGGGCCGCCCCTCCTGTCCTATTCGGACTCTCTGGGGCGCGCCACCTCTGGTGCTGCCCCTCTCTCTCCCTTTGGCCCACTAAGGCCCATAACTTCCCGGGGTTCCGGTAACCCCCCGGCACTCGGTTTTCTCCGAAACTTCGGAACCTTTCGGTGTCCGAATATAGCCGTCCAATATATCAATCTTTATGTCTCGACCATTCCGAGACTCCTCGTCATGTCCGTGATCACATCCAGGGACTCCGAACTTCTTGGTACATCAAAATACATAAACTCATAATAAGCATCATCGAAACCTTAAGCGTGCGGACCCTACGGTTCGAGAACAATGTAGACATGACCGAGACCGTCTCGGTCAATAACCAATAGCGGGACCTGGATGCCCATATTGGTTCCTACATATTCTACGAAGATCTTTATCGGTCGGACCGCATAACAACATCGTTGTTCCTTTGTCATCGGTATGTTACTTGCCGAGATTCGATCGTCGGTATCTAATACCTAGTTCAATCTCGTTACGGCAAGTCTCTTTACTCGTTCCGTAATACATCATCTCACAACTAACTCATTAGTTGTAGTGCTTGCAAGGCTTGATGATGTGTATTACCGAGAGGGCCAGAGATACCTCTCCAACAATCGGAGTGACAAAACCTAATCTCAAATCGCCAACCCAACATCTCGCCTTTGGAGACACCTGTAGTACTCCTTTATAATCACCCGATTACGTTGTGACATTTGGTAGCACCAAAGTGTTCCTCCGTAAGCGGAGTTGCATAATCTCATAGTTACAGGAACTTGTATATGTCATGGATAAAAGCAAGTAGCAACATACTAAGCGATCGTGTGCTAAGCTAATGGAATGGGTCATGTCAATCAGATCATTCTACTAATGATATGACCTCGTTAATCAAATAACAACTCTTTGTTCATGGTAGGAAACATAACCATCTTTGATTAACAAGCTAGTCTAGTAGAGGCATACTAGTGACATATTGTTTTGTCTATGCATTCACACATGTATCATGTTTCCGGTTAATACAATTATAGCATGAATGATAAACATTTATCATGAAATAAGGAAATAAATAATAACTTTATTATTGCCTCTAGGGCATATTTCCTTCAATATATGTTGTTATTAATTACCAAAACCACCCGGGGATTAGTTGCACTTTCACGAGTTGTAATCTTAAACCCGATGGTGCGCTGATACTTTTGTTGCATTATGCTTTGCATGCTTATTCCTCGTTAATGACATTGCACGCATGTTGAATCTCATTAGGCACCATATTTCATCATGCATTTCAAATTCTTCATATTATATATCAAATGCGTGTATGAATTACAAGATATACGGGGAGATCTCCATGATTCAACTCATCAAATGTGCATTGCCTCAAACGCAAATTCCTCACTATGCACATCTTCAGGGGGAGTTCTTCTATATCTTGCAATCAAATTCCTCAATATCAGTATTTACACTTCATATGTTTATCCCCGTTGAAAACTTAACCTATATTGTCATCAATCACCAAAAAGGGGAGATTGTAAGTGCATCTAGTGCCCCTTAGTGATTTTGGTGTATTGAAGACTTATAGGTTAAGGGACTAATGCGTTTGTGAGTGTACACAGGTCTATAAGTCTATGAGGAGTTTGATATTTGCAGAGAAAGTCGACCCTAAAAATGAAGTTCTTCTTGAAGACTTTGATATTCGAAGACTTTACGAAGACTTTGAAAGTGAAGAAATTGGTGTGACCTTGAAGACTTGGTATTCATTTGTGGAACATGAAGCGTGAAGACTTTTGTTTTCGTAGTTTCATTTTCTCTTTCTTGAGTCATAGGAAACACCGTCTTTGTTAAAGGGGTCGAGGAAATACTAAGGAAAAATTTCCATGTGATGCTCAACTCAAAATCCTACACCTACCAATCCCTTGAGTGAAGCCTTTGGAAATCTCATACAGTTCGGTCACTTTCTTGATGTGTGAGACGAAGTTCTTCCGTCGTTGATGAATTTGTTTCGATTGAGGAGTTAGGAATTCGCTAGTGTGAATTGCCTACAGTGAGGAACATGATAGCCCCGAGGAATTTGAGAGTCAAATTTCCGACCGTTCTTTGTGTTCTTGCGCCACCTGTCCCAAAATATCTTATCCACCTAACGGTCATATCATTGAAGGGCATTTATGTCTTATCATGTCGGGCTGCTCCCTAGGCTATAAATAGCCGCCCCACAACCACTAGCTGGTTGGCTGCTCCGAAGAACTTGACACTTGTCATTTGAGAGCAACCCATCCTCCAGGGACTTTGGCGAAAATCATCGAGTGAGGAAAACCCAAAACCAAACCCTACAAACCCAAAGTGATTGAGCATCATCAAGAAATTGATCTGCATGGATCCGACGCTTGTTACCTTTGAAGACTGTGCTTCTTCCAGACGGTTAGGCGTCATGGTCTAGAGCATCCAAGAGGAATTGTGGATCACTGAGTGACCAAGTCTATGAAGGTTTGGAAGTCGCCTGAAGACTTACCACGACTGGGTGTCCTGAGCTGCGTGCTTAGCGACTGGGTGTCCGGGACTGTGTGTCCTCGAGTTTAAATACTCAGCCGCTCCAACCAGACGTACAACTGAGACAGCAGTTGGAACTGGTCTACCAAATCATTGTCTTCACCAACCTAACTAGTTCTGTTTCCTCAACCCTTTCATTTCCTCTTACTGTGTTGAGTGTTTGTTCATATCTGTGCTTGAAGACTTTGAGTGAAGACTTTCTCAATTTCCTCAGTTCAATTTCTTCAGTCTGTTTATCTTCATCTTGTGTTATCCTGTGATTACACTTTCTGTACTTTGTGCTAGTCTTCATTTCATCATGATGACCATGCTTGTATTCTGTTATGCCTACTTCTGAGTACTTATTCCGCTGCTAGTAGTTCTTCGCTAAGGAATTTCCTCACCGGCAAATTTCTCAGTGAAGAATTCATAAAAATCGCCTATTCACCCCCCTCTAGTCGATATAACGCACTTTCAGCCTCTCTCCTCTATTCCCGTATGGCCCAATAAGGCCCATATACTCCCCGGCGAATTCCCGTAACTCTCCGGTACTCCGAAAAATACCCGAATCACTCGGAACCTTTCCGAAATCGGAATATAATCGTACAATATATCAATCTTTACGTCTCAACTATTTCGAGACTCCTTGTCATGTCCCCGATCTCATCCGGGACTCCGAACTCCTTCGGTACATCAAAACTCATAAACTCATAATAAAAGCTGTCATCGAAACCTTAAGCGTGTGGACCCTACGGGTTCGAGAACAATGTAGACATGACCGAGACACGTTCCCGGTCAATAACCAATAGCGGAACCTGGCTGATCATATTGGTTCCTACATATTCTACGAAGATCTTTATTGGTCAAACGGCATAACAACATACGTTGTCCCCTTTGCAATCGGTATGTTACTTGCCCAAGATTCAATCGTCGGTATCTCAATACCTAGTTCAATCTCGTTACCGTCAAGTCTCTTTACTCGTTATGTAATGCATCATCCTGCAACTAACTCATTTGTCACATTGCTTGCAAGGGTTATAGTGGTGTGCATTACGAGAGAACCAGAATACCTCTCAGAGCAATCGGAGTGACAAATCCTAATCTCGAAATCGCCAACCCAACATGTACCTTTGGAGACACCTATAGAGCTCCTTTATAATCACCCAGTTACGTTGTGATGTTTGGTAGCACACAAAGTGTTCCTCTAGTAAACGGGAGTTGCATAATCTCATAGTTGTAGGAACATGTATAAGTCATGAAGAAAGCAATAGCAACATACTAAACGATCAAGTGCTAAGCTAACAGAATGGGTCAAGTCAATCACCTCATTCTCCTAATGATGTGATCTCGTTAATCAAATGACAACTCATGTCTATTGCTAGGAAACTTAACCATCTTTGATTCACGAGCTAGTCAAGTAGAGGCATACTAGTGACACTATGTTTGTCTATGTATTCACGCATGTATCATGTTTCCGGTTAATACAAGTCCAGCATGAATAATAAACATTTATCATGAAATAAGGAAATAAATAATAACTTTATTATTGCCTCTAGGGCATATTTCCTTTAGTCTCCCACTTGCACTAGAGTCAATAATAGTGGGAGGCTGAAAGAAATATGCCCTAAAGTGTCTCTAGGTCATGTCTACATAGTTCTCGAACCCGTAGGGTCCGCACGCTTAACGTTACGATGATAGTTTTATGAGTTTTGTTGTACCGAAGGTTGTTCGGAGTCTCGGATGTGATCATGGACATGACGAGAAGTCTCGAAATGGTTAAGACATAAAGATTGATATATTGAACGACTATGTTCGGACACCGGAATAGTTCCGGGGGTTATCGGATATATATCGGAGTACCGGGGGTTACCGGAACCCCCCCGGGAAATAATGGGCCTTGTTGGGCCCTAGTGGAGAGAGAGGGGCCGGCCAGGGCAAGAGGCGCGCCCCGTCCCCTTGAGTCCGAATAGGACAAGGAAGGGAGGGCACCCCCCTTGCCTTTCCCCTCTCCCACTCCTTCCTTCCCCCTCCTTCTTGGACTAGGAAAGGGATGGGCAAACCTACTTGGAGTAGGTTTCCCCTCCTCCTATCCCCCTTTATATACGGAGGAGGGGGGCACCCCATGACACACAAGTTGATCTTCGTGATCGTTCCTTAGCCGTGTGCGGTGCCCCCTCCACCATATTCCACCTCGGTCATATCGTTGCGGTCCTTAGGTGAAGCCCTGCGTCAGTAGCACATCATCACCATCACCACGCCATCGTGCTGACAGAACTCATCCCCGACACCCTGCTGGATCGGAGTCCGGGGATCGTCATCGAGCTGAACGTGTGCTGAACTCGGAGGTGCCGTACGTTCGGTACTTGGATCGGTCGGATCGTGAAGACGTACGACTACATCAACCACGTTGTTCTAATGCTTCCGCTTTCAGTCTACAAGGGTACATGGACAACACTCTCCCCTCTCGTTGCTATGCATCACCATGATCCTTGCGTGTGCGTAGGAAAATTTTGAAATTACTACGTTCCCCAACAGTGGCATCCGAGCCAGATTTTATGCGTAAATGTCATATGCACGAGTAGAACACAAGTGAGTTGTGGGCGATACAAGTCATACTGCTTACCAGCATGTCATACTTTGGTTCAGCGGTATTGTGAGATGAAACGGCCCGGACCGACATTACGCATACGCTTACGCGAGACTGGTTTCACATTACGAGCACTTTCGTGCTTAAAGGTGACTGGCGGGTGTCTGTCTCTCTCACTTTAGTTGAACCGAGTGTGGCTACGCCCGGTCCTTGCAAAGGTTAAAACATCACTAACTTGACGAGCTATCGTTGTGGTTTTGATGCGTAGGTAAGAACGGTTCTTGCTCAGCCCGTAGCAGCCACGTAAAATTTGCAACAACAAAGTAGAGGACGTCTAACTTGTTTTTGCAGGGCATGTTGTGATGTGATATGGTCAAGACATGATGCTATATTTTATTGTATGAGATGATCATGTTTTGTAACCGAGTTATCGGCAACTGGCAGAAGCCATATGGTTGTCGCTTTATGGTATGAAATGCAATCGCCCTGTAATTACTTTACTTTATCACTAAGCGGTAGCGATAGTCGTAGAAGCAATAGTTGGCGAGACGACAACGATGCTAAGATGGAGATCAAGGTGTCGCACCGGTGACGATGGTGATCATGACGGTGCTTCAGAGATGGAGATCACAAGCACAAGATGATGATGGCCATATCATATCACTTATATTGATTGCATGTGATGTTTATCTTTTATGCATCTTATCTTGCTTTGATTAACGGTAGCATTATAAGATGATCTCTCACTAAATTTCAAGATAAAAGTGTTCTCCCTGAGTATGCACCGTTGCCAAAGTTCGTCGTGTCCAGACACCACGTGATGATCGGGTGTGATAAGCTCTACGTCCATCTACAACGGGTGCAAGCCAGTTTTGCACCGCTGAATACTCGAGTTAAACTTGACGAGCCTGGCATATGCAGATATGGCCTCGGAACACTGAGACCGAAAGGTCGAGCGTGAATCATATAGTAGATATGATCAACATAGTGATGTTCACCATTGAAAACTACTCCATTTCACATGATGATCGGTTATGGTTTAGTTGATTTGGATCACGTGATCACTTAGATGATTAGAGAGATGTCTATCTAAGTGTGAGTTCTTAAGCAATATGATTAACTGAACATAAATTTATCATGAACTTATTACCTGATAGTATTTTTCTTGTGTATGTTTGTTGTAGATAGATGTCTCGTGTTGTTGTTCCGTTGAATTTTATTGCGTTCCTTGAGAAAGCTAAGTTGAAAGATGATGGTAGCAATTACACGGACTGGGTCCGTAACTTGAGGATTATCCTCATTGCTACACAGAAGAATTACGTCCTGGAAGCACCGTTGGGTGCCAAACCTGGTGCAGGAGCAACACCAGATGTTGTGAACGTCTGGCAGAGCAAAGCTAATGACTACTCGATAGTTCAGTGTACCATGCTTTACGGCTTAGAACCGGGACTTCAACGAAATTTTGAACGTCATGGAGCATATGAGATGTTCCAGGAGTTGAAGTTAATATTTCAAGCAAATGCCCGGATTGAGAGATATGAAGTCTCCAATAAGTTCTATAGCTGCAAGATGGAGGAGAATAGTTCTGTCAGTGAGCATATACTCAGAATGTCTGGGTATAACAATCACTTGATTCAACTAGGAGTTAATCTTCTGGATGATAGAATCATTGACAGAATTCTTCAATCATTGCCACCAAGCTACAAGAGCTTCGTGATAAACTATAATATGCAAGGGATGGAAAAGACAATTCCCAAGCTCTTCACAATGCTAAAAGCTGCGGAGGTAGAAATCAAGAAGGAGCATCAAGTGTTGATGGTCAATAAGTCCACCAGTTTCAAGAAAAAGGGCAAAGGGAAAAAGAAGGGGAACTTCAAGAAGAACAGCAAACAAGTTGTTGCTCAGAGAAGAAACCCAAGTCGGACCTAAGCACGAGACTCGGTGCTTCTCTACCGCAAGCGGTAGTCTTTGGAAGCGGAACCGCCCCAAGTATTTGGCGGATAAGAAGGACGGCAAGGTGAACAAAGGTATATGTGATATACATGTTATTGATGTGTACCTTACCAGAGCTCACAGTAGCACCTGGGTATTTGATACTGATTCTGTTGCTAATATTTGCAACTCGAAACAGGGACTACAGATTAAGCAGACACTGGCTAAGGACAAGGTGACGATGCGCATGGGAAATGGTTCCAAAGTCGATGTGATCGCCGTCGGCACGCTACCTCTACATCTACCTTCGGGATTAGTTTTAGACCTAAATAATTGTTATTTGGTGCCAGCGTTGAGCATGAACATTATATCTGCATCTTGTTTGATGCGAGACGCTTATTCATTTAAATCTAAGAATAATGGTTGTTCTATTTATATGAGTAATACTTTTATGGTCATGCACCTTTAAAGAGTGGTCTATTTTTGATGAATCTCAATAATAGTGATACACATATTCATAATGTTGAAGCCAAAAGATGCAGAGTTGATGATGATAGTGCAACTTATTTGTGGCACTGCCGTTTAGGTCATATTGGTGTAAAGCGCATGAAGAAACTCCATACTGATGGACTTTTGGAATCACTTGATTATGAATCACTTGGTACTTACGAACCATGCCTCATGGGCAAGATGACTAAAACACCGTTCTCTGGTACTATGGAGAGAGCAACTGATTTGTTGGAAATCATACATACTGATGTATGTGGTCCAATGAATGTTGAGGCTCGTGGCGGATATCGTTATTTTCTCACCATCACAGATGATTTGAGCAGATATGGGTATATCTACTTAATGAAACATAAGTCTGAAACATTTGAAAAGTTCAAAGAATTTCAGAGTGAAGTTGAAAATCATCGTAACAAGAAAATAAAGTTTCTACGATCTGATCGTGGAGGAGAATATTTGAGTTACGAGTTTGGTTTACATTTAAAGCAATGCAGAATAGTTTCGCAACTCACGCCACCCGGAACACCACAGCGTAATGGTGTGTTCGAACGTCATAATTGTACTTTACTAGATATGGTGCGATCTATGATGTCTCTTACCGATTTACCGCTATTGTTTTGGGTTTATGCTTTAGAGACGGCCGCATTCACATTAAATAGGGCACCATCAAAATCCGTTGAGACGATGCCTTATGAACTATGGTTTGGCAAGAAACCAAAGTTGTCGTTTCTTAAAGTTTGGGGCTGCGATGCTTATGTGAAAAAGCTTCAACCTGATAAGCTCGAACCCAAATCATAGAAATGTGTCTTCATAGGATACCCAAAGGAAACTGTTGGGTACACCTTCTATCATAGATCCGAAGGCAAGACATTTATTGCAAAGATTGGATCATTTCTAGAGAAGGAGTTTCTCTCGAAAGAAGTGAGTGGGAGGAAAGTAGAACTTGATGAGGTAACTGTACCTGCTCCTTTATTGGAAAATAGTTCATCACGTAAACCGGTTCTGTGACGACTACACCAATAAGTGAGGAAGCTAATGATGATGATCATGAAACTTGAACAAGTTACTCTGAGAACCTCGTGGGTCGACAGAGTAAGATCCGCACTGAGTGGTGCGGTAATCCTATTTTGGAGGTCATGTTACTTGAGCATGGCGAGCCTACGAACTATGAGGAAGCGATGATGAGCCCAGATTCCGCAAAATGGCTTGAAGCCATGAAATCTGAGATGGGATCCATGTATGAGAACAAAGTGTGGACTTTGGTTGACCTGCCTGATGATCGGCAAGCCATCGAGAATAAATGGATTTTTAAGAAGAAGACTGACACTGATGGTAATGTTACTGTCTACAAAGCTCGACTTGTTGCAAAAGGTTTTCGACAAGTTCAAGGGGTTGACTACGATGAGACTTTCTCACCCGTAGTGATGCTTAAGTCTGTCCGAATCATGTTAGCAATTGCCGCATTTTATGATTATGAAATTTGGCAAATGGATGTCAAAACTGCATTCCTGAATGGATTTCTGGAAGAAGAGTTGTATATGATGCAGCCGGAAGGTTTTGTCGATCCAAAAGGTGCTAACAAAGTGTGCAAGCTCTAGCGATCCATCTATGGACTGGTGTAGGCATCTCGGAGTTGGAATAAACGCTTTGATAGTGTTATCAAAGCATATGGTTTTATACAGACTTTTGGAGAAGCCTGTATTTACAAGAAAGTGAGTGGGAGCTCTATAGCATTTATGATATTATATGTAGATGACATATTGTTAATTGGAAATGATATAGAATTTCTGGATAGCATAAAGGGATACTTGAATAAAAGTTTTTCGATGAAAGACCTCGGTGAAGCTGCTTACATATTGGGCATCAAGATCTATAGAGATAGATCAAGACACTTGATTGGACTTTCACAAAGCACATACCTTGATAAAGTTTTGAAAAAGTTCAAAATGGATCATGCAAAGAAAGGATTCTTGCCTGTATTACAAGGTGTGAAGTTGAGTCAGACTCAATGCCCGACCACTGCAGAAGATAGAGAGAAAATGAAAGGAGTTCCCTATGCTTCAGCCATAGGCTCTATCATGTATGCAATCTTGTGTATCGACCGATGTGTGCCTTGCTATTAGTTTAGCAGGAGGTACCAAAGTAATCGAGTGGATCATCGACAGCGGTCAAGAACATCTGAAATACCTAAAAGGACTAAGGATATGTTTTCGTTTATGGAGGTGACAAAGAGCTAGTCGTAAATGGTTACGTCGATGCAAGCTTTGACACCGATCGAGACGATTCTAAATCGCAAACCGGATCGTGTTTTTATTAAGCAGTGGAGTTGTAAGTTGGTGCAGTTCTAAACAAAGCGTCGTGGCGGGATCTACATGCGAAGCGGAGTACATAGCTGCTTTGGAAGCAGCAAATGAAGGAGTCGGATGAAGGAGTTCATTTCCGATCTAGGTGTCATACCTAGTGCATCGGGACCAATGAAGATCTTTCGTGACAATCTTTGGTGCAATTGCCTTGGCAAAGGAATCCAGATTTCACAAGAGGACCAAGCACATCAAGAGACGCTTCAATTCCATCCGGGACCAAGTCCGGTGGGAGACATAGAGATTTGCAAGATACATACGGATATGAATGTTGCGAGACCCGTTGACTAAGCCTCTTCCACGAGCAAAACATGATCAGCACCAAGACTCCATGGGTGCTAGAATCATTCTTGTGTAATCTAGATTATTGACTCTAGTGCAAGTGGGAGGCTGAAGGAAATATGCCCTAGAGGCAATAATAAAGTTATTATTTATTTCCTCATATCATGATAAATGTTTATTATTCATGCTAGAATTGTATTAACCGGAAACATGATACATGTGTGAATACATAGACAAACATAGTGTCACTAGTATGCCTCTACTTGACTAGCTCGTTAATCAAAGACGGTTATGTTTCCTAACCATAGACATGTGTTGTCATTTGATTAACGGGATCACATCATTAGGAGAATGATGTGATTGACCTGACCCATTTCGTTAGCTTAGCACTTGATCGTTTAGTATGTTGCTATTGATTTCTTCATGACTTATACATGTTCCTATGACTATGAGATTATGTAACTCCCATTTACCGGAGGAACACTTTGTGTGCTACCAAACGTCACAACGTAACTGGGTGATTATAAAGGTGCTCTACAGGTGTCTCCAAAGGTACTTGTTGAGTTCACGTATTTTGAGATTAGGATTTGTCACTCCGATTGTCGGAGAGGTATCTCTGGGCCCTCTCGGTAATGCACATCACTATAAGCTTTGCAAGTAATATAGCTAATGAGTTAGTTACGGAATGATGCATCACATAACGAGTAAAGAGACTTGCCGGTAACGAGATTAAACTAGGTATTGAGATACCGACGATCGAATCTCGGGCAAGTAACATACCGATGACAAAGGGAACAATGTATGTTGTTATGCGGTTTGACCGATAAAGATCTTCGTAGAATATGTAGGAGCCAATATGAGCATCCAGGTTCCGGTATTGGTTATTGACCGGAAACAGTTCTAGGTCATGTCTATATAGTTCTCGAACCCGTAGGGTTCGCACGCTTAATGTTACGATGACAGTTTTATGAGTTTTGATGTACCGAAGGTTGTTCGGAGTCCCGAATGTGATCACGGACATGACGAGGAGTCTCGAAATGGCCGAGACATAAAGATTGATATATTGGACGACTATGTTCGGACACCGGAATAGTTCCGGGGGTTATCGGATATATATCGAGAACAGGGGTTACGGACCCCGGGAACTAATGTGCCTTGTTGGGCCCTAGTGGAGAGAGAGAGGGGCCGGCCAGGGCAAGAGGCGCGCCCCCTCCCCTTGAGTCCGAATAGGACAAGGAAGGGGGGCGGCGCCCCCCTTGCCTTTCCCCTCTCCTACTCCTTCCTTCCCCCTCCTTCTTGGACTAGGAAAGGGAGGGGCAAACCTACTTGGAGTAGGTTTACCCCTCCTAGGGCGCGCCACCCCTTGGCCAGCCCCCTCCTCCTCTCCCCCTTTATATACGGAGCAGGGGGGCACCCCATGACACACAAGTTGATCTTCGTGATCGTTCCTTAGCCGTGTGCGGTGCCCCCTCCACCATATTCCACCTCGGTCATATCGTTGTGGTGCTTAGGCGAAGCCCTGCGTCGGTAGAACATCATCACCGTCACCACGCCGTCGTGCTGACGGAACTCATCCCCGACACCCTGCTGGATCGGAGTCCAGGGATCGTCATCGAGCTGAACGTGTGCTGAACTCCGAGGTGTCGTACGTTCGGTACTTGGATCGGTTAGATCGTGAAGACGTACGACTACATCAACCGCGTTGTTCTAACACTTCCGCTTTCAGTCTACGAGGGTACATGGACAACACTCTCCCCTCTCGTTGCTATGCATCACCATGATCCTTGTGTGTGCATAGGAAAATTTTGTAATTACTACGTTCCCCAACACTGCCGTGGTCGGGATTTGAGTCTTACTCAAGTTCACACCTTTGCAACACAGGCAAGAACTCTTTCTTTGACCGTTCCATTTTGAACTATTTCAAAATCTTGACAAGGTATGTACTTATTGAAAAACTTATCAAGCGTCCTGATCTATCTCAATAGATCTTGATGCTCAATATGTAAGTAGCTTTACTGAGGTCTTTCTTTTAAAGAACTCCTTTCAAATACTCCTTTATGCTTTCCAGATTCTACATCATTTCTGATCAACAATATGTTACTCACGTATATTTGTCAGAAAGGCGGTAGTGCTCCCACTCACGTATAAAACTATATGCTTTGATCAACTTATCAAAGCATATATTCCAACTCTGAGATGCTTGCACCAGTCCATAGATTGATCGCTGGAGCTTGCACATTTTGTTAGCACCTTTAGGATTGAGAAAACCTTCTAGTTGCATCATATACAACTCTTCTTTAAGAAAACCATCAAGGAATGCAGTTTTGACATCCATTTGCCAGATTTCATAAAATGTGGCAATTGCTAACATGATTCGGACAGACTTAAGCATCGCTAACAGTTGAGAAAATCTCATTGTAGTCAACACCTTGAACTTGTCGAAAACCTTTTTGCGACAAGTCAAGCTTTAATAGATAGTAACACTACTATCGGCATCATCTTCCTCTTGAAGATCCATTTATACAATATGGCTTGCCGATTATCGAGCAACTCCACCAAAGTCCACACTTTGTTCTCATACATGGATCCCATCTCATATTTCATGGCCTCAAGCCATTTCGCGGAATCTGGGCTCATCATCGCTTCCTCATAGTTTGTAGGTTCATCATGGTCTAGTAACATGACTTCTGGAACAGGATTACTGTACCACTCTGGTGTGGACTGTACTTTGGAAGACCTACGAGGTTTTGTAGTAACTTGATCTGAAGTTTCATGATCATCATCATTAGCTTCCTCACTAATTGGTGTAGGAATCACTGGAACTGATTTCCGTGATGAACTACTTTCCAATTCGGGAGAAGGTACAAATTACCTTATCAAGCTCTACTTTCCTCCCACTCACTTCTTTCGAGAGAAACTCCTTCTCTAGAAAGGATCCATTTTAGCAACGAATATCTTGCCTTCGGATCTGTGATAGAAGGTGTACCCATGATTTCCTTTGGGTATTCTATGAAGACGCACTTCTCGATTTGGGTTCGAGCTTATCGGGTTGAAAACCTTTTTCATATAAGCATCGCAACTCCAAACTTTAAAAATGACAACTTAGGTTTCTTGCTAAACCATAGTTCTTACGATTGTCGTCTCAGCGGTTTAGATGGTGCCCTATTAAGCGTGAATGCAGTTGTCTCTAATGCATAACCCCAAAATGATAGTGGTAAACCGATAAGACACATCATAGATCGCACCATATCTAGTAAAGTACGATTACAATGTTCGGACACACCATTACATTGTGGTGTTCCAGGTGGCATAAGTTGCGAAACTATTTCACATTGTTTCAAATGAAGACCAAACTCGTAACTCAAATATTCGTCTCCACGATCAGATCGTAGAAACTTTATTTTTCTTGTGACGATGATTTTCCAGTTCACTCTAAAATTCTTTGAACTTTTCAAATGTTTCAGACTTATGTTTCATCAAGTAGATATACTCATATCTACTCAAATCATCTATGAAGGTCAGAAAATAATGATACACGCCGCGAGCCTTAACACTCATCGGATCGCATACATCGGTATGTATTCTTTCCAGTAAGTCAGTAGCTCGTTCCATTGTTCCGGGGAACGGAGTTTTAGTCATCTTGCCCAAAAGGCACGGTTCGCAAGCATCAAATGATTCATAACCAAGTGATTCCGAAAGTCCATCTTTATGGAGTTTCTTCATGCGCTTTATACCGATATGACCCAAACGGCAGTGACACAAATAAGTTGCACTATCATTATTAACTTTGCATCTTTTGGCATCAATATTATGAATATGTGTATCACTACGATCGAGATCCAACAAACTATTTTCATTGGGTGTATGACCATTTGAAGGTTTTATTCATGTAAACTGAACAACAATTATTCTCTGACTTTAAATGAATAACCGTATTGCAATAAACATGATCGAATCATATTCATGCTCAACGCAAACGCCAAATAACATTTATTTAGGTTTAACACTAATCCCGAAAGTATAGAGAGTGTGCGATGATGATCATATCAATCTTGGAACTACTTCCAACACTCATCGTCACTTCCCCTTCAACTAGTCTCTGTTTATTCTGTAACTCCTATTTCGAGTTACTAATCTTAGCAACTGAACAAGTATCAAATACTCAAGGGCTACTATAAACACTAGTAAGGCACACATCAATAACCTGCATATCAAATATACCCTTGTTCACTTTGCCATCCTTCTTACCCACCAAATATTCAGAGCATTTCCGCTTCCACTGACCATTTCCTTTGTAGTGTAAGCACTCAGTTTCAAGCTTTGGTCCAGCTTTGGTCTTCTTCACGGGAGTGACAACTTGTTTGCCATTCTACTTGAAGTTTCCCTTTCTTTCCCTCTGCCCTTTTCTTGAAACTAGTGGTCTTGTCAATCATCAACACTTGATGCTCTTTCTTGATTTCTAGATCGGGAATCGTTTTCGTCATCCCTTGCATACTATAGTTCATCACGAAGTTCTAGTAACTTAGTGATGGTGACTAGAGAATTCTGTCAATCACTATCTTATCGGAAGATTAACTCCCACTTGATTCAAGCGATTGAAGTACCTGGACAATCTGAGCACGTGCTCACTAGTTGAGCGATTCTCCTCCATCTTTTAGCTATAGAACTTGTTGGAGACTTCATATCTCTCAACTCGGGTATTTTTGGAAATATTAACTTCAACTCTGGAACATCTCATATGGTCCATGGCGTTCAAAATGTCTTTGGAGTCGATTCTAAGCCGTTTAAGCATGGTGCACTAAACTATCAAGTAGTCATCATTTTGAGCTAGCCAAGCGTTCATAACGCCGCATCCGCTCTTGCAATAGGTTTGTCACCTAGCGGTGCATCAAGGACATAATTCTTACGTGCAGCAATGAGGATAAACCTCGGATCACGGATCCAATCCGCATCATTGCTACTAACATCTTTCAACACAGTTTTCTCTAGGAACATATCAAAATAAACATATGAAAGCAACAACGCGAGCTATTGATCTACAACATAATTTGCAAAATACTACCAGACTAAGCTCATGATAAATTTAAGTTCAATTAATCATATTACTTAAGAACTCCCACTTAGCAGACATCTCTAGTCATCTAAGTGATCACGTGATCCAAATCAACTAAACCATGTCCAATCATCACGTGAGATGGAGTAGTTTTCAATGGTGAACATCACTATGTTGATCATATCTACTATATGATTCACACTCGACCTTTCGGTCTCCGTGTTCCGAGGCCATATCTCGCATATGCTAGGCTCGTCAAGTTTAACTGAGTATTCCGTGTGTGCAAACTGTTTTGCACCGTTGTATTTGAGCGTAGAGCCTATCACACCCGATCATCATGTAGTGTCTCAAAGACGAAGAACTTTCATAGCGGTGCATACTGTGGAAAACACTTCTTGATAATGTAGTGAGAGATCATCTTAAAATGCTACCGTCAATCAAAGCAAGATAAGATGCATAAAGGATAAACATCACATGCAATCAATATAAGTGATATGATATGGCCATCATCATCTTGTGCTTGTGATCTCCATCTCTGAAGCACCGTCGTGATCACCATCGTCACCGGTGCGACACCTTGATCTCCATCGTAGCATCGTTGTCGTTATGCCATCTATTGCTTCTACGACTATCGCTACCGCTTAGTGTTAAAGTAAAGCAATTACAGGGTGTTTGCATTTCATACAATAAAGCGACAGCCATATGACTCCTCCCAGTTGCCGATAACTTGGTTACAAAACATGATCATCTCATACAATAAAATATAGCATCATGTCTTGACCATATCACATCACAACATGCCCTGCAAAAACAAGTTAGACGTCCTCTACTTTGTTGTTGCAAATTTTACGTGGCTGCTACGGGCTTAGCAAGAACCGTTCTTACCTACGCATCAAAAACCACAACGATAGTTTGTCAAGTTGGTGCTGTTTTAACCTACGCATCAAAAACCACACTCGGTTCAACTAAAGTGAGAGAGACAGACACCCGCCGGTCACCTTTAAGCAACGAGTGCTCGTAGCGGTGAAACCAGTCTCGCGTAAGCGTACGCGTAATGTCGGTCTGGGCCGCTTCATCTCACAATGCCGCTGAACCAAAGTATGACATGCTCGTAAGCAGTATGACTTGTATCGCCCACAACTCACTTGTGTTCTACTCGTGCATATAACATCTACACATAAAACCAGGCTCGGTTGCCACTGTTGGGAATGTACTAATTTCAAAAAAAAATCCTACGCACACGCAAGATCATGGTGATGCATAGCAACGAGAGGGGAGAGTGTTGTCCACGTACCCTCGTAGACCGAAAGCGGAAGCGTTAGAACAACGCGGTTGATGTAGTCGTACGTCTTCACGGCCCGACCGATCAAGCACCAAAACTACGGCACCTCCGAGTTCTAGCACACGTTCAGCTCGATGACGATCCCCGGACTCTGATCCAGCAGGGTGTCGAGGAAGAGTTCCGTCAGCACGACGGCGTCATGATGATCTTGATGTTCTACTGTCGCAGGGCTTTGCCTAAGCACCGATACAATATTATCGAGGACTATGGTGGAGGGCGGTGCTAGGGAACGTAGTAATTTCAAAAAAAATTCCTACGCACACGCAAGATCATGGTGATGGCATAGCAATGAGAGGGGAGAGTGTTCGTCCACGTACCCTCGTAGACCGTAAGCGGAAGCGTTATCACAACACGGTTGATGTAGTCGTACGTCTTCACGATCCGACCGATCTAAGCACCGAGCGTCACGGAGCCTCCGAGTTCAGCACACGTTCAGCTCGATGGCGATCTCGGCCTCCGATCCAGCCGAGCTCCGGAGATGAGTTCGTCAAGACGACGGCGTGGTGGCGATGATGATGTTCTATCGCGCAGGCTTCGCCTAAACTCCATGACGATATGACCGAGGTGGAATATGGTGGAAGGGGCATCACACACGGCTAAGGAGCGATCCGTAGATCAACTTGTGTGTTCATGGGGTGCCCCTACCCCGTATATAAAGGAGTGGAGGAGGGAGGGCGGCCCTCTTCTATGGCGCGCCCTAGGGGAGTCCTACTCCCACAGGGAGTAGGTTTCCCCCTTCCTAGTCAACTAGGAGTCCTTCCATGTATTAGGAGTAGGAGACAAGGAAGGGAAGAGAGAAGGGAAGGAAGGAGGGGTGGCCCTCCCCTAGTCCAATTCGGACTAGGCCATGGGGGGGCGCGTGGCTTGCCCTAGGAAGCCCCTCTCTCTTTCCTTGCAGGCCCAATAAGGCCCAATACTTCTCCCGACGAATTCCGTAACTCTCCGGTACTCGAAAAATACCGAATCACTCGGAACCTTTCCGAACTCGAATATAGTCGTCAATATATCGATCTTTACGTCTCGACCATTTCGAGACTCCTCGTCATGTCCCCGATCTCATCCGGGACTCGAACTCCTTGGTACATCAAAACTCATAAACTCATAATATAAGCATCATCGAAACCTTAAGCGTGCGGACCCTACGGGTTCGAGAACTATGTAGACATGACCTAGAACTATTCTCGGTCAATAACACACAGCGGGACCTGGATGCCCATATTGGCTCCTACATATTCTACGAAGATCTTTATCGGTCAAACCGCATAACAACATCGTTGTTCCTTTGTCATCGGTATGTTACTTGCCGAGATTCGATCGTCGGTATCCAATACCTAGTTCAATCTCGTCACCGGCAAGTCTCTTTACTCGTTCGTAATGCATCATCCGTAACCAACTCATTGGTCACATTGCTTGCAAGGCTTATAATGATGTGCATTACCGAGAGGGCCCAGAGATACCTCTCCGAGCAATCGGAGTGACAAAACCTATTCTCGAAATCGCCAACTCAACATGTACCTTCGGAGACAACTGTAGTACTCCTTTATAATCACCCGATTACGTTGTGACGTTTGGTAGTACCAAAGTGTTCCTCCGTAAGCGGAGTTGCATAATCTCATAGTTATAGGAACATGTATAAGTCATGAAGAAAGCAATAGCAACATACTAAATGATCAAGTGCTAAGCTAACGGAATGGGTCAAGTCAATCACATCATTCTCCTAATGATGTGATCTCGTTAATCAAATGACAACTCTTTTGTCCATGGCTAGGAAACATAACCATCTTGATAAACGAGCTAGTCAAGTAGAGGCATACTAGTGACACTATGTTTGTCTATGTATTCACACATGTATTATGTTTAGGTTAATACAATTCTAGCATGAATAATAAACATTTATCATGAAATAAGGAAATAAATAATAACTTTATTATTGCCTCTAGGGCATATTTCCTTGATCTCCCACTTGCACTAGAGTCAATAATCTAGTTCACATCGCCATGTGATTTAACACCAATATTCATATCGTATATGATTAACACCCATAGTTCACATCATCATGTGACCAACACCCAAAGGGTTTACTAGAGTCAATAATCTAGTTCACATCGCTATGTGATTAACACCCAAAGAGTACTAAGGTGTGATCATGTTTTGCTCGTGAGAGAAGCTTAGTCAACGGTGCATCACATTGAGCCGTATGTATTTTGCAAATATTCTATGTCTACAATGCTCTGCGCGGAGCTACTCTAGCTAATTGCTCCCACTTTCAATATGTATCCAGATTGAGACTTAGAGTCATATGGATCCTTGTGAAAGCTTGCACCGATGTAACTCTTTACGACGGGCTCTTTTATCACCTCCATAATCGAGAAATATTTCCTTAGTCCTTACTAAGGATATTCTTGACCAATGTCCACTGATCTACTCCTAGATCACTATTGTACTACCTTGCCAAATTCAGAGCAAGTTATACAATAGGTCTGGTACATAGCATAGCATACTTTATACTGTAGAACCTATGAGTGAGGCATAGGGAATGACTTTCATTCTCTTTCTATTTTCTCATTGTGGTCGGGATTTGAGTCTTACTCAATTTCATACCTTTGCAACACAGGGAAGAACTCTTTCTTTGACTGTTTCATTTTGAACTACTTCAAAATCTTGTCAAGGTATGTACTCATTGAAAATCTTATCAAGCGTCTTGATCTATCTCAATAGATCTTGATGCTCAATATGTAAGTAGCTTTTATTGAGGTCTTTTCTTTTTAAAGAACTCCTTTAAAACACTCCTTTATGCTTTGCGAAAAATTCTACATCATTTCGATCAACAATATATCACTCACATATACTAATCGGAAAGGTTGTAGTGCTCCCACTCACTTTATTGTAAATCTGAGGCTTCATCGTAAGTCCATATAAAACTATATGCTTTGATCAGCTTATCAAAGTGTATATTCCAACTCCGAGATGCTTGCACCAGTCCATAGATGGATCATTGGAGCTTGCACATTTTGTTAGCACCTTTAGGATTGACAAAACCTTCGGTTGCATCATATACAACTCTTCTTTAATAAATCCATTAAGGAATGCAGTTTTGACATCCATTTGCCGATTTCACAAAATGTGGCAATTGCTAACATGATTCGACAGACTTAAGCATCGATCGAGTGAGAAAATCTCATCGTATTCAACACTTTGAACTTGTTGAAAACCTTTCGCAACAAGTCGAGCTTGGTAGATAGTAATACTACTATCGGTGTTCGTCTTCCTCTTGAAGATCCATTCATTTAACATGGCTTGCGATCATCGAGCAAGTCAATCAAAGTCCATACTTTGCTCTCATACATGGATCATATCTCGATTTTATGGCCTCGAGCCATTTCGCATGAATCTGGGCTCATCATCGCTTCCTCATAGTTCGTAGGTCATCATGGTCTAGTAACATGACTTCGAACATGATTACTACACCACTCTAGTGCGGATCTTACTCTGGAAGACCTACGAGGTTCTGTAGTAACTTGATCTGAAGTTTCATGATCATCATCATTAGCTTCCTCACTAATTGGTGTAGGAATCACTGGAACTAATTTCAGTGAAGAACTATTTTCCAATTCGGGAGAAGGTACAGTTACCTCATCAAGTTCTACTTTCCTCCCACTCACTTCTTTCGAGAGAAAGTTCTTCTCTAGAAAGGATCCATTCTTAGCAACGAATATTTTGCCTTCGGATCTGTGATAGAAGGAGTACCCAACAGTTTCCTTTGGGTATTCTATGAAGACGCACTTCTCCGATTTGGGTTTGAGCTTATCAGGTTGAAAACCTTTCACATAAGCATCATAGCCCCAAACTTTAAGAAACGACAACTTTGGTTTCTTGCTAAACCACAGTTCATATAGTGTCGTCTCAACGGATTTAGATGGTGCCCTTTTAATCGTGAATGCAGCTGTCTCTAATGCATAACCCCAAAACGATAATGGTAAATCAATAAGAGACATCATAGATCGCACCATATCCAATAAAGTGCGGTTACGACATTCGGACACACCATAACGTTGTGGTGTTCCAGGTGGCGTGAGTTGTGAAACTATTCCACATTGTTTTAATTGAAGACCAAACTCGTAACTCAAATATTCTTCTCCGCGATCAGATCACAGAAACTTTATTTTCTTGTTACGATGATTTTTCCACTTCACTCTGAAATTCTTTGAACCTTTCAATTATTTCAGACTTATGTTTCATCAAGTAGATATACCCATATCTGCTCAAATCATCTGTGAAGGTCAGAAAATAACGATACTTGCCACGAGCATCAACACTCATTGGATTGCATACATCGGTATGTATTATTTCCAATAAGTCAGAGCTTGTTCCATTGTTCCGAGAAGCGGAGTTTTAGTCATCTTGCCCAAAAGGCACGGTTCGCAAGCATCAAATGATTCATAACCAAGTGATTCCGAGAATCCATCTTTATGGAGTTTCTTCATCGCTTTACACGATATGACCCAAACGGCGATTGCCACAAATAAGTTGCACTATCATTATTAACTTTGCATCTTTTGGCATCAATATTATGAATATGTGTATCACTACGATCGAGATCCAACAAACTATTTTCATTGGGTGTATAACCATCGAAGGTCTTATTCGTGTAAACAGAACAACAATTATTCTTTAACTTCAAATGAATAACCGTATCGCAATAAACATGATCAAATCATATTCATGCTCAAGGCAAACGCTAAATAACATTTATTTAGTTTTAACACTAATCTCGAAAATATAGGGAGTGTGTGATGATGATCATATCAATCTTGGAACTATTTCCAACACTCATCGTCACTTCCCCTCAACCAGTCTCTGTTTATTATGTAACTCCTGTTTCGAGTTACTAATCTTAGCAACCGAACAAGTATCAAATACTCAGGGGCTACTATAAACACTAGTAAGGCACACATCAAACACCTGTATATCAAATATACCCTTGTTCACTTTGCCATCCTTCTTATCCACCAAATATTCAGGGCATTTCCGCTTCCAGTGACCATTTACTTTGCAGTGTAAGCACTCAGTTTCAGGCTTTGGTCTAGTTTTGAGCTTATTCGCGGGAGTGACAACTTGCTTGTCATTCTACTTGAAGTTCCCTTTCTTCCCCTTTGCCCTTTTCTTGAAACTAGTGGTCTTGTCAATCATCAACACTTGATGCTCTTTCTTGATTTCTAGCTTCGTCGATTTCAACATCACAAAGAGCTCGGGAATCGTTTTCGTCATCCCTTGCATACTATAGTTCATCACAAAGTTCTACTAACTTGGTGATGGTGACTAGAGAATTCTATCAATCACTATCTTATCTGGAAGATTAACTCCCACTTGATTCAAGTGATCGAAGTACCCAGACAATCTGAGCACATGCTCACTAGTTGAGCGATTCTCCTCCATCTTTTAGCTATAGAACTTGTTGAAGACTTCATATCTCTCAACTCGGGTATTTGCTTGAAATATTAACTTCAAGTCCTGGAACATCTCATATGGTCCATGACGTTCAAAACGTCTTTGAAGTCCCGATTCTAAACCGTTAAGCATGGTGCACTAAACTATCAAGTAGTCATCATATTGAGCTAGCCAAGCGTTCATAACGTGCGCATCCGCTCCGCAATAGGTCCGCTCACCTAGCGGTGCATTAAGGACATAATTCTTCTGTGCAGCAATGAGGATAAACCTCAGATCACGGATCCAATCCGCATCATTGCTACTAACATCTTTCAACACAATTTTCTCTAGGAACATATCAAAATAAACATATCAAAGCAACAACGCAAGTTATTGATCTACAACATAATTTGCAAAATACTACCAGGACTAAGTTAATGATAAATTTAAGTTCAATTAATCATATTACTTGAGAACTCCCACTTAGACAGACATCTCTCTAGTCATATAAGTGATCACGTGATCCAAATCAACTAAACCATGTCCAATCATCACGTGAGATGGAGTAGTTTTCAATGGTGAACATCACTATGTTGATCATATCTACTATATGATTCACGCTCGACCTTTCGGTCTCCGTGTTCCGAGGCCATATCAGTATATGCTAGGCTCGTCAAGTTTAACTTTGAGTATTCGCGTGTGCAACTGTTTTGCACCCGTTGTATTTGAGCGTAGAGCCTATCACACCCGATCATCACGTGGTGTCTCAAAGACGAAGAACTTTCATAGCGGTGCATACTCGGGAGAACACTTCTTGATAATTAGTGAGAGATCATCTTAAAATGCTACCGTCATACAAAGCAGAATAAGATGTATAAAGATAAACATCATATGCAATCAAAATATGTGACATGATATGGCCATGATCATCTTGCGCCTTTGATCTCCATCTCCAAAATCTTGTCATGATCTTTATAAATCACCGCACGACACCATGATCTTTATCATCTTGATCTATATCAATGTGTCGTCACATGGTCGTCTCGCCAACTATTGCTCTTGCAACTATTGCTATCGTGACCGTGATAAAGTAAAGCAATTATTTGGCACTTGCATCTTATGCAACAAAGAGACAACCATAGGGCTTACGCCGATTGCCGATAACTTCAACAAAACATGATCATCTCATACAACAACTTATATCTCATCACGTCTTGACCATATCACATCACAACATGCCCTGCAAAAACAAGTTAGGCGTCCTCTACTTTGTTGTTGCAAGTTTTACATGGCTGCTACGGGCTGAGCAAGAACCGTTCTTACCTCGCATCAAAACCACAGCGATAGTTTGTCAAATAGACTCCGTTTTAACCTTCGCAAGGACCGGGCGTATACACTCGGTTCAACTAAAGTTGGAGAAACCGACACCGCCAGACCACCTGTGTGCAAAGCACGCGTCGGTAGAACCAGTCTCGCGTAAGCGTCTGGCGTAATGTCGGTCGGGCGCTTTATCCAACAATATCGCTGAACCAAAGTATGACATCTTTGGTAGGCGGTATGTCTTATATCGTCCACAACTCACTTGTGTTCTACTCGTGCATATAACATCAACGCATAAAACCTAGGCTCGATACCATCTTTGGGGAGCGTAGTAATTTCAAAAAATTCCTACGCACACGCAAGATCATGGTGATGGCCTAGCAGCGAGAGGGAGAGTGTTGTCCCGTACCCTCGTGAGACCGTAAGCGAAGCGTTATCACAATCGCGGTTGATGTAGTCGTGCGTCTTCACGATCCGACCGATCCAAGCACCGAACGTCACGGAGCCTCCGAGTTCAAGACACGTTCAGCTCGATGGCGATCTCGGCCTCGATCCAGCCGAGCTCGGAGATGAGTTCCGTTAGCACGACGGCGTGGTGGCGATGATGATGTTCTATCGGCAGAGGGCTTCGCCTAAACTCATGACGATATGACCGAGGTGGAATATGGTGGAAGGGGCATCGCACACGGCTAAGGAGCGACCGTAGATCAACTTGTGTGTTCATGGGGTGCCCCTACCCCGTATATAAAGGAGTGGAGGAGGGAGGGCGGCCCTCTTCTATGGCGGCGCCCTAGGGGAGTCCTACTCCCAGGGAGTAGGTTTCCCCCTTCCTAGTCAACTAGGAGTCCTTCCATGTATTAGGAGTAGGAGACAAGGAAGGGGAAGAGAGAAGGGAAGGAAGGAGGGTGCGGCCTCCCCTAGTCAAATCGGACTAGGCCATGGGGCGCGTGGCTTGCCCTAGGCAGCCCTCTCTCTTTCCGCAGGCCCAATAAGGCCCAATACTTCTCCCGGTGAATTCCGTAACTCTCGGTACTCGAAAAATACCGAATCACTCGGAACCTTTCCGAACTCCAAATATAGTCGTGCAATATATTGATCTTTACGTCTCGATCATTTGAGACTCCTCGTCATGTCCCGATCTCATCAGGGACTCGAACTCCTTGGTACATCAAAACTCATAAACTCATAATATAAGCATCATCGAAACCTTAAGCGTGCGGACCCTACGGGTTCGAGAACTATGTAGACATGACCTAGAACTATTCTCGGTCAATAACACACAGCGGGACCTGGATGCCCATATTGGCTCCTACATATTCTACGAAGATCTTTATCGGTCAAACCGCATAACAACATACGTTATTCCCTTTGTCATCGGTATGTTACTTGCCCGAGATTCGATCGTCGGTATCCAATACCTAGTTCAATCTCGCCACCGGCAAGTCTCTTTACTCGTTACGTAATGCATCATCCGTAACCAACTCATTGGTCACATTGCTTGCAAGGCTTATAATGATGTGCATTACCGAGAGGGCCGAGAGATACCTCTCCGAGCAATCGGAGTGACAAAACCTATTCTCGAAATCGCCAACTCAACATGTACCTTCGGAGACAACTGTAGTACTCCTTTATAATCACCCGATTCGTTGTGACGTTTGGTAGTACCCAAAGTGTTCCTCCGTAGCACGGAGTTGCATAATCTCATAGTTACGAGGAACATGTATAAGTCATGAAGAAAGCAATAGCAACATACTAAATGATCAAGTGCTAAGCTAACGGAATGGGTCAAGTCAATCACATCATTCTCCTAATGATGTGATCTCGTTAATCAAATGACAACTCTTTTGTCCATGGCTAGGAAACATAACCATCTCTGATAAACGAGCTAGTCAAGTAGAGGCATACTGGTGACACTATGTTTGTCTATGTATTCACACATGTATTATGTTTCCGGTTAATACAATTCTAGCATGAATAATAAACATTTATCATGAAATAAGGAAATAAATAATAACTTTATTATTGCCTCTAGGGCATATTTCCTTCAGGCGGCACCGCACACGGCTAAGAGATCTTAGAGATCAATTGTTGTTGTGTCTAGAGGTGCCCCTCTGCCCCCGTATATAAAGGAGCAAGGGGGGAGGCGGTCGGCCAAGAGGAGGGCGCGCCAAGGGGGGAGTCCTACTCCCATCGGGAGTAGGACTCCTCCTTTCCTTGTTGGAGCAGGGGAGAAGGAAAGAGGAGGAGAGGGAAAAGGAAAAGGGGGCTGCACCCATTGTCCAATTCAGACCAGAGGGGGGCACAGGCCTCCTTCCTTTTGGCCTCTCTCCTCTATTCCCGTATGGCCCAATAAGGCCCTCTCTCTTTCCCGCAGGGCCCAATATGGCCCAATACTTCTCCCCGGCGAATTCCCGTAACTCTCCGGTACTCCGAAAAATACCCGAATCACTCGGAACCTTTCCGAACTCTGAATATAGTCGTCCAATATATCGATCTTTACGTCTCGACCATTTCGAGACTCCTCGTCCTGTCCCCGATCTCATCCGGGACTCCGAACTCCTTCGGTACATCAAAACTCATAAACTCATAATAAAACTGTCATCGAAACCTTAAGCGTGCGGACCCTATGGGTTTGAGAACAATGTAGACATGACCGAGACACGTTTCCGGTCAATAGCCAATAGCAGAACCTGGATGCTCATATTGGTTCCTACATATTCTATGAGGATCTTTATCGGTCAAACCGCATAACAACATACGTTGTCCCCTTTGTCATCAGTATGTTACTTGCCCGAGATTCGATCGTCGGTATCTCAATACCTAGTTCAATCTCGTTACCGGCAAGTCTCTTTACTCGTTATGTAATGCATCATCCTGCAACTAACTCATTAGTCACATTGCTTGCAAGGCTTATAGTGATGTGCATTACCGAGAGGCCCAGAGATACCTCTCCAGAGCAATCGGAGTGACAAATCCTAATCTCAAATCGCCAACCCAATATGTACCTTCGGAGACACCTGTAGAGCTCCTTTATAATCACCCGATTCACGTTGTGACGTTTGGTAGCACACAAAGTGTTCCTCAGTAAGCGGAGTTGCATAATCTCATAGTTATGCGAACATGTATAAGTCATGAAGAAAGCAATAGCAACATACTAAAGGATCAAGTGCTAAGCTAACAGAATGGGTCAAGTCAATCACATCATTCTCCTAATGATGTGATCTCGTTAATCAAATGACAACTCATGTCTATGGCTAGGAAACTTAACCATCTTTGATTCACGAGCTAGTCAAGTAGAGGCATACTAGTGACACTATGTTTGTCTATGTATTCACACATGTATTATGTTTCCGGTTAATACAATTCTAGCATGAATAATAAACATTTATCATGAAATAAGGAAATAAATAATAACTTTATTATTGCCTCTAGGGCATATTTCCTTCAAGACTATCTTCTCCTTTTTGTCTTCTCCACAACCACCCTTCTATTCCACATATAGTGCTATGTCCATGGCTCACGCTCATGTATTGTGTGAAAGTTGAAAAAGTTTGAGATTATTAAAGTATGAAACAAATGCTTGGCTTGTCATCGGGGTTGTGCATGATTAAATACTTCGTGTGATGAAGATAGAGCATAGCCAGACTATACGATTTTTGTAGGGATAACTTTCTTTAGCCATGTTATTTTGAGAAGACATGATTACTTTGATTAGTATGCTTGAAGTATTACTATTTCTTATGTCAATATGAACTTTTATTTTGAATCATTTGGATTTGAACATTCATGCCACAATAAAGAAAATTACATTATGAATTATGCTAGGTAGCATTCCACATCAAAAATTCTCTTTTTGTCATTTACCTACTCGAGGACGAGCAGGAATTAAGCTTGGGGATGCTTGATACGTCTCCAACGTATCTATAATTTTTGTTTGTTCCATGCTATTATATTACCTCTTTTGGATATTTATGGGCTTTATTTTACACATTTATATCATTTTTGGGACTAACCTACTAACCGGAGGCCCAGCCCATATTGCTGGTTTTTTTTTTTGCCTATTTCAGTATTTTGAAGAAAAGGAATATCAAACGGAGTCCAAACGGAATGAAACCTTCGGGAGCGTTATTTTTGGAACAAATCTGATTCGGAGGGCTTGGAATGCAAGTCAAGAAGCCTCCGAGGGCCCCACGAGATAGGAGGGCGCCCCCCCCCCTGTAGGGCGCGCCCCCTGTCTTGTGGGCCCCTCGGGCGGCCACCGACGTACTTCTTCCTCCTATCTTGTCATACTATCTTTATTAGATCTCACTTTCGCAAGTGGTCGTGAAGGGATTGACAACCCCTTTATGGCGTTGGTTGCGAGTTCTCAGTTTGTTTGTATAGGTGCGTGGGACTTTTGAGGAGCCTCCTACTAGATTGATACCTTGGTTCTCAAAACTGAGGGAAATACTTACTCTACACTTTGTTGCATCACCCTCTCCTCTTCGAGGAAAACCAACGCAAGCTCAAGACGTAGCAACCTGTAGCTGCCCTGGATTTAAATGCAGTGCAGATCGTGCCATCCGAGGACGGGAGGATGGACCCCGCCATGGAAGCTGCACACTCAACGGCGATAGAGCTGAACACAGATTTCACTTCCGATGAGGTCTGTGTCATCGGACCCTCAGACTCGTCTCCGGCCATAGGCTCCAAACTGCGTGCATCCGTGCCAATCGGATCTAACCGGGCACCGATCATGGAGTTCAGCTCCGCAGATATCTTTCAATACTCGGCCTTGGGCGACGTGCTAAACTCATTAAAATCTCTCTCCCTGTCAGGAGACTCTTGGCCGAACTATGTCCGGCTTGAGTGGGAAGCGTACGATGAAGGAATTCGTTACCCACCCACCACTCACTTAATAGCCATTGTCGACGACTTAACCGACATGCTTGATTTCGACTCTGAAGACATCGATGGTATGGATGACGATGCCGGAGAAGAACAGGAGCCACCGCCCACAGGGCGCTGGACAGCCACCTCATCATATGACATATATATGGTGGACACACCCAAAGAAAACAATGGCGAGGATCAAAAGGATGCAACGGAGGTTGATCCTCTTAAGAAGCAACCTAAGCGCCGACGTCAGCGGCGCCGCTCTAAACCCCGCCATAGCAAAAACAGCGATACCGGCACAAGAGACAATAACACTCCGGATGATGCCGAAGACGAAAACAATGTCGCCCAGCCAAGCTTCGAACAGGCCAGACGGGAGGACGGGCAAGCTAGCCCTGATGAACAGGCAATGGACGAAGACTCGGAGGATGACAATTACATGCCCCTCTCCGAAGACAAGGTGAGCCTCGACAACGAAGAACTTACCGTGCCTGAGGATCTCGTCGAGCAGGATCGCTTCAAGCGCCGGCTTATAGCCACTGCAAAGAGCCTGAAGAAAAAATAGGAGCAGCTTCAAGCTGATCAAGATCTGCTCAGCAGACGGATGGTGAGGTCTGGCGGCGAGGAATACGGACTCGAGCGCCCAACCAAAAGTTACCCGAGGCATAGATTGTTACCTCAATTCGAGGACGAGGCACTAGAGCCTATACTACCAGTGCAGGATGCGGCTGACCAACCACCTCGTGGCCGAGACAAAGCGGCGTACCCGAACACCCCGCACCCCGTCGTCGAACAAATAAAAACACGAAGGCCCAGGGCTACACGCATGACCTGCAAGACGAATTGGAAAACAAAGCAGGACAGTCGAGATCGATCTATGGATCGCGGGGGCGCGCCCCAACGCGTGATGATGACCGCCACGCCGGATATGCTAAATACAAATCCGTCCGAGCCGAATCTGAGAGACGGACTCATCCGAACTGCGTCGTGATGTGGCCAAACGCAGGCGCCGACACCCCTATGCTTCCGCGAAGTAATGGAGCATGAATTTCTAGAAGGGTTTAAACCCGTGAACATCAAACCATATGATGGGACAACAGACCCCGCGGTATGGATCGAAGATTTCCTTATCCACATTCACATGGCCCGCGATGATGATCTACATGCCATCAAGTACCTCCCACTAAATCAAAGGACCAACTCGGCATTGGCTGAATAGTCTGCCGGCAAACTCCATTAGCAGTTGGGATGAACCTGGAAGACACATTCCTCGACAACATCCAGGGCACTTATGTGCAACCACCGGACGCTGATGACTTAAGTCACATAACCCAACAGCCCGGAGAGTCAGCTAGGAAATTCTGGACTCGGTTCTTAACTAAAAAGAACCAAATCATCGACTGTCCGGATGCCGAAGCCCTAGAGGCCTTTAAGCATAACATCCGTGACGAGTGGCTTGCCCGACACCTCGGCCAAGAGAAGCCGAAATCCATGGTAGCCCTTACGACACTCATGACCCGCTTTTGTGCCGGCGAGGACAGCTGGTTGGCTCGTAGCAACAGCAGATCAAGAAATCCTGACACTTCAGACGCTAGAGATAGCAACGGCAAGCCCCGACGCAACAGACACAAGCGTCGCAATAATGGTGATAACACCGAAGACACGGCCGTCAATGCCGGATTCAGTGGCTCCAAGTCCGGTCAACAGAAAAAACCATTTAAAAGAAACAATCCGGGCATGTCCAGTCTGGACCGTATACTCGACCGTCCATGTCAAATTCACGGCACCCCAGGAACACCAGCCAATCGTACCAACCGAGAATGTTGGGTCTTTAAACAAGCCGGCAAGTCAGGTACCGAAAACAAGGAGAAGGGATCACAAAGCGATGACGACGACGAGGATCCCCGGCCACCGAACACAGGAGGGCAAAAGAAGTTTCCCCCATAAATTAACACGGTGAATATGATAAGTGCCACCCATATTCCCAAGCGTGAGCGGAGGCAAACACTTAGGGATGTCGATGCAACGGAGCTGGTCGCCCCAAAATATAACCCATGGTCGTCCGGCCCGAGCACCTTTGACCGCAAGGATCGTCCGACCAATATCCGTCAGGGCGGCTCAGCCGCACTAGTCCTTGACCCAATAATTGACGGATTCCACCTCACATGAGTCCTTATGGACGGAGGCAGCAGTCTGAACCTGCTTTATCAGGATAAAGTGCGCAAGATGGGTATCGATCCTTCAAAGATCAAACCCACTAAAACCACCTTTAAAGGTGTTATACCAGGCGTGGAGGCTCGCTGTACAGGCTCCATCACTCTGGAGGTAGTCTTCGGACCCCCGGATAATTACCGCAATGAAGAGTTAATATTTGACTCGTCCCTTTTTGCAGCAGCTATCATGCACTACTCGGACGAACCGCATTTGCTCGATTCAACATAGTGCCACATTACGCTTATCTTAAGCTCAAGATGCCCGGTCCACGCGGCGTCATAACAGTTAAAGGCAAAGCCGAACGCTCCCTCCGTACCGAAGAGCACACCGCCGCCTTAGCAGTAGAAGCACAGAGTGGCATCTTTCAATCGAACCTTCATTCGACAGCCAGGCTCCCGGACACCGTCAAAAGAGTCCATACTACTCAGCGGCAAGATAGCCCAGCTCGTCAAGAGCTCAATCAACCACTCCGGCGGTAGGCGGAGGCAAAGCTAGGTTAGGCCCCACAATGTGGCTCAACCGCTCCATGGCACACAAACATTTCTTGGATTTCTTTGCAGGTCCACTTCTATCTAGGCCATCACTGGCGACATGGCAACCAGACCCGCGAGGGGACAAAGGAGGGAAACAGCTCGAACGCGTAAGGGAATCCTTAGATATTCCCCTTGATGATCATCCGATTATTCCCCGGATCCGCACACAGCACCCCTAGTCTCAGCAGGTTCCGAAGTCATATTTCTTTTTATCGCACTACTTGTACTCGTACGCCTTGACGTATTATTCAATTACAACATGCGACTTTATATGACGCTTACTTGTTGTTCTTTCTTATCAATATCTTTTGTCAAATGGCATCCGTACACTACGGTATGCCTTAATGTGCCAGGGGCCTTGTTGTACCCATAATACGGAAATAAAGTCTGAATACCCTCACGGTCGTTCGGCACCCCGAACTTATAGCATTATATGCATCGGCTCCGAATCATGTCTTGGGTCAATAGTTGGGTTGCCCGACTCCTGTGCTTGCTACCCTACGTTCCGCTATATCGGCTAGGGTAGTAAAGGGAGAACTACTGCGATTGTGTCTCGGTTCTTTCGGATGAGCACCTCAATAGAGAAAGCCGAAAACTGACTGTCATGATGCGGCAAGAGCTGGTCAGCTGTTCAAGAGGTTACAAAATCTTTAAGGATTTCTTCTGCATTATGCGATAACTAATGCAGCGTGAGACGGATCGGCCTTTTCTTCCGATCAGGTGCTTATAGAGCCCCTAGTGCGGTCTTCCGAACACCAGGGGTTGTGTCTACCTTTCTTTTGTCAAACTCCTATGGCCAAGTGAGGGTGATAAAGCATTATAGTTTGATTGCCTGGTTCGTTGCGCTGAACACCTCCTTCAAGGACCCAAAACTGGGGCAAAGAGTGTTCAGGTTTATCCCGAACACCCCCGTACTTCCTACATGGGGGAAGAAGTCGACGACTGGCCAACTCTCAGGAATAATATATAAAACGGCCGCACAGGAGGTAAAATTTTCAAATAACAGGCATTATATCATATAAATGACCTTGTTCAACATTACATAGGATAACATGAATGTATTCATGGGAATATAATATCCTTGGCACATTGCTCCGCTACAACACGGGATCCTTTCGGGACACTGTCATAATATAACTCGGGCTTGCGATGCTCCTTCCCCGCAGGCGGTCCTTCGGCCATCAGCTTTTCGGCATCCATCTTCGCCCAGTGCACCTTTGCGCGGGCGAAGGCCATTTGCGCACCTTCCATACAGACCGACCGCTTGATGACTTCAAGTCGAGGGCAGTTGATGTCTACTACACAACCTTCTTCTTGTAGACATTGTTGGGCCTGCAAGTGCACAGGTTTGTAGGACAGTAGCAAATTTCCCTCAAATGGAAGTTTATCAATCCGTGGGAGGCGTAGGATGAAGATAGTCTCTCTCAAACAACCCTGCAACCAAATAACAAAAAGTCTCTTGTGTCCCCAACACGCCCAATACAATGGCAAATTGTATAGGTGCACTAGTTCGGCGAAGAGATGGTGATACAAGTGCAATATGGATGGTAGATAAAGGTTTTTGTAATCTGAAAATATAAAAACAGCAAGGTAACTAATGATAAAAGTGAGCGTAAACGGTATTGCAATGGTAGGAAACAAGGCCTAATGTTCATACTTTCACTAGTGCAAGTTCTCTCAACAATAATAACATAATTGGATCATATAACTATCCCTTAACATGCAACAAAGAGTCACTCCAAAGCCACTAATAGCGGAGAACAAATGAAGAGATTATGGTAGGGTACGAAACCACCTCAAAGTTATTCTTTCGGATCAATCTATTCAAGAGTTCGTACTAGAATAACACCTTAAGACACAAATCAACCAAAACCCTAATGTCACCTAGATACTCCATTGTCACCTCAAGTATCTGTGGGCATGATTATACGATATGCATCACACAATCCCAGAATCATCTATTCAACCAACACAAAGTACTTCAAAGAGTACCCCAAAGTTTCTACGAGAGCGTCAAGACGAAAACATGTGCCAACCCCTATGCATAGGTTCATGGGCGGAACCCGCAAATTGGTCACCAAAACATACATCAAGTGGCACATGATATCCCATTGTCACCACAGATAATCACGGCAAGACATACATCAAGTGTTCTCAAATCCTTAAAGACTCAATCCAATAAGATAACTTCAAAGGGGAAACTCAATCCATTACAAGAGAGTAGAGGGGGAGAAACATCATAAGATCCAACTATAATAGCAAAGCTCGCGATACATCAAGATCGTGCCATAGAGAGAACACGAGAGAGAGAGAGAGAGAGAGAGATCAAACACATAGCTACTGGTACATACCCTTAGCCCCGAGGGTGAACTACTCCCTCCTTGTCATGGAAGCCTTGGGATGATGATGGGTTCCCCCCTCCGTGAGTCTTGGAGCAGGCTCTGAGAGGTTTTGGTGGCTCTGAGAGGCTTGCGGCGGCAGAAATCCCGATCTATCTTCATTTTCGATGTTTTTAGGGTACATAGGCTTATATAGGCGAAAGAAGTCGGTCGGGGGAGCCTCGAGGGGCCCACGAGAGGGTAGGGCGCGCCCCCTGTCTCGTGGCTCCCTCGATGCTCCCGTGGCTTGCACTCCAAGTCTCCTGGATCATAATCTTTCCAAAAATCACGCTGCCAAAGGTTTCATTCCGTTTGGACTCCGTTTGATATTCCTTTTCTTCGAAATACTGAAATAGGGAATAAAACAACAATATGGGTTGGGCCTCCGGTTAATAGGTTAGTCCCAAAAATGATATAAATGTGTAAAATAAATCCCATAAACATCCAAAAGGGGGTAATATAATAGCATGGAACAATCAAAAATTATAGATACATTGGAGACGTATCAGCAGGAACTTACAAGCCACTTCACGAGGCCGAAGTATGTAAGTGCATCTAGTGCCCCTTAGTGATTTTGGTGTATTGAAGACTTATAGGTTAAGTAACTGATGCATTTGTGAGTGTACACAGGTCTATAAGTCTATGAGGAGTTTGATATTTACAGAGAAAGTCGACCACTAAAAATGAAGTTCTTCGACTGAAGACTTTGATATTCTGAAGACTTTCTGAAGACTTTGAAAGTGAAGAAATTGGTGTGTTCTTGAAGACTTGATATTCATTCGAGGAATATGAAGCGTGAAGACTTTTGTTTTCGTAGATTCATTTTCTCTTTCTTGAGTCATAGGAAACACCGTCTTTGTTAAAGGGGTCGAGGAAATACTAAGGAAAAATTTCCATGTGATGCTCAACTCAAATCCTACACCTACCAATCCCTTGAGTGAAGCCATTGGAAATCTCATACTGATTCGGTCAAGTTCTTGATGTGAGACGCAGTTCTTACAGTCACCGATGACTTCTTTCGATTGAGGAGTTAGGAATTCGCCGGTAATGAATTGCCTACGATGAGAACATGATATACGAGGAATTTGAGAGTCAAATTTCCGGCCGATTCTTGTCTTCTTGGCGGCTGTCCCAAAATATCTTATCCACCTAACGGTCATATCATTGAAGGGCATTTATGTCTTATCATGTCAGGCTGCTCCCTAGGCTATAAATAGCCGCCCCTACAACCACTAGTTGGTTAGCTGCTCGAGAGAACTTGACACTTGTCATCGAGAGCAACCCATCCTCAGGGACTTTGGCGAAAATCATCAAGTGAGGAAAATCCCAAAACCAAAACCCCACAAACCCAAAGTGATTGAGCATCATGAAGAAATTGATCTGCGTGGATCCGGCGCTTATTACCTTTGAAGGCTGTGCTTCTTCCAGACGGTTAGGCGTCAAGGTCTAGAGCATCAAGAGGAATTGTGGATCGCCGAGTGACCAAGTCTGTGAAGGTTTGGAAGTCACTGAAGACTTACCACGAGTGATTGGGCCGAGGCTGCGTGGTCTTAGTTCAAGGAGAATACGGTGAGGATGGGTGTCTGAGTTGCGGCTCGAGATCGGGTGTCCGGGGCTGTGTGTCCTCGAGTTTAAATACTCGGCCGCTCAACGAGGCGTCTAACCGAGGCGATGGTTGGGCTGGTCTACCAAATCATTGTCCTCACCAACTAAGCGGTTCTATTTCCTCAACTCATTCATTTCCTCATTCTTTGTGTTGAATGTTGTTCATATCGTGCTTGAAGACTTTGGTGAAGACTTTCACAAATTCCTCGGTTCAATTTCTTGATCTGTTTGTCTTCATCTTGTTATCCTGTATCTCGCTTTCCGTACTCTGTTTTAGTCTTCATTTCATCATCTTGACTATGTGTGTATCGATTATGTTTACTTACGAGTACATATTCCGCTGCAAGTAGTTCTTCGTTAAGGAATTTCCTCACGGCAAATTCCTCGTTGAAGAATTCATAAAATCGCCTATTCACCCCCTCTAGTCGATATAGCGACTTTCAATTGGTATCGAGCAAGGTACTCCCTTGTTACGTGTGATTTTAGTTTAACCGCTTTGGAGTTTCTAGTTATGTCGACCGCAAGTATGAAGAAAGTGACATGCCCTATCTTTGGCGGTCATGACTATCCCAAGTGGAAGGCCATGATGAAGAAGCGCCTCATGGCAAAGAACGTGACTGTGGACCGTCTTTGAAATTGGTCTTCTTGATCTATGCAAGATGGCGAATCTTGATGATATTCGCAAGTACACTCGACTTGATATCATAGCGAGGATATCATCTGCTCATGCCTATCCGAGACCAATTGAGGCGAATTATGCATCTCGGCAATTGAAGCTCATACGGGACCGAATCTCGATGTCTATGAAGGTCATCGAGCGTGTCATGATCCTGGTTTGAGGACTTCAAGGAATCTCTCAAAGCGATGACTTTCGAGCCGAATCATCATCGTGCGCATCTTGTCTTATGGCAAAGCGGTCTTTGAGGTAACCGAATGCTCCTCATCCGAGTCTGTAATGATGAATCGATAATGATGAATCGACAATGATGAATCGATGATGACATTGAATCTGCTATACTAAACTCATTTGTGTTGCCACTAAACAACAAGCGGTTTTAGAACAAACTCAAGATATGCTAGAAAGAAGTGATAATATGTTGCGAAGGAAATGGATCGATCAAAAGCATTGGGTGAATGTCTTGGAGAATTCACTCCAAGTTTGGCGCCCTTCAAGATCAACATAATACCCTCTTGGTGATCATGAGAAGCTTTCTCTTGAAGCTCTTCAAAGAAAGGAAGATCTTGAAAAGCTAAGAGTGTGTTATGAAGATCTTCAGAAGGAGCGCGATTCATTACTAGCTCAACAAATCAGCGCTTCTCTGGAAGAATTTGTTCCTCCATGCTTAAGGTGCATTGAACGTGAATCTGCTAATTCTTCACCTGAATGTTCAAATGCTTCAAATGTTACAAATTCTTCATCGCCTCTGCTATCACTAATTCCTCATCGAGGACATTGCTAGTATCCTTGACAATGCAAATTTGAAGGAATTGTACATGACGAGCATGTACAAAAGCCTCAAAGGGCATCGAGACACTTTGTGATGTGCTCAAAAGAGATCCTCAACGAAACCCGGAAAGAGGGTATTGCCTTTGAGAGGAAACTCAATGCCGATGGAACATATTGGAAGCTTTGAGTAGTATCCCAAAACCTCATGGGTTCTTTGCAAAGGGACCTCCAGTTGATCCATCTAACTTATCTGGCTTTACATGTGAATCTCCTCATTCTTCGATGAGTCATTTGATTCCAACTATAAACTGTTCAAAAATCGAGAATGGTGAAGTATTTGCTAGATATGTTGGCACTAAGCTGCAGAGCGGTTCCCCTATGAAGAAAATTTGGGTTCCCAAAAGCTGTGTTGAAAGTCTTGGTGAATGTCCTCATGACACCACACCGTGAAAAACAGAACCCCAGATCAAATTCTTCATATGGACCAAACTCTTCATATGGATCCAAGTCCTCATATGGACCAAATTCTTCACGAGGATCAAATTCCTCAACTGGATCAAAGTTCTCATATGATTATCATCGTGCTGACAAATCTGCCTTGCAGGGTAGAGCTAAGGGCTATGAATATGTGCATTATTCTTCAAATCATTATGTTCATAAGTCCTCGAAGAATCACTCTGCTTATTCATATGCTTACCCTAACCCCTCCTATGCTAAGCGAAATGGTTTGGCATCTTTGCCTCCTTTCTCACATGGTGCTCGCAGGATGATGAACTCTTTGCCACCCCTCGGATGTGGGTGGTGAAGAAAAGAACTAATCTCTTCTGCAGGTCGAGGTCCCCGGGCGTGCTCTAACGTTTGAAGAATTTCTTTGGGGACGACAAAGTGCTGAAAGGGCCTTGAGCAAATCATGATGAAATGAACTTTCATTTCACACGTCCTCATCTTGCTATATCATGCTATTGCTTGATGAAATTCATCGATGAACTTGACATCATATTCTTCAGCGATGAAGCATATGAGATTGTAAGTTACACTAATTCATCTGCAGGATGATCAACCCAAAACCACCGAATGGGTCCTCGATAGTGGATGTACAAATCACATATTTGGTGACAAGAATCTATTGATGGATGCTCCCTTATCACCGTCACCTCTGAAGCATATCATCTTTGCTGACAAAGGCAAAAGTCAGGACCACAACTAGCCGTGTGTCTACTTGCAAAAGCTTCAGAAGGCTGGCTATGGCATCGACGACTTGGTCATGCAGGCATGAGGAATTTGAACACGCTTGCGAAGAAGAAGCATGTCATTGGCATTGAGAATGTCAAATTCCTCAAGGATCACTTATGCGGAGCATGTGAAGCCGGAAAAATGACCAAGGCCAAGCATCCAGCGAAGACTATCATGACCACTACCCGTCCATTTGAATTGCTTCACATGGACCTCTTCGGACCTAATCATTATTCAACAGTCACTAATGATGCATCTCTATATGGTTTTGTCATTGTTGATGATTATTCTCGATATACATGGGTACACATTGTTACTTACAAATATGAAGTGCGGGAAGTCTTCAAACGATTTTACTCAAGGGCTTCAACCAACTTTGGTGTGAAGATCAAGCATATCGAAGTGACAATGGGCCGAGTTCAAGAATTCGGTCTTGATGCCTATCTTGATGAACTTGGTATTACTCATGAATTATCGCTCCTTATACTCCTCGGCAGAATGGCGTCGTGGGCGCAAAACGAGAACTCTTGTTGAGATGGCTCGCACTATGCTTGATGAATACAAAAGCGCCTCGGCGTTTTGGATTGATACAATTGATCTTGCGCCACATCATCAGCAGAGTATATCTTCACAAATTCTTCAAGAAGGCGCCTATGAACTCCTCAACGACAAGAAACCCAATGTGAGTTATTTCAAAGTCTTGATTGCAAAATGTTGGATTTGAGATCCTCACCACAACTCTAAATTTGCACCGAAAGCACATGAAGGTTATATGCTTGGTTACGGAAAGGACTCGCACACCTCTGAGTCTTCAACATTGTTCTTCACAAGATTGTTGACCTTGTAGATGTGCGGTTCGATGAAACTAACGGCTCACAAAGAGAGCACCTACCTACGTGTTAGATGAACCAGCATCTGAGGATGCTATCAAGCTCAAGGCAGCGAGGATGTCATTCCTCTTGAAGAATCTGTTTGAAGAATTCATTCTGTTCATGAAGAGCGTCGGTGATGCACTGAAGAACATGATGAGGAAAATGGTCTTTGAAGAAAATGCTGATCAAAATCCTCGTGACGACCAACTCATCCACGCGTTGCAAAAGAAGTGCTAGTGGAGAAGATCATCGATGACATTAGCGCACAGGTCCTCTCACGCTCAAAAGCCTCACACTTATCTAACTTTTGTGGGCACTATGCTTTTGTCTCTATCTCGAGCCCACTAAGGTAGATGAAGCATTTACGAGCGGAGTGGATTAGGGCTATGCAAAAGAACTACATCGATTCGAGTTGAACAATGTCAGGAATTGGTGATCGCCCGGATCCTCGCAAGCATAATATCATTGGCACAAAGTGGATCTACCGCAACAAGCAAGATGAAAATGGCCTTGTGGTGAGGAATAAGGCACGACTAGTAGCTCAAGGCTACACACAGGTTGAAGGAATTGATTTCGATGAAACTTTTGCACTGTTGCTAGACTTGAGCTATTTATTTTACTTGCCTATGCTAACCATCATGATATCATCTTATATCAAATGGATGTGAAAAGTGCATTCCTCAATGGTAAGCTTGAGGAAGAAGTATATGTTGCTCAACCCCGGGTTTTGAAGATCCCAAGAATCCTGACAAAGTCTTCAGACTCAATAAGGCCCTCTATGGCCTCAAGCAAGCCCCTCGGGCGTGGTATGACACATTGAAGGAATTCTTTGTGAAGAATGGCTTCACACCCGGTTCACTCGACCCTACTCTATTTACTAAATCATATGATGGTGAAGCTGTTTGTGTGCCAAATATATGTTGATGATATTATCTTTGGCTACACTAACCAACGATCTGATGATGAATTTGCCTATATGATGAGTGAAGAATATCAAATGTCTATGATGGGAGAGTTGAAATTCTTCTTAGGTCTTCAAATTAGTTAGCAAGCAATGGCATATTCATATCTCGGAGAAATACCTCAAAGATGTCTTGAGGAAATTCGGCATGCAAGATTGCAAAGGCGTCAAAATTCCTATGCCCACAAATGGCCATCTATGCCTTGATGAAAATGGTATTGATTTGATCACAAGGTATACCGCTCCATGATTGGTTCTTTATTGTACTTATGTGCATCTAGGCGGATATAATGCTTAGTGTTTGCATGTGTGCCCGATTTCAAGCTGCAGAAGGAATCACACCATAAGGTTGTGAAACATATTCTTGATATCTAGCTCACACACCAACACTAGGATTATGGTACCCCAAGGGCTTTGTTTTGATCTCATTGGATATTTCGACTCGACTATGTTGGTGATCGTGTGGACCGCAAGTCAACATCGGCACTTGTCATTTCCTCGGACGATCTTTGGTGCATTGGTCCTCGAAGAAAAGAAGCGTGTATCCTTGTCTCTCTTTGAAGCTGAATACATTCTTTCTTTGGCTCATCTTTGTGCTCAAGCTGCTTTGGATGAAGCAAACCCTCAAGGACTATGGCGTCAGCGTGAAGAATGTGCCTCTCCTCTGCGACAATGAGAGTGCCATCAAGATTGCTCACAACCCAGTTCGGCACTCGAAGACTAAGCACATCCAGATTCGTCATCATTTTCTTCGTGATCATGTGTTGAAGGCGATATCTCCATCGAGCATGTGAAGGCGAAGAACAGACTAGCTGATATCTTCACTAAGCCCTTGGATGAGAAGAGATTTAGCAAGTTGCGGTGTGAGCTAAATATCTTAGAATCTTGAATGTTCTTTGAAAAGGACACACATCCTAACCCTTATGCGAGAATTGATGATTTAGATGTGCAACACATGAAGAAGCGTTTTCCTCAATCAATGAAGAATAACATTCTAAGTGTGAAGAAATTAATGAAGAATTTGATTCTCGAGAACCCTCGACAATTGTACGCGTGTGCGAAATCATCATTCTTATCTGATTGAGCTACGCCACCACAAAAGTTGAAAATCTTCAATTTGAGTTTTTCCTCATTTTGAAATTCCTCGCTTTTTCAAATTCTTCAACTTTGCAAAATCTTCAATGTTTACATCATTTTTCTTCATTGACTATATATATATATATATGAATTTATGTCCTCTCTGACATTCACTTATTGCTATTTCTTCAAGTTGCTATTTACGCTAAGTGAATGTTATCGGACCCTTCCCCTCTATGCTATACTCAATCCAATCTATTCACAAATTCTTCATATGCGTTACGATTGAAACTCGTTCAAAGTCTTCCTTGTGTCCTTGACGGTGAAGAAATTGCGAACGAAATTTTAAAACAAATCTTATCCAAGTTTTCGGTTTTACCGCTCAAACCGTTCCGCATCCCACGGTGCATTAGTTTAATCACCCACGATCTTACGATCTCATCACGACGATGCGTGGGTGACACATGTCGCATGAAGAAGAAAGGGCAGGGGCATGTTCGTCCCAAAATCTTCGGGCGAACAGTTTTCACCGTGGCTATAAATACCCCTCTCCCTTCCATTACTTCATTTACTCTGCTCGTCGCTGTCTCTCGCTCGAGCTCTCCTCAAACCCTAGCGCCGTTGGTGAGGAAAAGCTTCACTGCCTCGACCTCATCGTTAAATCGATACTCGCGCCCGACCTGAAATTCTTCACTCGCCGCCGCCGTAGCCGTCTCCCTCTGCCAAGTTAGGGCGTGGGAGATCTAACGTGACGAACTTCACTACAGTTCATCTCTGTTCGTCGTGTTCTTCAGTTCGGGTAATTAAAAGTCACTTTTATTACTCGCATTGATTCTCAAATCTTTCGAAAATCTTCAAAGGTGTTTTGTTCTTCAAATCTTCACATATGAACACCTCACACTTTGTATGCTCTTGATTTATCTCTCTAAGCATTCATTTCTTCAAGATTCCTCAATTGTGCGGATTTTCAATCTGTACAACTCTGGAACCCGAGACAAAAGCGCTTAGTGAAATTCCTCAAGGCTCAACTGGTCAAAATCCTCAAAACTTGTTCTTTTGAAAATCATCGAGAAGCATATGACCTCTCCAAATTCCTCGCACCTACACTCTGTTCACAAGTACTCATGTCCATTGCTAAATCACTAGGTTCTCATCAACTTAACTCATTTGCGGTGTTCCTCGAAGAAAAACGCATACTTCTTGAGTGCTCTATTGTTCAAATTCCTCATCTGAAGAAAATGGCGAAGGCAAGAGACCGCAGAAGGGAGGAAAGAAACCGGAGGTCATGGCGCCTTTGAGATTCTGAGGAAATATCTGAAGATTCTGCACACTGATGAATCCAAGTTTGGCAAGGAGACCAAAAATCAGCGCAAAGTCGCATTCAAAGGATAGAACGAAGATGGGCACGAGAATGGAGGGAATACCGCTATGTTACTCCCAAGTACATGAGGAAATTCACTTTAAACCCTCCATGCCCAAGAGCTCCTTTGGCTTTGGCCAAGTCGTGATCCCACTGACATCAAGCGTGGTGAAGACTTTCTGAAGAATGGTCCAGCGCCAAGCCAAGCGGCAAGACAGGCCAAGGAGGCGGTGAGGAAATTCAATGAGGATTCTGCTGCTGCTGCTGCCGTTACTGAGCCCTCGGTCAAGCCGAGAAATCAATGCCAAGAGAAGCGCCGCAAGCCAAGTGCTTCACCATCATTGCCCTCACGGCCCAGTTCCTCGATCGCGCCCTCACGGCAAATTCCTCAGACTGCTGCTGCTCATTCAAAATCCTCAGCAGCTCCCTCCAAGCCCTCTCCTGTGCATCTGGCTACATGTCAAAGGACTCAGGGATTCTCAATTGCTTATGGTATCTCAGCAAGTTCCTCAGCTGCACCAATGTCCTCAATAGGCCCCACTCTGCTGAAGACAAAAGCAACAGCTGGACGCGGACCTCGGCCAAGTCCAAAGAAGAAACAGGTTGCGTTCAACGTACCCTCTGATGATGAAGCCTCTGATGAAGAACTTGCCGAAATCATCAGAGACAGACTGACCAAGGCCGCTAGAGCCAAAAGAACAAATGTGCCTCTGTTTTTGGATCCAAAGAAGATCCTTGACTTCATCGACCTATGGCATCGGGATCCAAACACTCCCATACCGGATCGCCATCGACTCTGGTCAAAGTCATATGCTCAACCATTTCATCGTTGAGAGAAATGGAAATTTGAAAAGGCTCGTGAATTGAAGAGAACACAAGCCGAAAGGAGAAGCTTCGAGGAAGAACATAGTCAACTTGACTCTGAAGAACTTCTCAAAGCTCAATCTGAAATCAAGCCCTCGGCAAGGATTTGATGCTTATAATCTTGATTGGCAAGGAGCCAAGGTGAGATTCGTCAATTGACGAAGAAAATGACAACTATTGCAGCCCCATCGCAACAAGAAAATCCTCGGGCGAAGACTCGCTTAGCTCTTTGAAGAACATGCCAAGCCTTCTTGATGACTTTCGGCGTCTTGATGAGAACACAAGTTCGTGGCTGATGACTCCATTCCACCATTGAAGAAATTCCTGTGGCATCCACTAGTGGTGCGCTCAAGAAATCGAAGAAGCAGGCATTTGCACGGTTGCGCCTAAAAGCTACCACAGTCCTCGGCTCCTCTGCGCCAACACCAACTCCAATTCTTCCTTACGCTATGAAGTGAAGAAGACAAAGGCTGCGAGCGAGCTGCGATGAAGAAGAGGAAGGCATCAATGCGTCAAATTCCTCGGCTGCAAAGAAAATGAAGCCAATGACTAGCTCACTTGAAAACCCTATTGATGCCATTCCCATCTCCTCCATGTCGTCTAAGGAAATTGTTCCTTATGGAGAAGATTACACGATCCCAAGCGGATCAGATGAAGAAAATCAATCTGTTGCTACCTCAGAACAGCTTGATGAAGAAATTGAAGTGGAAGCATTCCCTTCACCGCTTGATTGTTTCCTCACCGTGCCTCGGTTCACGGTGAAGAGGCGGTGTTGAGAAATTGAAAAAGAAGACGAAGATGTGGATATTGGGTGCACTACACGGTGATGAGCGATGACTTTTGGGAAAGTCGGCATCCCAATACTCCTCTCTTCACTCGATTCTACAAGTTCCTCGGTCCCGGCTACAAGCTGTTCAATTGGGCTCTGAAGAAACTCATCCCACATAAATGCATCGGCGAAGAAATTCCAGCCACTAGTATTTGAAGAACCCTTCTTGATCCTCAAAGCGCACAAGGAGAGGAACGAGAAATTCCTCACTGAAGAACACGAGATCGCGATTCACGAGGTTGTGTTGCAAATCATCGATATTCCTCTGCCCAAACCGAAGAATCTGTTCTCGAGCAAGCAAAAATTCAAGGTGAAGACTTCTTTTACGAGCATGTGTTCTTCATCGCTTATAATCCATATGACTCTGCTCGTATGAGGAAAAGACGCTTCTGGACTCCTACTCAAGCAAACTTCTATTCCTCAGTGATGTTTGACAAGGACAAGATCTTCGACCATGAGCATATTACTCATGTGGATATGGAATCACTGCCGTGCTTCGAGCCAGTACTTCGTGTTCTTCACGATGCGAGGCTACTAAATTTCTGCGATATCGTGGATGGAATGAAGAACTCATTCTTGATTCTATGCCACCCGCACATTACGGAGATCTTTGAAGACATCAATTCATGGGTTGGATTGGATGACGAGAATACTCACTACAAGGCACCAAAGAATGAATTGCTTCGTGTCCTTCCTCTTGATCCTCCCCATGAAATCGCCTTATTTGCATATACAATGACCGTGAACTGTCTCGATCACTTTATGCAAGTGCTCATGAAGCGGTGAAGCAGGTCAAGCCCTCGAACCAAATTCCTCGTCAAGGATTTGTTGTATGTGCCTCGGACCGTCTATAGAATCTTAGCGAAGACAATGAGTCCCATCAAAGGCCACGACTCAAATGAAGAAGGCGTCGTTGGCATCATGAAGAACATGCTTTTCAATATCATTCATGGCGTACTGTCAACTTCCATGATTTCTTCATGAGGACTCGGCCAATGTTGCAATGTCACCTTTTGAGTGAAGCCATATCGCCTTGGATCATGAGATTCATAAGGGTAAGATCTTCACTGAACTACAAGGTGACACTCGAATCATGGCGCTACTTGCCGCCTATTGAAGTCCCCAAGCGACCGGTTTCATCATCGATGATAAGGGCAAGGCAAGAATTGTAATTGATGAAGGCACTCGTCCATTGGATGGACAATTTCGCAAGGCTGCATCTTACTCCACCAATGGCGATTACGCAATGCATGACAACGGCGCAAATACCTCACCAAGCAAAATCCTCAAGCCATTTGCACCTGTGGTGATGGTGATCGTGAGTTACTCCTCGGTCTTCATCGGAAGGTTGATCGCAATCGAAATGGGTGAAGCGCCAATTTGTTGCAATTCTTCACAACATGACCTCAACACATAATGCGGTGAAGAAAATCAATTACTACCTTCATGAAACCCTCAACCTTTTGGGCTGTTCTTAATCATGTATATTCAGCGGAAGAATTGAAGACTATGGGTCTTGAGGAAGCATTGACCGGTGCGCACCACCTCGAAGAAATTCAAGAGAGTCAAAGTTCTGTTTTGGTGGCGACTCTTATTCTTCATCGCGTGAAACTGATGAATATGAAGATTTGAACGACACTGCAGCAAGCCCTACTTCAACATCCAACCCCGACAACGCTGGCGCTCCTCCATCAACTTGAAAATCTTCAGGGGCGTTAGTCCTCAGTTTCGATCCTTTTGGTCATTTGATGACAAAGGGGGAGAAATCTGAGTTAGTCTTCAAGCGGGTTTATATTATGGGCGTTTTTATTAAGTTACAACTCTCGTTCTTCCGAAACTTTTTATTGGATTGAGTTGTAATCTTAAATCTGATGGTGCCTTGATACTTTTGATCGTGCTTTGATACATTTGATGCTCTGAAGCTTTTGAAGCACTAAGTTCTAAATGTGATGTTTGAGCTCTGAAACTTTTGATGTGATATTCTGCATGCTTATTCCTAGTCAATATTATTGCACGCATGCTGAATCTCATCAGGCACCATATTTCATCATGCATTTCTAATTCTTCATATTATATATCAAATGCGTGCATGAATTACAAGATATAGGGGGAGATCTCCATGATTCAATTCTTCAAATGTGCATTGCCTCAAAAGCAAATTCCTCATTATGCACATATTCAGGGGGAGTTCTTCTATATCTTGCAATCAAATTCCTCAATATCAGTATTTACACTTCATATGTTTATCCCGTTGAAAACTTAACCTATGTTGTCATCAATCACCAAAAGGGGAGATTGTAAGTGCATCTAGTGCCCTTAGTGATTTTGATGTATTGAAGACTTATAGGTTAAATGGCGATGCATTTGTGAGTGTACACAGGTCTATAAGTCTATGAGGAGTTTGATATTTATAGAGAAAGTCGACCCCTAAAAATGAAGTTCTTCGACTGAAGACTTTGATATTCTGAAGACTTTCTGAAGACTTTGAAAGTGAAGAAATTGGTGTGTTCTTGAAGACTTGATATTCATTCGAGGAATATGAAGTGTGAAGACTTTTGTTTTCGTAGTTTCATTTTCTCTTTCTTGAGTCATAGGAAACACCGTACTGTTAAAGGGGGTCGAGGAAATACTAAGGAAAAATTTCCATGTGATGCTCAACTCAAATCCTACACCTACCAATCCCTTTGAGTGAAGCCATTGGAAATCTCATACTGATTCGATCAAGTTCTTGATGTGAGACGCAGATTCTTACGGTCACTCATGACTTTCTCTCGATGAGGAGTTAGGAATTCGCCCGGTCTGAATTGCCTACGATGAGGAACATGATATATACGAGGAATTTGAGAGTCAATTTCCGACCGTTCTTTGTCTTCTTGGCTGTCCCAAAATATCTTATCTACCTAACGGTCATATCATTGAAGGGCATTTATGTCTTATCATGTCGGGATGCTCCCTAGGCTATAAATAGCGCCCCTACAACCACTAGTTGGTTGGCTGCTCGAGAGAACTTGACACTTGTCATGTGAGAGCAACCCATCCTCCGAGGACTTTGGCGAAAATCATCAAGTGAGGAAAATCCCAAAACCAAAACCCCACAAACCCAAAGTGATTGAGCATCCTTGAAGAAATTGATCTGCGTGGATCCGACGCTTATTACCTTTGAAGACTGTGCTTCTTCCAGGACGGTTAGGCGTCAAGGTCTAGAACATCAAGGGAATTGTGGATCGCCGAGTGACCAAGTCTGTGAAGGTTTGGAAGTCACCGAAGACTTACCACGAGTGATTGGGACGAGGCTGCGTGGTCTTAGTTAAAGGAGAATACGGTGAGGATGGGTGTCTGAGTTGCGGCTCGAGACTAGGTGTCCGGACTGTGTGTCCTCGAGTTTAAATACTCGGCCGCTCCAACCAGACGCATAACCGAGACAAAGCAGTTGGAACTGGTCTACCAAATCATTGTCCTCACCAACTAACTGGTTCTATTTCCTCAACTCATTCATTTCCTCATTCTTGTGTTGAATGTTGTTCATATATGTGCTTGAAGACTTTGGTGAAGACTTTCACAAATTCCTCAGTTCAATTTCTTGATCTGTTTGTCTTCATCTTGTTATCCTGTATCTCGCTTTCCGTACTGTTTTAGTCTTCATTTCATCATCTTGACTATGTGTGTATCGATTATGGTTACTACGAGTACATATTCATTTGCAAGTAGTTCTTCGTTAAGGAATTTCCTCACCGGCAAATTCCTCAGTGAAGAATTCATAAAAATCGCCTATTCACCCCCCCTCTAGTCGATATAACGCACTTTCAAAGTAGCTGCTGGGAATCGCCTCGGCAGGCCATAGCCGGATAATTAAATCCTTCATGGCTAGTTTGGCCGCCCTATGCAGCTCAATCAGTTGTTTCAGTTGATCGGCAAAAGGCTTTGGATGCTCTGGGCGAGATATTGCGACGGAAGAGCTTCTCCAGAGCTCCTTTCTTGGCTCGGTAGAATTATGCGGCATCATATATCTTTGCGTGGCGATTCATAAACACCCTGAAAAATCCGAATTCGGATTAGTAACATGATTTTCTTCCTTTGAATATTTGCTTTGCATAGAAAAAGCCTTACCCGCCGCGATCTTTCTGGCCTCCTGGAATTCCTGCAGGGCGCCTTGGGCTTCACCCCAGGCATCGTGTGCGGTTTGACGAGCCTTGGTGAGTTCGGATTCTTTCTCCGTTAAACTCTGCTCCAAGGTCCCGCATTTCTTAACGGCCTCTTGGAGCTCTTGCTGAACTTCAATAACCTTGGCCTCGTGCTTTTCACGAAGGTCCTGCTCTGTGGCTGCCTTCTTCTTGGCTTCGGCCATTGCCTTCTTAAGATCCTCGACTTCGGCCGTCGCTCCTAGTGCACATCATGATTTTTTTTCGTCATACTCAATTATTCATTCGTGCTGAATGCGGACAAGGTTTTTGCATACCTTGGTTACCCTTCAACTGCTTCTTCACTTGGCCGAGTTCTTCTTCGGTCCGCTCCAGACTCTGCTTCAGTACGGAGACTTCCGCAGTATGAGAGGCGGCAGTCACTATAGACGCCTGCTCAGAAAAAACAAAAAGAGGGAGAGGTACCACAAGGTAAGTCTCCTGCAAACATATATTTGATCCTCTGTCCGGTTTTTTCTTTCGAACATCAAACAGTGTATCAGGGGCTACTATCTATACTATGACACTCTTTGAAACCTCACAACGTACCTCAAAGCCCGTTATAAGGCTGATGCAGGCTTCAGTCAGCCCGCTTTCGACAGACTGAATCTTCTCAATCACCGCACCCATAAGGGCACAGTGTTCTTCAACGATGGAGGCGCTCTTCAGCGCTGCCGATAAGGTATCCGACACCTCTGGTTGGGCAGAGATTGCCGGTGGAATAGGCGCACCCCTTCTGTCGAGGGAAGTTGCCCGCCTGATTTCGGAGCCATATTGGTCTCCGGAACTGTGTCCGGCTCGGGGCCGAATTCAAGATAACCCCCACCGTCGGTGTCCAGGGGAGCCTTTTCCCCCCGTGTTCGGCCATCGAGGTTTGACCCTCTAGCGCCGCCTTGACGCTCTCCCCACCCCCTCCTCGGCCTGGGTCCCTTTGGGACGATACCTCGGTGTCATTCACGTGTTTTTGGGAGGGGGCCGTCGGGGGTGTCCCACTGTCCATAGCATCGAAACCCAGTGGATCCTCCGATGAGGATTGTTCGACGCGGGACCTGGCTGAACTGCAAAAAAGGCGTGACTCAATGCGGTTAAACGCTATACAATAGTGAGTCTGGATACACAAACGTGTCCGGGTTTTATATACTCACGATTTCACCAGGGGCTGGATCCTGGGATCCCACTCCGGGCTGCTGTCGGTGGCGGTGGCGGATTCCTCCGGAAGGGGAGTTTTTCCCTTCTTAGGCGACTCAGCCTCCAAGTGTGTGGAGGCCGTCCTTTTCTTTCTCCCCCTCGCTGGGGGGGGGGGGATCGGCTTTCCTCCTCTTCCTCGTCTTCTTTGGAGGAAGAGCGGGCCTCGGAGTCTCCAGATACTATGTCCGAAGTGCTTTGGCGATGAAGGCCACCCCTGGTCTCTTTGGCCTCTTTCTCGGCTTTCTTCTTCGGCGCCTTGTAAGGCGCTGAGACGAGCATCTTTGTCAGAAGTGGGCTAGCTTGTTCTTCTGGCAGTGGGACCGGGCAGTAGATCCGCCCTGCCTTCTTCGTCCAGCCCTAGGAGAGTTGTTGGAAAATGCATTAAGCATTTCCCTCGAATTATGCAGATAAAGTGTATGACTTGCTAACATACGAAGACTTACCAGACTCGCGGGTCGGGACAGTTGGTACCCGCGGTCCTTGGCTGAATCTGGCCATGATTTGCCGGACTTAAAGAGCACCTTCCAGATGTCTTTGTGCGATGAGTCGAAGAACCCTAGTAGGGTCTGGTGCTTGGCCGGGTCGAATTTCCATAAATTGCAAGCCCTGCATTGACAAGGGAGAATCCGGCGAACTAACATCACCAGGACTACGTTGACAAGTTTGATACTCTTGTCTTCCATACCCTTGACACGCGCCTAGATCACCGCCAACTCATCTGGCGAAGACCAGTTCGGGCCCTTCTTGGGCCAGGACGTAAGCCGCAATGGAGCTCTGGATTGGAATTCGGGAGCTGCGACCCATTTTGTGCCGCGTGGCTCGGTGACATAGAACCACTGTTGTTGCCACCCTTAGACGGAATCATTGAAGGTACCTGATGGCCATGTGACGTTGGGCATCTTGCTTACCATGGCTCCTCCGCACTCAGCATGCTCACCGCTCACCACCTTGGGCTTCACATTGAAAATCTTCGGCCATAATCCAAAGTGTGGAGAGATGCGGAGAAAGGCCTCGCACATGACGATGAATGTCAAGATGTTGAGGAAGGAATTGGGGGATAGATCATGAAAATCAATCCCATAGTAATACATAATGCCGCGAACGAATGGGTGGAGGGGAAACCCTAGCCCGCGGATAAAATGAGGGAGGAATACAACCCTCTCGTGGGGTTCCGGAGTAGGGACAATATGTCCCGCCGTCGGAAGGTGGTGGCCGATCTTCTTGTCCAGATACCCGGCCTCCTGAAGTTTCTTGATATCCTTCTCCTGGATGGTAGAGGCCATCCACTTGCCTCCTGCTCCAGATCCGGACATTTTCGAAGAGCCTTTGTGGGTGGAGAAGGCGAAGGCTTGGGCGCTAGAGCTCGAGCGAGAGAGAATAGGCGGAAGAAGAGGAAGGCGTGGGTGAAAAAGGAGAATCCTTGTCTCTTTATAAAGGCAGCAGAAATCATGCGCCTCCCGCTTGCCCTGGAAACTCGCTTATTCCCCAAGCGCCGTGTTAATGGTGCGGTTGGGTTACCCACACTCGTATTGATGAGAATCTCGTGATAAGGGGACACGATCTCTGCTTCGATAAGACGTGCCAATAAAATCGCCTCGCAAGATGTGAAGTAGCAGGTTGAGAAAACGGTTCGAATAATTACCGGGCCACGGCGTGATGTCACGCTAAGGAAAAGTTGTCAGCAAATTATACTTGTGGAATATTGTGCTCTCTAGAGTGGTATGTGGAATTTGTTTTGCAGAGCCGGGCACGATTCTTGTGTTCAAGATCTACTTTGGAGTATTCGGAGAGGGAATCCGCCTTGCAATGCCGAAGACAATCTGCGCGCTGGACTCATCGTCATTGAAGCTTTGGTTCGAGGGGCTCTTGAGGGGTCTGCATTAGGGGGTCCTCGGACAGCCGAACTATATGCTTATGCCGGACTGTTGGACTATGAAGATACAAGATTGAAGACTTCGTCCCGTGTACGGGTGTGACTCTCCTTTGCATGGAAGGCAAGCTTGGCGATTCGGATATGTAGATTCCCTTCTCTGTAACCGACTCTGTGTAATCCTAGCACCCTCCAGTGTCTATATAAACCGGAGGGTTTAGTCCGTAGGACAAGAACAATCATAATCATAGGCTAGCTTCTAGGGTTTAGCCTCTACGATCTCGTGGTAGATCAACTCTTGTAATACTCATATCATCAAGATCAATCAAGCAGGAAGTAGGGTATTACCTCCATAGAGAGGGCCCGAACCTGGGTAAACATCGTGTCCCCCGCCTCCTGTTATCATTAGCCTGAGACACACAATTCGGGACCCCCTACCCGAGATCCGCCGGTTTTGACACCGACACTTTGTTCTTACGCGTGGTGGAGGGAGTGGAGGCACATGATTCCTAGTTCAAGCTCACCAAGGATTGTTGTGCATAACTCTCATTCTCCACTTCTCCTGTTATGAGGATGGTTCGAATGGGAAGTGCGCATGCATGAAAACCACTATGAGATTTGCCCGCACCATGATGTAGGTGTTTGGAGCAGAGTATCTGAGAGAACCAAATGTGCTAGATAAAGAAAAGTTGATGGCTATTGGAGCGGCAAGAGACTTTTCAGGTATGCTTGTTTCAATTGATTCCATGCAATGGCGATGAAAGAGTTGTCCCAGAGATTTGCGCGGGATGTATTCAGGTCGCACCAAAGAGGTCATCATCATACTCGAAGAGTGGTATCGAAGGACTTGTGGATTTGGCATTCTTTCTTTGGCATATGCATGATTCTCACGGCGACATTAATGTGCTCTAGCAACCTCCCGTGTTTAAGAGACTTTGCAATGGGGAAACATCGCCGTGCATCTACACTGTCAACGGCCACAACTACAACATGAGGTACTACTTTGTAAATGATATCTATCCTTTTGTGAACGGTGTTTGTGAAGACCATATTCAATCTTCGTACCAAGAAACAAAGCCACTTTGTAGCAATGCATAATGCGGCTTGGAAGGATGTGAAGAGGGAATTCGGGCTTCAAGCCCATTGGGAAATTGTTCATGGAACCATGATGCAGGAATGAAAGCCTTTGTGACGTGGGAATCAGCTAGTATGTTAGTTGGGAGAACCTGAGGCTTCTCAGAGCTCAGCGACTCTCGGCGGTCGGATCAATTTCTTGATGCGTTTTGGGCCGTCTGATCTTGCCACTGGATCACCTCGGTCGTTGGATCCGACCGGAGCACTGCTACAATGAATAGTGCAGCAACGATCGTGCCACCACGGGTAATTTCAGCGCGCCCCCGAAGGGCAGTTTCATCATTTCGCGTCCTGCGGTATAAAAGTGGCCCGCTCCTGTTGCAGCGACCTCCTCCCACACTCGCTTTGCCTCCTCTTCCACACTCTCTCTCTCCAAACCCTAACGGCGCGCGCCTTCTGCGCGTCTTGGCCGCCGCGGCGCCGCCGGCCTTCGCCACGGCAACCATCCGTGACCTCGCGCCCCCGCCGTCGCTCCTCCCGCACTCACGTCGCCCTCTCTTCCCTTCCTCCCGCCTCACCTCCCCCTCTCTCTCCCTCCAAACCCTAGAACCGCACACGTCTCCCTGCGGGATGGGAAGAGAGTGGAGGCGGACGAGTCGATTTAGGTTTTTTTGTTTATATACTGGGTTGCCAGTTTGACTGACAGGTGGGGTCCCGGGTATAATGGAGGCTCCATGGAGCCAGTTTGCCACCCATCCCCGCCCCGCTTGCTTCTCGGGTACCCGCCCCGTTATACACATGGGGGGATTTTAACCCCATCACCGCTTCTCAGCGGGTAAATGCCCACGATACCCGGCCGCACGAGGAAAACTGCCATTTTGATCCCTGCCCCGCTGCCGTCTAGTCCAGCCCCACGCCGTCGTCGCCCGCATCCGACTCGACGCGCGAGGCGCCCGGCGGCTGCCTCCCAGTCAAATCCGGCCGCCTCCCATGTCGTCACCGTCCGGCACGAGCTTGCCTCGTCGTCTCCGTCGTCCTCCAGTGCGTGTAGAGCCGGCCAGATCCATCTCGCTGGCCTCCACCGTCCCCGCGACGATTTGAGCCGCCGCCCCTCCGGCCTGTCCGCCCGCGGCGCGCTGCTCTTCCGGACGCCCCTCTTCTCCCTCGCCGCCGCCCCGCCCGCGCCTCCCTGTCCCGCTGCCGTCCAGGGCCAGCCCCACACCGCCGTCGTCTCCTATTGGAAGCGCGATGCGGAGGCCGTCTCCGCCTCCACGTCCTCTTCCTTCCTTACCGCCCAACGCGGCGACGGCGGCAAGGACAGCGCGCTGCGCCCGCCCCCTCCACTCCACCAGAGGTACCCCTCCTGGCCCCCGTCCTGGTTTCACATGTGTAGACATAATGGAGTACATGGGGCCGCCATCTTCTCTGATTTCACATGTGTAGACTTTGTGCAGAGCTTTGAACATGAGATTTTCAAAGATGTTGACATGATTATGACAAACAGGAATCGCCTAAGGCAAAAACTGGCTGGATCCGAACACTTCTGAGCCAGAATATAAATGATGATAGCTACATACTGATGCAACGTTTTTTGTTTTTCGTGTGCAGCTAAGCGGGGTTTCAAGAGGAACGTGGCTTTCATCGCTGCAGGTAAAAATGTTTCCTGACCTGGTCGTTATGCAATTACGTACGCGGCGCCGTGTAGAAAGTAGAAGAGCGTTGGGTCAAGATGCTTTTGGTCAAGGCCGTTGGCTCCATCTATGGAATTGCCTGCTTGCATTGCTTGACTGCTGACCTGGCTAACTAGAATAGAAACAGATAGAAAAGCTGAAAGGGGAAATGGAGTACATGGGGCCGCCATCTCTCTGATTTATCTTCAGAGTATTAACTGGATGAAAGTTACTGCTGAATTTAACAGGTGAAAACGTTCAGGCCAAAGCTGGTGGCTGTAAGAAACGAGTCATTACTTAACGAGCTAAAGGAAGCGTTAGCTGGTTGTTTGCGTAACTGAAAAGACACTGGACATCGTTGCGGAGAATCCTGACAAGTTCCGGGTCTTCGCTCTTGCTGCTGCTCCAATGTCACTCTTCTAGCTGTCAGGTACAATGGTCTATCTTGTGAGTATGTATTTATTCAGTTTAACCCCTTGCTGTGAATTGTAAGAGAAAACTGCGTGCATATTTATACTAAATTTAGCTGGTTGAATTGTGATCTATCTTCAGAGTATATTAACTGGATGAAAGTTACCGCTGAATTTAACAGGTGAAAACGTTCAAACCAAAACTGGTGGCTGTAAGAAACGAGTCATTACTTAACGAGCTAAAAGAAGTGTTAGCTGATTGTGAAGTGATGCCAGAAATTACTCCTGGGGACCAAGGTGTCATAGAGGTAAGAAGACATTTCTTCTGATCCTATATGCAAAAGGAATCAATGCTTTATACTGAATTTTTCACTAATAGTCAACTCTTCAATAATAGGTCGCTCGACACCCGGATGCAGTTACAGTCGTTACCGGCATAGTAGGGTGTGCAGGACTGAAGGTAATTTATGTTTTTCTGTCTTGCATTTTGTTTCCTTCATCTTTTATTTTTGATAGTTTTTAAGGTGTTAAGAAAAGTCGGTATGGGACAACCTAATCGATAGTGCCGTCGTGGTGCAACCAATATCCCATCCTTGACAGTTTGAGCCTTGGTCCATGGCTCCTTTATGAAACTGCATATCAGTAGGCCCATCATGCCTCAGTGGTGCTACTTTCAGACTCTGCTTAGTATCTTATGTTGTCTTCGCATTTCTGGAGAACCCAACATTATCATGCTATTGTTAAATTTTCTCTCCTCTACTTTGGATGGATGAATTGAGAAAAAAGTACATGTAGCCAAATCTGTTTATGTATGCTTGCTGAAGCTACTATGAAGGCCAACTGAAATATCCATTATTTTCTTTCTGTTTGACAGCCTCAGTTGCAGCAATTGAAGCTGGGAAAGACATAGCATTGGCGAACCAAGAGACGAGCGCGCTGAGGGCGATGACCGCTACCCTGCTCCTCTCCCGGCAAAGGCACGTCTACCTCTCCTGTGAAGGTAAGGCCATCTTTGCCTCTTCCTTCAGTTTTTTCCTCTGTTTTTTGTTACACAACTTTGTGGTGCTTAGTGCATATGTCATTCCCTCCTGTCAATTGATTGAATAACTCTGCTACATGTGATTGCATTAGCAAACTCCATCTTTGTGTATGTAGAAAAACAAGGGAAACTCCATTTTTGTGTCATTACAAACAAGAGTCACTTTTAGACGGCGAAGACTGCTCCCCTGATCCTAAGAGCCTACTGACATTTCATTAAATCCTGTTATAATTTTTGTTATTAGCAGCAGATACTTGATAAATTTGTCTTTAGAATTCCAAGTACATGACCATATTGATCCTTCTATTTTAGATGTAGCAGAACACACGTTCGTAATTGATACACCAAGGCTCAGCTTCTCTATATTGATACGAAGGCCTGGAGCGTGTTTCTTTTGTTTTTTGATGCAATGTGAGTCGTCGAATCTCGCTCAAGATTGCTCTAGGCCGTTGGATCTGATAGAAACAACGCTATATTGATTATACAGTAAGCACCACCTGAAGTTCTGAACTGTTCGTTGTTGCCCTTGCATAGTTGGCTGACTTAGGTATATAAATTATAATCAAACTGAACTATAATAATTTTAAGATCATGATTAGATATTCGCATGAAAATTGATCGGGCAAATGGATGTACAGGCTTCAAATATGTTCAGCTTTAGGACATTTACCATAATAGGATGTGACAAATGGAGAACACCTGTAGATATACATGTTGGGTACACGAGTGCATGACTGCTAGCAAGTGTGATTGGATGATGGCTAGGAGGTGTGTGCACTAGGGTACTGTTGTTTTAACTCAGGTGTCATGTTCTAAAATCAAGCACTAAGCAATCGACGGCATCTTTTAAAATCCCGTGTGCATTTGTGATTTCTAATATATGAATCCATTCATGCACGATATCGTTGTACAACGTTCATAGTTTGTGTTGTCCTGCACATTGCTGGCTCCTCATTGTAAAATGTTGATGGCCTGTGATGTATTGTCCTGTACATGACTAAGTAATGATGCATTCAGTTTGAAGGTTCTGATAAGTCAAGGACTATGTGATGCATATTTATCTTCCAAAATACAATATATTTGGAAATAGATGAAATTGGTCCTGACCCGTGGAATCGGTTATGTGATGATTTCTAGCTTCGGAGTCAGTTATGTGATGATTTCTAGCTTCGGAGTGGCTACGGAGGGGAGGAGCCCTGCGACAGCCTTGATGCCTGCTGCAGCGAGCACGACCGCTGCATCAAAAAGAAAGGTACTAATGAAGCTACTTACATATTTCTAGCTTTGGAAAGAAATACTGACTAGATCGGTCAGCACAGGCTAGGATGTAAAGGATACACGATATATGGAAACTTCCGGCAAGTACATTGGAATTCTCATAAAAGACCATACTTTCTATAATCATGAATGTTTAATGTTTCGTTCACAATCTCTCCATTGTCTAAACGTGTCTACTTCATCTCTGGCACAACCTGTTATCTTATAATTCAGTGTGAAATGTTGAACCTTATTTTACTAAAATAAATGATGGTATCTTACCCATTAAGAGGTCGACTATGCATATAAAATCATTTCAAAGAATTTATTTATTTTATGATGGGCATTGGGATGACAGCTGTTCTTGATGAGTGTTGCAGTTGTATAATTGATTTATTAGTAACTTAACTGGTAATGGATCTTTAGAGGTAGCTGGCACCCACCTCTTACCCGTGCTACCGATTACTAATACTTTTCATGCTCTGGTGTTACTGATGAACCACAGTGCTTGTTTTTGTATGATCAAATCAACAAGGAAAACATTGTTTTGCTCTATACATCCCAAAAACACAACCTATTTGCATTACATGGTTTTGCTACCTCTTATGAAATTGCATTCGCTGTGTTATGCGGTAATTAGGGAGGGAATATTTACTTCTATATCGTCTGGATCATGTTTAAATATGCGATCGCTATTTTTTTATGATATCATCATGCTTTGGATTACTGTGTCATCCAAGTAATTATATATTTGTATCACTATTTCAATATATTATTTATGTCTACATATATTATTGATCTTTTTGTTCCTGTGCTGTTCAGTTGCATAGTGGTATGGCTTAGACTACATTTTCGTATATTATTATGTACAGTCATGATTACCTATGATTAGCTATGCTACTGGTTGTCATTACATATTTATGGATGGTTGGATTTTGGGGTGCATCTGTTGTTTCAGTAATGACATAATTTTGGTTGGCTCAAGAATTATTTGTTGACCGAACTGTCGGATGCCCAGTTCAGTTTAAAATATCACGCCATGTGCTTTCACCGTTTATGACCGTATCAACGATCAAAAGAGGACCTATTGATTAATTTGTTGGCCTGTTTTGTCTCTAAGCCTGCAATAATCCCAGTCTCTCTTGCATTTTCCGTTGATTAATTTGTTGGCCTATTTTGTCTCTAAGCCTGCAATAATCCCAGTCTCTCTTGCATTTTCTGTTGATTAATTTGTTGGCCTATTTTATCTCTAAGCCTGCAATAATCCCAGTCTCTCTTGCATTTTCCGTAATTTAACTCTTATACATTCACTTCTGTTATGTACGAGTACAAGTACAAATAGTGATGTGCTTTCGCCCTTGCTAGGGCATACAAGTACAAATACAAATAGTGATGCTCAGTACAAATAGTGATGCTCAGTACTGTTTCCGGCCTTGACGGAGAGCAATATACTTCTGTCCACAACTTCTGTTATGTATGAGTACAAGTACAAATAGTGATGCTCAGTACAAATAGTGTATTGCATAATTGTAACCAGATTATAATTGTATGATTGCTTCATGGTGCTTTCCCTCAAGATGTTTGGTATATGCTCTTATGGAATTTAATAACCTTTAGCTAATTATCGAATTGTTTCCCTTTTCAGGGTTCTCCGATGATGAAAGAGGTTCTAATGATCTTCCAGTCAAGGGTCAGGGGACAGATGTACTCACAAAAATATGAGCCAGGTGACCATGGTCTGCTTGTAGCAAATTCGACTTATGGCATTGTTCTATGATATGCTGAGTGAGCATCTATTTCCCTGTTATAGAGCAGGTTTGCATAACTACCATGTTCTTTATACAAATAACCTTGTGGCGTGTGTGATGATGATTTGTGGCTGTTGGTATACTTAAGGACTTTTTTTTCCTCTTTCCTTCAATTATTTTACTATGCATTAATGACGAGAATTAGATTTTACAAGATGATTTGGATTGTGCATTTCGTGTTCTTAATTTATGCTTCCTATATTCACTGCCCCATTTATATGTTTTGTTCATTGTTATGCCATTTAGATTGCGGCCAGCTACATGTACCGTGGCCCCAATTTACCTTGGTATTAGTTGGTTTCTTGATTGCTAATGCCTTGTTGTTTGATTTTACATGGTGATATGGTTTGTGCATTCGGTGTACTTCATTTATGCTTTCTATATTCATTGCCTCGTTTATATGTTCTCTTCATTGGCATGCCATTTAGATTGCGGCCAGCTACATGTACCATGGCCCCAATTTACTTTGATATTAGGTGGGTTCTAATTGCAAATGCCTTGCTGTTCCCAGAAGAAGACAACATAAAAAAGGCCATAGTCAAGGTGAATCTTACATCAAGAAGGTCTTGACCATCAACCTCTTTGATATTCATTTTTGGAGCAGTTCAATATTTTTGCTCTCATGATAGTTTTGGATGTTATGTCTTAGCATATCATATCAACGGGGAGTGGATGTGTTTTAGCTCACATCTTCTACATTAGTGCCTCCCATCGCATATTATAAATTTTAATGGTTCATGTCATGTTTTGTACCAAAAGTCTTTTCCAGTATGATGAATGTTATTTATTGACCACACGTATTTAACACCTTTAACAGAATTGGAAGTCTTGGTATTAACAGAAGTACACTGATTCTATTCTACCACTATAATTTAGTTCATGTGTTGTCATGGTCCAGGCTCTTGCCTGTTTGCAATTCCTAAAGATACAGAATTCCCATACTAATGCTACTAATGTATTTGCTCAAGAGGTTTCAAAGTGAAGGCTAGGCATGCTCTTCATGCTAAATCGTGTTATATAACCAGATCAGCAAAGCTTTCTGTATTTCATGATTAAGAGATTATGTCAACTTTGCAAATTTCACCCAAAAATACACTAATTATTTTCCATCCTGAGCTCGTTTCCAGGCCGACTCTGGAACATTCTCCTATGGATAAGAGGGCCACGATAACAACCAATTGGTCAGACTTTGTCATGGCGGCAGGGATCAAAGAATAACATATATGGCCTTCGCCTTCCAAGATTAGAAGGGGTAACCATCGCTCACTATCCATACTCTTTAAAAGCAAATCACAAATGCATTGTCTATACAAAAATCATTTTGTGGTCATCTATCTCACAAACTATTCACATGGTTCATATGGAATGGCACTCATGAGGCAAGTGAACCAAGCTATTTATTAGTATGCCTAACTATGGCTTTGTAGTTTTATTACTTCCATTGGCACTGTGCCGGCTTTTGCTCTCTCGTGTTCCTGCTTGTATTACTGAACTTATTGTTAGCTAATATGGAAGATGCGAGCAGCGGCAGAGGAGGCAGGAGGCGAGCGGCGGCAGAGGGGACCCATCTCCTGCCTCTCTTCCCGTCGGGACACCCATCTTCCCTCGTCTTGTCGTGCTTGGCGACCACTCGAGAAGCACATGCTCCCTCGCCTTGTCGAGGTAGCAGAGGAGGAGCACCACGCATCCACCCCCTCCCGTCCTGTCTCCTGTGCCTCTTCTTGGTGCTAATGCTAGTGAGATGACGAGCCACATTGCTAGTGAGCACGAGGTGTTTGTGCTAATGCCAGAGCCCGTTTCCTTTTTTGTTGGTGAGCACGAGGCGTTTGTGCTAATGCTAGAGCCAGTTTGCCTGTGTGATTGTGCCTTATCTAGACAATTACTCCCTCCGTCCCATAATATAAGAACGTTCTTATATTATGGGACGGAGGAAGTAGTATTTTTTGATTCTGTTGTATTGCCATATGATTGTGCCGTGGTCACACCTTATCGGTGATTGTGTTGCCTGGGAGTGGTTGTTCTCAAAAGTAGTAAGGAGGTACTTTGTATTTGTAAGTAGAAACAAACTTGTCATTCTTTATGTATTTTAGCAATGTTTTTCTACTGTCAATTTGGCCAGTGAACTCATGTCATAAAATTTCAAATATATTACTGAAAATGCAAATGAGTTATCAATTTTGAATTGATACATTATGTATGCCTTCAACGTCTCCAACCAATCGTAGGAATGGAATCAACCTATTCCCTTTTCAATCCAAACCAAACATAGGAACAAAACCGACCCGTTCTGATGGAATGGAATCAACCCATTCCCTTTTCAATCCAAACCAATCATAGGAACGGAACCGACCCGTTCCAATGGAATGGAACCATGACACTCCATTCCGCTTGGTTCCCAAACCAAACACACCTTAAGACCGCCATAGAGGAACGAAATGATCTACGACTGTCTTATCTATGACCAACTTCCAAGCATAACGAGCTTGAGACATGGTGGCCATGGGCGAAGCAAGGGTAGTGGGCTTGGGTCAATTGTCTCCTCAGGCAGAGCAATGATAAGGAGCCTATGACATGGTCGTTGCGTGCAAAGCGATGATAATGAGCGAAGGCGATGATGCCTTAAGGAATGTACTGAAGAGCATAGACGTTGTGGAGCCTAGAGCACCTTGCATCATCGAGATAGGTCGGGCTCGGGTTGGAATTGTAGGGTCGCGCATTTTTAGGATCTTGTTCGAGAGTCAATACAAAAGTTGTGAATGTGTCGTGTCGACCCTTGCTAATGTAATATTATTTTGGTGATACATTTTTTTCATCCAAAAACTGTGCGTGCTAGTGTGTGTGGTAATTGACAATAACATTTTCACACGGTATGACCAACGGCTCACTAAATTACTATTAAGCGAACCATGGCAAGATGTTCTCACCATTATATGATCACACAACTTGTTTGGTCCTTCATGCGCCTCATGCAACAATTGTGATCGATGACATTTGAACGACCAAAATCATGCCAATCTCCGAATGACTAACCATGCTGAAAGCATGACCAAGAAAACCAACATCAACCTTCGACAAAAGATGAAAAACAACATTTCCAAACATTCATTACATGGTCTTATAGCTTGTTTCGTCCTTCACGCCCGTCGTGTGATGGGCGGGCAATTTAAGGTTTTGTTTGAGATTCGACATAAAAGTCGTGGAGGTGTTATATCTACCCGTGCTATAAGCAATATTTATTGTGGTGATACATGTTGTTCATCCGAAAATCATGCATGACACCGACATCGCGTTAGATAACTGACCGTAATTTACTCGAAGTGGAACGAATGACTCACAAAAATCTACAATTAATATAACCATGACAAGATTTTCTCACCATTACATGGTCTCATAGTTTTTCGGGTCGTTCCCCATTCCCCCGCTGGGCATGTTCGTGTGATGGGCATGATCGACGACTTCCGAACGACCAAAGGCATGATCAACCATCTCCGAACGACCAACCATGCTAAAAACATGACCAAGAAAGCCAGCATCAACCTAATGGCAAATTCTTAAAAATAGGTGGAAAAGAATATTTTCAAATATTTTATTTTTGTAATTAGAGAAAACACACTTGCACAGCGAACCCTGATCGTCCAATGAGAGCATTTCTCACGGATCGATGGCGTGGCATGCTGGTCTCGGCGTGACACGTCGCCCGGGCCCCGCGTTAATAAATCACTATGGCCCCACTTGCAATTGCCTTTGCGGGTAGCCCTAGCATGTGCTCGACCATGCTTTGCGCCCACCGGCAGCTGTCGCCGTTGTATTTTAGTAATTGGCTTGTATACGTATCATCGAAGATGGGTGCTATGTAGAGTAGTATTTCAGTGGCAAGCGAATAAAGAGTTGGGATCCGGCGTGGTGCATGCGCCATGCACAAGAAAATGTCAAAAAATGTCCAGTATTTAAATGGTTGATTACCTCCTAAAAAGAGGATATCGTGGCATTTAATATTTGTCCGAAAACGAACGGTGCGTATATTACGGCACGATAACAGGGATCGGTTGGTGGGTGGGCCGCGTTCGGTGCGTGTCCACCGTTCCTTTTCCTCCTCTATATAAGCCGTGGCATCGCCCCTTCACTTGTGCCTTTGTTCCGTACCCCTTTTGTGCCTCCTCGCACGCAAAGTAGTCCCGTTCACGGGTCTTCTTGCTCGTCCAAAGTTCATCATGTGTTCTTTGTTCATCCATATGCTCCTCCTCCCTCCCTCCCTCCCTCCCTCTAAGCCTTGTTCTTCCAAGAGAAAAATCCCGAGAAGAGAAGAAAAATCCTGTTTAGGTGGCCAGGCAAGTTCATCATGCGTCTCACCGAAGCAGCAGCTGTTTCTTCTCTCGCGCACAACAGGGGAACCGGCCAGCCTCTGGCCGATCTCTCTTTTGTGTGAGAAGAGAAGGAACGTTGTCGAGACGAGACCAACTCGTGCCCTTTGGAGTTTGGTTTCAGCCGGTTCTTCAGCAGGGAAGAAAAAAAAAATATATGGAACCCATGTATGGCCTCCATCGAACAGAGAGCATCTGGTTCTTCAGTTCAGCCGGTTCTGGCTTCCTTCTAGGTCAGGTAAATATCAGTGGTTCTGCCTTCCTTCCTTCTAGGTCAGGTAAATATCAGTGGTTCACTGCTTTTAATTGTATTTTTGAGCTCTTTTGTTGACTGATTTTTTTTTTCCTGGATTCATAGGCTTAGTTCAGCTGGTTCTGCTTTTCTGCCAGGGCAGTTCAGCTGGTTCTGCCTTGCTCTTCTCAGCAGGAACACTCTAAACACGCCTCCAAACCGAGCCGGCCAGCAACTCCTGACCACCCGATCGAACCAACACGAGATCCAACGGTTGCCAGACAGACGAGATCGAACAAACACGCCCGACGCTGTGAGCCCTAACCCCAGCTACAAATACCCCCACCATCCCGCAGTCTCTCCCTTCCTCCCCCTCCCATTTCCGCCGCCGCCACCGCTGGAGAGAACTAGACGACGCCAGAAGCCCCTGCCCCACGTTCGATCCGGCTCTCAGGTGAACTACTACCTGATCTCCTCCCCTTGCCGTCGAGATCCTGTTACTCTCGAGATCCCGATCTGTTAATCCCCTCGTTTTCGTCGTAAATAGATCGGTTTCTTCCCCCAATCGCGAGATCCACCGACTAGCCGTCGAGATCCTGTTACTCTCGAGATCCCGTTCTGTTAATCCCCTCGTTTTCGTGGTAAACAGATCGGTTTCTTCCCACAATCGCGAGATCCACCGACTAACTATGGAGTTTGTCGTCTAGAATTGGTTAGGTTTGTTGTTTGATCTCTGCTCCGGATTTGGTAATGCTCTTAGATCTGGGTTGGCGATTAATTCCGTCGTCCTCGTGATTGTAGATCAGCTTATTCCCCACACTCTCGAGATCCAACGTGTAGTTATGGCGTTTCTCGTGCACAAATTGCTGGATTCGTAGGTTGATCCCCCCATTCTCTAGACATATCGATTAGGTATACCCTTTGCCCGTGTAGAAACTGTTTACTTCTTAGATTGATCTGTGCCCGGATCTGGTAGGTGCTCTGAGAACTGGGTTGGGATCTCCTTCAACATCAGATCGTTGGCAATGTAGCCTTCAGGAGCTAATTTCGTAGGTTGAACTGTGTCCTTCCAGCAAGTTAGCCTTGAGGAGCTCGTTCTTAGATTGCTGTGTTGTGTATCCTGTAGGTTGCATTGTGTTCGCTGTGTTCTGTATCCTGTATATGCTTATCTCACTTCTCTTCTCACTATTGAATTGTGGACAGTTCTTGATAGAGAAGATAGATCTTTCCCTTCTGGAAGCTTTATACACTGTGCTTGAATCTGATCAATTTTGGTTTTGTTTAGCCCAGGTTTCGTCTGTTAACTCAGTACTTGCTCAGTAAAAACTAATTACTATTTGTAACACTGCACTAAAAACTAATTACTATTTGTTTGAATTTGATTGCTGCTTTCTCTTTAACCATCTGCTTATACTGTGGTAGTAATTGAAGCTGCTAACACTATCTGCTTTACTCTGTTAGCAGATTATGCCCTTTATTTATGTCTTTGCATTCCTTTTGATAATTTTGGTTTTGGCAGTTTTGCGATGGCTCGTAACAAGACTGCCAAGAGAGCTGATAGGCACTACACCACTGACGCCCCACCCCGTCGCCGTGTTCCGGAGGAACCGTTGGAGTTCTCTGGAGTTTTTCTTGCTCGGGAAGGTTTATACTTTCTCCCTTTGCATTGTCTCTTCATAACTGCCATGCTATATCCACTTCTTTAATTGTAGACTAGATTCTGTGCCTGATCTAATCAACAACAGGTTGATAATAATGAATTGTTGTTCTGTCCATTTTACAGTGTCCTACTCCCCTATCGTTTGTAGGTTGGATAATTTGCTGTTTGTTTCTTTCTGGCTGTCAAGGCTTATCTAATGTCGCTACCATTTTTGTGCAGTGAGTGCCTACGAGATACTGCCCCGCGTGAAGACTGTCCGCCAGCTGCGCAAGAGAGTGCAAATTCTGAAGGGAGGGACTTATGGCGATGGAACCACCATTTGCTACCCACTGAGTGAGGCTGAAAAGCTTCTGTACGTCTTTTTTTTTTCATGTGTTACTGCTTTTCTCTTTCGAAAATAGTGTGACTGTTTAATGTGCTTGTTTGCTGTTTTAGGGTTATGATCTGCTCTGTAGTTTTATTCTGATGTGGCTTTTTTTCTCTGACCAGTTTGAACTCTATTGGTGGGGCTGAACCAGTCGTGGAGGACGAAACTCTTATCTGCTGAACTAGTTTGAACTCTTGAGTAGTAATGAGGTAACTATCTTTTTAGCTTTGATTGCTGGTACTCATAATCAGGAACTGTGGCTCTTCACCTATGTATTCTTACTTGCATTCACCCTCGTTTTGCAGGACTTTTGCCGTACCCAAGACCAGTGCCTTTAAAATTTATTAAGATGTTAAGGATAGTTTGCTATATGCACTATTATTTCGTTAAGATGTTATGGCTGGTACATTAGTACTATGGTGATACCTCTATCGTTTTGCGCTTTGGTAAATTACTGGTGGCTGTACGCACTCTTATTTTGTTAAGATGTTGGTATGGCTGGTACATTATTACTCTTGGTGATACCGCAATAATTTTGCATGGCTAACGTTGTTGCTGCCTGCTGCTGCTGCTTTTTTCCCTGCTAGGTCATTTTCACGCTTGTTTCTCTAGATCATAATTAAACGCTGAGCTGCTGATAGTTATAGGTCAATGTGGATGCTTTCTCGAGTATAATTGCGTATTTGAGCTTTCTTCGTGTTTGATCCTGATTTTGCACTGTGATTCCCTGCCACAGTATGATTTCTTTAGATCATAGTTTTTTCGTTGTCAAAAGAACGTCGAGTCGTTGGAAGTTGGAGCTCAATGTGAGTGGTTTTATTGATGCTTGTACTCGATTCATCTTCTGTTGTGCCGTAGTGATGATTATTTTGGCACAGTTGAGTGATCATCTTGTATTGTTGGTTTGGTTTGGTTATAGTTCGCAAAGCTGAGTATTTGATTGTTTTGCTTGTAAGGCGATTTAAAATCCCTGTGATTTCTGGTATTTTTAGTGCCACACCAACGTTGCCTCTTATTTCATAAAGAGTATGGTCTACCGTTCGTTCCTTGTTTTTCAAAATAATGTCCAGTTTCCCTGGTACCAGATCACATTTCGTTTACTCCTAAGTACGTAGTATTAGCGAGCCGGATGGCTGAATTTGTCCCTCGCCGAAAACTAGCTCTTGTCGTTGGTGGGACGTGATCGCACACCCACACCAAACCAAGCTATCACTGCCATGCCTGACAAAAACTAGAGGGCCAATTGAGTGTTGCCTCACCGCATGGCTGCACCCTGCCGTGGATGAAGGTCGACCAGAGTAATTTTCGTAGACAAGACCAGGTCTGCTCTCTGATGCTTGATTGAGCATTATCTGGAGCATTGCAAGTTTCAGCTTTAGCACGTCAGCTGTTTCAGATCAAGTAGACCTTACAAGTTTTAGATTTAGGCCAACTCTACCGGGTGACTATATCTTGTCCGGCCCCGTCCGTTTGGGGCAAAACGGACAAACGAGGCGGCCCAGCGCGCGACGGCCCGGACCCATCTGGTCTGTTTTGTGTCTGGGCCGACCCATTTCGAGCGCAAACTTGCGCCAGTTTTGGGTCACGGCGGACAGCGAACGGACGCTTCGAACGTCCGCGCCGGGGCCGCGTGGCAAGTGGCCACCTACCTCCCACCTGTCAACACAAATGCGCACGGGCGGGTGGCCCCATCTGTCATCCGGCCATCGAACGGTTGCCGTCCTTCTTGAATGAGACCCGTGGATCGGTCATCGTCCTCACTTCCCCACGCCGGCCCCTCTCTATCCCTCGAAAGCCGACACACCCAAACCCTAGCCACTCCTCGTCCTCGAGCTCGCCGTCGGGCGGCAACCATGGGTCTCTGGAACCGCACGACCACGAGGCCGGCTCCTCCTTCGGCCGCCGTTGCGGATCCGTTAAAAAGGAGGAGCCCACGTCGGTACCGCGCTCCTCCCGTCGAGCCCCCGCGTCACCGCCGCGCTCATCCCGTCGAGCCCCCGTACCGGCCCCCCTTCACCATTGCCATTTGGCCCGCCGGCGAGCGCGACCGGCAGTACATCTGCGCGGACGTGTGCCGCAGGTACTAGAAGACGAGGATGCCGGTCCCGTGGAGCGACGCCCACCTCCCCAAGGGATGGCACCTCTTCGCGGATTGGGTCCCCATCCCGCCGGTGCCGGCGACCGGCCGTGCCCGACGCGATGAGATCGCGCGCCGCCGCCGCCTCCTCCCCGATGACCTGTATTACGACCATAGGTACGGCCCCGACTCCCCGTTGTGGGACACATGGCTCAGATTTAGCACGACGGCGTGCGGCGGCCCCTACGCCGCCGCAGAACGTGTCGAGGCGCGGAGGCCCGCGCAGAGGCGCTGCGGTGTGCGGCGGCTCGACGCCACGCCGTCGCTTTCCCGTCTTCGTCGCCGCCCCCTCCTCGCGATGGCGGCGGAGGAGGCCCGTCTCCTGTAACGTGTCATGGACGACTCATGGACGACTCCATGAACACGCACGACGAGCGGCAGTGGGACGGCCTGGAGAAGGCCATAGCCTCTCGTCGCCGGAACGCCGCTTTCTGAGCCGCGGTGGCGGTATCACGGCGAGCCGATGGAGAGACCCGCGGCCGCATTCGAGCAATTGCTAGGCTAAAGTGCGGTGGTCTCGCATCGCCCGGAGATGGCCGCCGGCGTGGCGTGAATCGTGCCCCACTCCGCCATGATGGCCGTCAGAGTGGAGGCGTCGCCGCCGGAGGAGGTGGTGCAGGCACCTCCGGCCGTCCAGCCCGCCCTCGTCTACCATGCACCGCCGCCCCACCTCTGGACGCCGCCGAACTATGTCGACCTCGTGAGCGAAGATGACGACACCGGCGGTCAGTGAAGACGGCGACGGCCACGGCACCGACGGGCGCGACAGGAGCGCGCGGGAGGAGTTTTTTTTATTTTGTTATTTGTTATTATGTTAATTATGACACTGGGCCTTTTAAGTGGCAGTTGAAACTGGGCCGTTTGTGGCCGACCCCTATATATGTTTTATGTTTTCTTAAAATGCGTTTATTTGCTTTTTTAGTTATTTCATTCTAGTTTTTTAATTTTTTTTATTCCCGTCCATCCCGGACACGATTTGGGATGCGGCCGCGCGGTGGGCGCACGCATGACCCATCGGCGTCCCAAAGGAACAAATTCCGGCCAATCTGAATGTCTGTTTGGGGTCGCGCGGTGGAGTTGGCCTAAGGAGCAAATGTAGAACTCAGATTGTAAACTGTTTTGAATAGTTCTCAATTAGAGATCTGCAATTTCACCAACAGGGTCAGAGTAGACATTGATGTTCCGAGCGTGTATATAAGAGGATCGGGCAAGTATGGTCGTATGATGTAATTTTTTAGCACATTACACATTTTGCAAATATGATAATATCTGCTCCCTCTGTTTCTAAATATAAGTTTTTTAAGACATTTCAAATGGATTATATTTGATGAAATCTCTTGAAAGACATACTTCCTCCGTTTCGAAGTATTGGTCTTTCTAACAAGTGACTATATGAAGCAAAATGATTAGAATCTACACTCTAAAATGTTAGAAAGAAAAATATTGGAAACGGAGAAAATGTCTAGAAAAACAAATATTTGGGAACGAAAATATCTAGCACTCACCCGCCTCGGCGGCCAGGCGGCCACCATCTTTCTCCTCCGTCCTATCACACCCGTCGTCCAACCCCGCATCCGAAGTCAAAGTTTTGATGCGCCTGCTCTGAATCAGGCGGTGGATGCGGGAGATGGGGAGGTTCGCGCGGCAGCACCGAGTGCATCCGCCGCCGCCACAACGCCGACGGCGCCATGTAGTCTTGCTCGAGCCGACAGAGCTCGCGGCCCTGCGCCTGGAGGTCGGCGTCGACCCGTACTGGGTGCCGCCTCAAGGGTGGAAGCGCGGAGACCTCGTGTCCGCCGACGGCTACGCGCTCAAGGCAAAGATGCAGGTGGAGGAGCTCACCAAGGAACTCGCCGGAGTAAAAATGTCTCTTTTCCCCCCTTCTCCTGTCATCTTCTCTTGCAATTTCTTCTTTTCTGTCATCTTCTCTTGCATTTTCTTTCTTCTCCTGTCATCTTCTCTTGCAACTTCATCTTCTTCTTCTTCTTCTTCTTCTTCTTCTTCTTCTTCTCCTGTCATCTTCTCTTCGAATTTCTTCTTCTTCTTTGCAAATTAACTAGCAATGCCAGTGTTCTGTTAAGACTGAATTTTCTTACATTTCTGTATGAAGGCACTTGTGCTGAATAATGCAATGCTAATTTGTGCTGCAGTTGATTACTTGTGCTGAATTATCAACATTTTTGCATACAGTAAGTAGCAATGCTAGTTTTGTGTTGGCACTGAATCCTGCCTGCTCTGAATTTGTGTATGAAGGCACATGCAGCAGCTGGTGAAGGCGCATCAAGGCACAATGAACAATGAAGTGAAACCTCAGATACTGAAAGCCTGCATTGCTCATGAGCCTTATCAGGTGACCACACTTATCTGTCCTGAGATATGCATCTCTTTCCTTTGCATCTCTCTGTTTGCATCATGTATATTTGCTATCAAAATTACATCTCCATCATGTACATTTGTCCTGAGATAGTCTTGGACTTTGGTTGCCTCATAGTACTACTCCAATGCATCAGAAATTTGTGAGATACTGGAGCAGGTTTTCCTTTCCAATGCATGGTACACACCAATCTTTCTCAGCTTTGCTCTCACATTTTTTACACCGAGGTTAAGGTGGATGTTTAGGCAAAGCACCTTTCTATTTCCATTGATGAGCTGCAGATATATAGCAAAGTACACTTGACATAGGTAGTTTTATTAATCATCATCCGAATGCATATCTCTTTCCACTAGTGCTGTAAGAATTGCAAAGTTTACTTTCTTTTTGTTTGTTCCATGGTATGGTTCCTTGAAGGCAGGTGGATAGCTGATCTTGAACTCTTGATGATCTTATTTGCAGGACAAGTATGAGTGTGTGCTGAAGGCCAATGGCAATCTGGAAAAGCAACTTCTGTCCTTGGAGGTACACTTTAACTGCTGCAACTCCTCACTCCTCAGCTTAAATTCATCATACTTGTCTACTCCAAGTGAATAACATATCCACTCATGTTACCCCAAGTGATGTCAGTAACTGAACTGGTTAAGTGGGCGACAGTTAGACACTGACATGGATCAGTAGATGAACAGTATGACCAATTTGAGGATCCATAGGAAGTCTAACCAAAATGTTTGACCAATGCTTTTTTGCTTTCACAAATTGGATATTCTTGCATGTGTTGATTGTGTTAGATTTTTACTCATTCAGTTGCTGTGATTGTGCAGTTTGAGCTGGCCCCAAGAAGGGGAGAACCTGATGTAACTCGTATAACTGCCAAGAAGGGGAGTAGCTGAAGTTTGCTGGTCGCAGATAAATCTTTTTGCTGAAAGTAAATCTCCTGTGTGTTATTCTGAATTTTTTGCTGAAAGTCAGTCTCCATGTGTTATTCAGAATTTTTTCTCCCATGATAAAACTTTAGCTGAATCTTTTCAGTTAAGTGAAACCTTTTTCTTCAATTTAAACTAAATGAAACTTTTGCATTAGAACTAAATGAAAAAATTTCAGCTAACTTTAACTGAATATTTTCAGTTAACTGAAAATTTTCAGTCAAAGTTAACTGAAAATTTAAAAAACAGTTAAATGGAAATATTCAGTTAGCTTTAATTGAAAATTTTGAGTTAGAGTTAACTGAATATGATCAAATGATAATGCTAACAAATATTTCCGGTTAGTGAATCCCTTGAACTAATTTTCAATTAAAGTTAACCGAAATGATAATGCTAACAGATGCTATTGTTTTCAGTTAACTTTTTCAGGAAGGGGCCGTGGTCTCCTCAGGAGGACCAGAGACTGAGGGACTACATCCTCAAGCATGGCCTTGGCTGCTGGCCCTGCAAAGGCAGGTGATCTCTCTCTCTCTCTCTCTCTCTCTCTCTCTCTCTCTCATGCATGGTAATTGCTGCCTGCCATTGCTTGCAGAACATGTTATGGCTGGAGTACTAGTTCAGTAGCATTAGCAATAATTTGATGAACTTGCGTAGTTTATAATGTTTTTTTTTTGTATTTAGCTTGGAGTTCTACTTGGAACCTTACAAATGCTAGTGTTTCTAATGATAATGCTAAATGCTAGTGTTTTCAGTTAACTTTTTCTGAAACTACTCCTCTGTCAATGGTTACAAACAAATTATGTACTCCTTCTCACAAATGGTTTTAACTGAAAATTTCATCACGCTACTGTGACATCTACTAAAAATTTCAAACAAATGAAAGGAGTACTGTAGTTACAAATGGTGTCGTCTACAGTACTCATTTTTTCTAACAAATGGTTTTAACTGAAAATTTCATCATGCTACTGTGACATCTACTGAAAATTCAAACAAATGAAAGGAGTACTGTAGTTACAAATGGTGACCTCTACTGTACTCATTTTTCAGTACATCTACTGTGGCATCTACTGCACTCATTTTTCAGTTAACTGTAATCACAAACAAATAGAGCCAGGCACATGCTACTGTAGTTACAAACAAATGGAGTAGATGGTTACAAACAAATGGAGTATAAGATGCAAGCAAATGAAGAAGATGCAAAGCATCATTTGTAAGACTATAACTAAACAAATCTTCTTATCCTTCATTTTACTCATACACATGCTCATGATCCTGTTAACACATGCTCATGCTCATTTTACTCATGCACATACTCATGATCTTCTTAGTTAAGATTGTAACTACTTCATTTGATTGCATGATCTCTATTTGTATGCATGCTCATAAGATTGTAACTGGAGTAAATTTCAGTACAATATGACGGTGAACATGCTCATGATTTCTATTTGAATGCATGTCCTTCGAGTAGTCACCGCCTGCATCTTGAATGGGATCTTCTTCCATGTTGAAATCACCATCCTGGTCATCATGACCTCCTCCAGGTACGTCCTCTTCTTCAGCTGGAATACAATTCAAATCAAAATTCATTTTGGAGTACTCCAAGTTACTGATCTGTTGTTCTGATCCCCAAGTTACTCCATTCAAACAAATGTGCTGATCTGATCTGCTGTAGTTGTTGTTGATCAGGGATGTAGTTCCTGTTGATCTGGAGTAGTTGTTGTTGCTGATCTGATATTGTTGTACTGTTGCTAATGTGATCTGCTGTTGCTACTGCAGAAATGCTGGATCTGCTGCTGCTGCTGCTGCTCGCTGCAGGATCTGATGATCAACCGGAGATGTTGCTGCTCAAGTCATGGCGACGACCAACTGGAGATGATGGCATGACGCTGATGATCTGCTGCTCAACAAGGTGCTGCTGTGACGTGCTGATGATCTGCTGCTCAACGTGGTGATGGATCTGGTAGTGCCTGGGGCAGGTGATGGATGGACGACAAGGAGAAGCTGGGGCAATGAGGAGGAGCTGCGGAGGGGGGAGCCTGGCGGAGGGGCGGATGGAGGAAGACGACGATCTCAAATTGGGGGTAGTTCTATACTTTCCTACATTACGGTACAGAGGTAGTACTTGCTAATAAACGTATTAAGGCTTCTGTCCATCTGATAATACACCGCGGAGAAGCACGAGACGAACGACTGGCTGAAGAGTCGTAAGCCCGGCTCTCAAAAAACAGCCTCATATTGTTGTTTGGTTGCCTGCATATGGACTTCTTGCATTAGGGGATCAACTTTGGCACGTTGTTTGGTTGCCTGCATTGTCTCGACGCATGCAACTACATGCTGTTTGGTTGCCCGCATGGGGTATGGTTAAGAGCTAGCACTTGCACTTAGCACACAGGGTTAAGAGCTAGCAGAGGAAGGGGGAGAAGAAATGTAGTGTGCACTGGACCATGGCGACTGCGGTGGATAGTGGCCGTGGCACCGTTTCTGACATGACGAGCATGAAGTCGTGGACGAGTGACCCCGTCGGCGGCACGGCGAGCGACACCATTGGCGAACTAGTTGTGGTGCTCGCGCAAAGACAGTGGACAGAGGAGGATAATGTAGTGCTCGCGCCATGGTATCGTCAATGCAGTGGACGAGAGAGGAGGCCGAGATGATTGACGCCGGAAACGACTCCAATGTAGTAGGGCGAGAGAGAGGAGCGAAGATGATCGACCCCGTCGCGGCGCGGCGAACTGTAGTGTGCATGGAGGCATAGGACACAAGAAAGCAGTGTGCGCGTCATTACAACGTCAGTGTGGTAGGAGGACGACAGAGAGTAGGCCGAGAGGAGCGACGCCGAAAATGACTCTAGTGTAGTAGCACGCGGGCAAGGAGATCAAGGGGGAGGGCTTCGGCGTCGAGAGGGACGAATAGGAGGGCTCGGAGTAGAGGACAGAGGAGCTCGACATGGCGGCGTTAGTGCAATAGACTGCTGTTCAAAGAGAGATGAAGCTACGATCGTCGAAACCAAAAATTTCCAACACCAATGTTGTGAGAAACTGCGAGATTAGGCTGCTGGTCAAAGGAAATTTCAAATGATCGATCGTGCGCGACGAATCTGACAAAGTTTGTCCAGAATAGCTTCAAACGGGAACACAAGATTAAGAACTTACGACCGACGAAACTACGAACCGATCGCCTGAATGAAACCGTAGCATTGATGTGCATCTTTTTCGTGTAGAGCTTATCACGAATCGAAGTATCGTTGTGTAGATCAGAGGGGCATGGAAGAGAGGAGATTAGAGAGGAGCTTAATGGAGGTTGAAAAAGATACCACGTAAACACCTAGCATCCCTCCAGTTTCTCCTCGTGCAGGGGCCCGCTTGCTGTGCTTCTGCTCGGCCTGGCTCGAGAGAAAGTGCTGATCTGAGCGTTTCCAGCGAGCCAGGTCTAGAGGTACTTTAAAAAGCGTGCGATGCATGACCAATAATGTATGCGGACTACCAAATAGACCGAAACCTTCTCGCACGGGTCTGGTTGGACCTTATGCGAACCAAACACACCCTTAAAAATGCTGGTCCTCAAGGCGTTGTTGGTCCAGAATCCGCGCCATAACGGCCTACCTACGTTGCTACCCGTGTGAGCGCAACCAAGCCCGATACGACAGATTGCAGATCACGAGGAGTGCGGCCGGAGGGGATACCGCCCGCGAGCACATGTGCTCGCGCTCAGAAGATCACTTTCGGATTGTCTAAAAAAAAGAAGAAGATCACTTTCAGTCCTCAAGGCTCAAGCCGTCTTTCCTATTCTGAAATAATCGTTTCTTTGATGACTTGAAACATAGTTGAAAGCATAAAAAACAGAATGAACTGTTCTTCAAAAGAAGAAGCTACCTGGCCCAACCACCACACCATTCGGCCTAATCTGTACCCATATCAGTTACAACATCTTCCGTTTCCAAGTTTTCAACTCCTTTCTTATACAAAATAGGATTTCGGATTGGTCTTCATTTTGTTCTGTTTTGTCCAATTTTTTATCATAGCATATACAACATCTTCCGTTTCCAAGTTTATGCTAATTTGACCTATGAGGGACAAGTTAGGAATTTTTTTTATCATACTGTAAATGAGGGACAAGTTAGGATTCTGGCGTAAATGAGGGACATTCAATATACCTGATGTTCGAGTTCCATAAGTACCCCGCACTGTTTACCTATTTATTCTACAATTCTCATGGCTTGAAAAATCCTAGACTTACGGATAAACGGTTATGTATTACAATACATCTACAGGCATAGGTGCCTTCTCTCTATTAAACCCCACTCCCTGAATTTCAGGGTTTGGGCCTTGTGATGTCCAACCACTAACTCCCAAGTGAGTCCAGAGAATCCGTAGCTTTTTGCTCCGTAAGTGTAGCGTTGATGGAGATGCTCTAAGCCACCTCTGCCGGCAGCAACAGGAAGCTCTATAGAGATAGATCAAGACGCTAAATAGGATTTTCACAAAATACATACCTTGATAAAGTTTTGAAGAAGTTTAAAATGGACCAGTCAAAGAAGAAGTTCATGCCTGAGTGCAAGGTATGAAGTTGAGTAAGACTCAAAGCCCGACCACGACAGAAAAATATAAAGAGAATGAAAGTCATTCCTTATGCCTCAGCCATAGATTCTATAAAGCATGCCATGCTGTGTACAAGACCTAATGTGTGCCTTGCCACATGTCTGGCAAGGGGGTACAAGAGTGATCCAGGAGAGGATCACTGGACATCGGTCAAAATTATCCTTAGAGGAATAAGGAAATGTTTCTCGGTTATGGAGGTGATAAAGAATTCGTCGTAAAGGGTTACGCCGATGCAAGCTTTGACACTAATCCAGATGACTCTGAGTATCAATCTAGATGCGTATTGAACATAGGAGCAATTAGCTAGAGTAGCTCTATGCAAAGCATTGTAGACAAAGAAATTTGCAAAGTACACACAGATCTGAATGTTGCAGACCCGTTGACTAAAACCTTTCTCATAAGCAAAACATGATCACACCTTAGAGTGTTAATCACATAACGATGTGAACTAGATTATTGACTAGTAAACTCTTTGGGTGTTAATCACATGGCGATGTGAACTAGATTATTGACTCTAGTGCAAGTGGGAGACTGATGGAAATATGACCAAGAGGCAATAATAAAATGGTTATTATTATATTTCCTTAATCATGATAAAGGTTTATTATTCATGCTAGAATTGTATTGATCGGAAACCTAAATACATGTGTGAATACATAAACAAATACCGTGTCCCTAGTAAGCCTCTACTACACTAGCTCGTTAATAAAAGATGGTTAAGGTTTCATAACCATGGACATGAGTTGTCATTTGATAACGGGATCACATCATTATGAGAATGATGTGATGGACAAGACTCATCCGTTAGCTTAGCATTTGATCGTATAGTTTATTGCTACTGCTTTCATGTATGTCAAATACATATTCCTTTGACTATGAGATCATGCAACTCCCGGATACCGGAGGAATGCCTTGTATGTTATCAAACGTCACAACGTAACTGGGTGATTATAAAGATGCTCTACAGGTATCTCTGAACTCCGAAGGTGTTTTGTTGGGTTGGCATGAATCGAGATTATGATTTGTCACTCTGAGTATCGGAGAGGTATCTCTGGGCCCTCTCGGTAATACACATCATAATAAGCCTTGCAAGTAAATGACTAATGAAGTTAGTCTCGGGATGATGTATTACGGAATGAGTAAAGAGACTTGCCGGTAACGAGATTGAACTAGGTATAGAGATACCGACGATCGAATCTCGGGCAAGTAACATACTGACGGACAAAGGGAATTGTGTATGTTGTCATAACGGTTCAACCGATAAAGATCTTCATAGAATATCTAGGAGTCAATATGGGCATCCAGGTTCCGCTATTGGTTATTGACAGGAGAGGTGTCTCAGTCATGTCTACATACTTGTCGAACCCATAGGGTCCGCATGCTTAATGTTCGTTGACGATATAATATTATATGAGTTGTCATTTGGTGACTGAATGTTGTTCAAAGTCCCGGATGAGATCACGAACATGACGAGGAGTCTCGAAATGGTCGAGAGGTAAATATTGATTTATAGGACGATGGTATTCGGACACCAAAAGTGTTCCGGAGGGTATCGAGTACTTATCAGGTCACCGGAAGGTGTTTCGGGACCCTGGGCAAAAGTTATGGGCCTTATGGGCCAAGAGAGGGAACACACCAGCCACAAGGGGCTGATGCGCACCCATAGCAGGCCGTCCTAGGAGGAGAAGGAAAGAGGGAAAGGGAAAGGAAAGTGTGGATTAGGATTCCCACTTCCTTCCCTCCCCCATCTTTCCTTCCCCCTTGGTTATATATGGCGGGGGGGCTATTCCTCCTACTTGGGCGTCTCCTATAGATTCTCCTCCCTCCCTCCCACCTATATATGTGGGGAGGGGGCACCACAACAAGACACACCATTGTCTTAGCCGTGTGCGGCGCCCCCGTCCACCATTTACTCCCCTGATCATATTTTCGTAGTGCTTAGGCAAAGCCCTATGGAGATCACTTCACCATCATCGTCACCATGCCGTCGTGCTGACGGAACTGATGTACTACCTCGACGTCTTGCTAGATCAAGAAGGCGAGGGACGTCACCAAGCTAAACGTGTGTAGAACACGGAGGTGCCATGCATTCGGTACTTGAGCGGTTGAAGCACGAAGAAGTTCGACTACATCAACCACGTTGTGAAATGCTTCCGCTTACGGTCTACGAGGGTACGTAGACACACTCTCCCCCTTGTTGCCATGCATCTCCATGGATAGATCATTGCGTGTGCGTATATTTTTTTGTTTTCCATGCAACATTTCCCAACATCCTTGGTCTTGGTGAGGGCGCCGGACATCGATCCACTATCGCACTTCTCAATCCAGGAGAACACATGGAGGAACTTGAACTCTTTGTCGCTGCTGTCCTGGAGATACATGGTGAACATTCGAACCATCTGCACAGCCGAAGAACAAGTGTCGGCGACGTACATGGCGGAATGAAGGTAGAGTTGGCGGCTGTACATACCTGACCCTCGACGTTGGTGCCACTTTCCACGCGAACCGCGATCTTCTCGATGATCCTGTGCCATTTGTTGCAGGCCGCCTGGATGATCCCCCAATGGTTCGACATGGCCTTTGCGCCGTGCTTCATGTGAATGATGTCGAAGTAGGGGTCGACAAGCTTGCGCTCATCGAACGCCGACTGGATACGCATCCAGTACGTGTCGGCATTCTGGTTCGTGCTAGTGACCGGCTCGATGCTGACGGTTTTCCATGCTTCGGTGAGGCACTCGTCTACTTTGGACATCCACTTGACGCGCGGCTCGCCCGTCCTGGCATTGGGCCCACGCTTCTTATTTTTCTATTTCCTCATCGGAGCCGGCTCCACCTCCTCCTCCTCCTTGGTGTCGTCGAGCTCGTCGTCCATGTCATCGATGGTGTCAACTGTGTCGTCTTGCTCGTGGAAGCTGGGGTAGGAGGTGGCGGCGATCGAGCCGCTCGTGATGATCTCTTCCATGTTAGCGTCTGTTGGGTCGGGGTTGCCGAAATGCACCAAGGCTTGCGAGAAGGGCAGGGCGCCACGCCATAGAGGCGGCGTCGGCGAGGCTGTGTACGCCAGCGGCGAGTTGGTGTATGGGGGGTACAGGACGCCGGCGAACGTGGGCGATGGAGTGCGTTGGTTGGGGTTCAGGCCGGAGGAAGAGGCATGCTGGCCATGTGGAAAGGTGATGTTGGGGTTGAATCCACCATGTGCGTCACCGTCGGAGTAGCCTGGCGAGGGGGTGCAACCCCAGGGCGGCGGTGGCGGTGAGAAGTTGGCTGGCGACACGATGCTATGCTGGCTCCACATAGCTTGTGGGCTGTGGCCGCCGGGCGGATTCATCATCCCTGCGCGAAACACCTTGACCTACTCAGCCGCCGCAGCAGCAGCCGCAGCAGCCGCCGCTGCCGCTGCGGTAGCGTCTCGGGATTTCTTGGTGTTGAACCTGTTCCGCCGGTCGGCAGTGATGGCCTCCCGGCATTGAACCTCCACCCTCCACTTGTTGTTTGACATGCCCGGTGGTTTTGGCATCAGCGCCCTCGGCTTCCTCTGCTTCGGCTGGGTGGAATCGGCAGCCGCGACTACGGCGCGAGGGGCCGAGTACTTCTTCGGCGGCATGGCGGGACGACGTCCAGATGGCGGGGAGCGGGAGGAGAATTGTGGGAGAAGAGGGGCGAAGGGGGGAAACAATGAGAAAAAGGAGGGAAAAGTGGGGGAACAACGGGAAAAGGCTTGCCTCTCGCTGATAGAGCGGACCCACGTGCCTTTTCGCTTCTCCGGTGCCCCCAGGTGCCCCCTAGGGGATGGGTTCGGCTGAGGTTCACCGATTGTTATTTGGCGCAAACCGGCGACAAACAAGGACCTGGGGGCGCGACCAGGCCAATTTTTTGCCGCTGACGCTAAAAAAGAGCCCTGGGGGGGGGCATGTGTGTGTGTGTGTGTGGGGGGGGGGGGGGTGGTGGAGATGCTCTAAACTTCCTAAACTCGATAAGAGAAGGGCATCGACTATAGGCAGGTGAGGAAGGCTACAACAAAATAGTGTGGCAGTGGGAGAATAAAGGAGTGTTGTCTTCAAAATGTCGAAGGTTCTCGAAATAGGCATTCGCTCCGTTTTCTATATAAAGCAATCATCGAACCAAGTACACGGCCGAACGATACAATATGGTGAGGTAGCCCTCATACAATGCCGATCCCAAGACAACCAGATCACGTAGACCATGCCTACGCTACCAAAAGAAAGCATAGGAAAAACCAAGTACAACGTCACACAAATACCTAAACACCTAAGCTCCACGACAACGCCCCCAGGAGGGAGAAAGGCGCAAAATACCGCCGCTGCAGAGTCCAGAGCGGACAAAGGTCTTCACTTGGAACCCTGGCACAAGGAGGAGCACCATGATGACATCTTCAAGAAGATAGTGGCGCCCGCGAGCGTCGCCATCGCAGGCAACTAAGCGTAGAGCTTTCGCTCGGCAGCTCCCCATACCAGCATGAGGTCTTCAGGACAAGCACACCGAATTCCGTTTCCCTGCTCCGGATCAGAGCGACACCACTACCGAAGACAGGGAGAGTGCCCGAGCCACCACCGAGAGAGAGAGAGAGAGAGAGAGAGAGAGAGAGAGAGAGAGAGAGAGACTACTAGGGAAAAGCCTATACATAGAATCTTATCTGCAGCGCGCTTCAAAATACCACGCTACTGCTACTTAGCAGCAGCAAGCGTGTCCGCCAAATGCGCTCTTGACTTGGAAGTAGCGATGGCGCGTTTGAGGAATACTGGCCATCTGCTATAGTTGCCATGACCTTGGCCCCCGCTAGCTATAGCGAAGCGCGTTACACCAGTGAGCGCCATGCTACTTGCGTTAGCATGTAGCGCTTTTGCCAAACAGCGCTACAACTATCCCTACCTTACCCCGGCTCGCTTGCGCCTGATTCCTCTCCTCCTTCCTCCCCAATTCCCGACCCGCCCGCCACCGCCGTCTCCCCGACCCGCCTCGCCGCCGTCTCCACCGACCCGCCTCGCCCGCGCCTCGGTGCCGCCGTCTCCCCGACCCGCCTCGCCGCCGTCTCCCCGACCCGGCCGCCTCGCCGCCGTCTCCCCCTACCGGCCGCCTCGCCCGCGCCTCGGTGCCGCCGTCTCCCCGACCCCATCTCTCTCCCGCCCTCTGTAAGCACTCTCCCTTCCGATCCTCTCTCCCTTCTCGATCCTCTTCTCTGCTTAGTATGAACCCTAGGTATTTAGTGCTAGTTAGTATGAACCCTAGGCTATTTTTAGTGCTAGTTAGTTAATTACTTAGATGGTAATTAGGGCAGTAGTTCTTAGGTACTAATTAGTTAGTAAGAATTAGGTACTAATTAGGTACTAGAATATTTTTATTTATAGTATTATTTTTAGTAAGAACTAGTTGAATTAATAGAACTAGTTAGTAAGAACTTGTTTCTATTTTTTAGTTAAAAGCAATTTTTCCCGCCTCGGCGTGGGCGATGCCTATCCGCATCCTCGTCGTCGAGTCGGCGGAGGATTTACACCTGCTTGACCAGATCGGCCATGTTTGGGACCTGGCTCCGGGTGGTCTGGAGGCGCTACCTACCGGGGGCGAGGTTGGTGAGGAGCCAGCACTGTCGTTGACCGAACCTTGCTTGGTGGCGGTCGCGTGGGCGATGGCGATCTAGAGGCTCGAGGACTCGCGGAGGTGGTGCGTCACCGTGTCGATGAGGAGGACGCGCACGTCCGTCGCTACTTGTTTGCGTTGGAGCACGAGCCGTTCTCCAATACTGGCAGGTTCTCGGGATCTCACTTTGGAGCTATGATCCCGTGATGGTGCCTTCTCTGTGGGTGTCCACCTCCCGCGCCGATACCGTCGTGTGCTAGAGTTTTAGTTGTATTAGTGATGTTATATGTATGACACTATTCGTGATGTATTAGTGACAATATTTTGCAATGCATGAGATGATCTACTTTTGCTTATTGAATGCATGCTAATTTGAGTCCTATAAGATATTTTGAAATGTATATCTTGTGTTGCTCAATATCCAAGTGGCCGGTCATGTTTGCAGGTTACACCTCCGAGTGGCCTATGTTTTGCGGAGTGTTGATTCATTTCCGTTCGGCAAATTTCAGCGCTTCGATATGTCCTATTTTAGCAAAGGTCATGCGGATTTTTCCGTGAATTTTGGCATGACTTGTGCTAGAATATATATGTAGGAAATATCGAGTGCCCCGGATTTGTGTGTTCGATATCTTGGTAGTTGTCTTGATCGATTTTCAATTAATGTTTTAACTATGAACATAGGAAATGTCTAACGACGAGAAGGATTTCGGTATTTGCAAATCTGCGAAGACGAAGCGGCTTTGCTTGACGGAATCTTCCTAGATGATGATAGGCGCTTGACATCAAGCTGGGCGTGAACTTGAAGTGGATCTGATGAAGTCACAACGACAAGTCTTTTTCGTAATTAAGCGTGACATCTGCTTTCATTTGCTTCAACTTATATTTTTTACTATTCTACTAGCGTATCCCCGCCATGCAAGAGTTTTTGTATTGGATAAGATAGGTTTCAGTCATAGTATGGAGGAAAAGAAAGTTTACTTGAAGACCGAGCATGGTTATATTTTCCATGCGAAGTTATACAATTCAGACGACTACACCTATTTTGGATGCAAAACATGGCGAGCACTATGCAAGACTTATGCATTTGAGCCTGGTATGGTTATCACCTTTGATATTCGTCCAGGAAGATGATATTGAAGGTAATACCGACATCCGGGTCAATGTGCAAATGCCTCGATTATACCATTATGTAAGTTTCTCAACCATATTTATGTCTTTGATATTGTTTATTCAAAAATAATTGACAACTACTTTGTATTGTCACTTATTTCGTGCAAGCAAACATGTCCGGCGCTTGGTAGACAGGACCGATATCTTGTCACGGGCTGAACTCAAGCTGCGAGGAGCTCGGTCATTATGTTTCATGGCTTGAGGATCTTGATCTTTGTCAAGACAAATTTTCTTCGTGCATTTAGAAATCTTAGTCTGAAAATGTGCGACCCATAGTGTTCATAATGAACTACGGTCACATCCATTTAGGAAGGATGGTAAGATTTTTACTTTTTATCCTCATTGCATCTTTTCCATACATTATTTTTGAAGCTAAACTTCATTGCTAAGTATGTTACCATACGATGTTCTTCAACAGGACTCCGATGAATGTTGTGCCTTATGGGATCGAGACTAAAGGTGTCATGAGTATTGTCAACTTACGGCCAAGATATCCTACAGCTTACTTTAGTGCATTCAAGATTAGCGACGGATGCTTAATAGTGCAAGACTGGACCAAATATGTGTTGGGGGCGCAGAGAAGTACTAGGGAGCAGCAACTGAGAGCGCCTTCCACGATTAGGAGAGCAGGTTCATCTGCATGCTTCAACTTGATCAAGGAGGAGAGCTATACATGTTTTATGTTCTTTTACCTAAGAGAGAGCAGCAGAGTGAGTAGCAGGAGTGAGTAGTGGCTAGAACTGAGTTTCGAGGATGATGATGTGCTACACTATTACTATGATGATAAAATAGCTAGTGTTCGTGGTAATGACTATGATGTTTATTATTAGCTAGTGTTAGTGGTGATTAAATAAATAATGTTGATGGTAATGACCATGATGATGATTACATATCTTGTCTTTGGCGGATTAGATTCAAGTGGAGGCAACATGTGGTGCACATCGAAAGTACTACTAATCCAAAGTAGATCATGTTTGGATTAGTAGTATACTTTTGACATGCACCACATATTGCCTCCACTTGAACCTAATCCACCTTCATTTAATACACTGTTATGGACATAATGATGTAAACCTCATAACAGCTGGTATTGTACCAATATTTGTATGATGACGCATAAATACACTAAAAATAAAAAAATTATAAAAAAATACTAGTAGCGATGGGTGGGAAACCGCGCAAGTAGATAACTTAGCGATGGCCAGTACTAAACAAGCGCTGCAGCTATTTTACTAGCAAGAGATGCGCGTGATGGCAGCGTTCTTCGCTAAGCATTAGTCAGAAGCGCCTTATTAGTAGCGCGGCCTACCGCGCTACTAGTAGGCACAAAACACGCGCTACTGCTAGGGTTTTCCCTAGTAGTGAGAGAGAGAGAGAGTCCAAGCCACCACCATCTGTCCACATCACAGAGCACCAACCTCGGAAGGAGGAAAGAGAGGGATCTCCTTTCATTCCTATCCCGACATCAATCACGGGATCTAGGTCGACCCCCCCAATAGTTGGGGGCGTCCACACCTGCATCCCCAGCCAGTCCTGGTGGACCGGGAAGGACACAATTATGTGACTACCGATGGTCACCGGCGAGCCTGCTCGCGCGACTCCTCAACTGTGGTCACCAGCGTCAATCTTCCCAATAGGATAGGGAGGACCCTACCACCACCACCAACCACCATACCCGCGAGGAGAGCAGAGCACCACCCGCGAGCAAATCCTGGGCCAAGCCAGACCTCTCCTACCCAAAGCTCAAGCTTCGATCGCCCTAGGCCCCGGACTGACCCGTCCGAGCACGAACCCTAGATCTGCACCATCCTATCGGATCAAACCCCAGAGAAGGAGGGCCGCACAACCACCCCATGCTGCAAGCACCATACCAGGCGAGGTGCACAGCCACACTGCTGCCACCCACCCGCTAGGAGGCCCACAAGGACCCCTCCACCTCCCTGTGCCACTAGGCGGCCGCCCAGCGACAGATCCGGCCGGATCTGGCTGGACCCCAGCCCGCCCGCACCACCATTGGCCGTCGGCCCTATGCACCACCACTAGCCCACAGCAACAACCGCGCTTGGCCAATAGAGCTGCTCGAGCCAGGCCACCTCCGCACCGAAGGAGGGCTGAAGCCTGGACCCCCCGACCCAAAAGAGTCTGTCACCACGCAGCCGTCCACACGCATCGTGATGTTATAGTAGAAGAGATGTCCTCATCACATCACTGGCCCAGCAGCAGCCGCCGCCAGCCCGTGCCACCGTGCCCCATGCCCGTGCCACGTCTCCACTAGAGGAGAGCGCCCTGCGCTGCCACACTTGAGTGGGAGGAGAGGAAGGCCCTGCTGCCACCGAGGCCAACCACGTTTTGCCCGGCGACCCTCGCCGGTGGTGGAGAGGAGGGGCGGGGGAGGGAGGGCGTGAGAAGGCGGATCTGGGAGCTCCCCCCGGCCGCCTGCAGGGACGGCGCTGTCAAGCCCCGAGTTACTCTTTCATGGATTTAACACACCAACACTCGATTTTCAGAGAGAAATGGAGAGCCTGAGCTAGGGTTTCTATTGCTTAGGAAAGGGTAAAGTAGTTTAGCTCGCCACCGGCGGCTAGGGTTATACCCAATACAATTCATTATGGTCCAAAATGAGGAGGGACTGGCTTCATAGCCATACTGTTCAAAATATGCCCTAGAGGAAATAATAAGTGGTTATTATTATATTTCCTTGTTCATGATAATCATTTATTATCCATGATATAATTGTATTGATTGGAAAACCAAATACATGCATGGATACATAGACAACAACATGTCCCTAGTGAGCCTCTACATGACTAGCTCGTTGATCAAAGATGGCTGTGGTTTCCTAGCCATAGACATGAGTTGTCATTTGATAACGGGATCACATCATTAGGAGAATGATGTGATGGACAAGACCCAAACTATAAGTGTAGCATATGATTGTATCAAGTTTATTGCTATCGTTTTCTATATGTCAAGTATCTATTCCTATGACCATGAGATCATGCAACTCACTGACACCGGAGGATTACCTTGTGTGTATCAAATGTCGCAACGTAACTGGGTGACTATAAAGATGCTCTATAGGTATCTCCGAGGGTGTATGTTGAGTTGGCATGGATCAAGACTGGGATTTGTTACTCCGTATGACGGAGAGGTATCTTGGGTCCCACTCGGTAATACAATATCACAACGAGCCTGCAAGCAATTGACTGAGGAGTTGGTCATGGGATCTTGTATTACAGAACGAGTAAAGAGACTTGTCGGTGACAAGATTGAACTAGGTATGGAGATATCGACGATCGAACCTCTGGCAAGTAACATACCGCTGGACAAAGGGAACTGCATACGGGATTGATTGAAACCTTGGCATCACAGTTTGACCGAGAAAGATCTTCGTGGAATGTATGGGAACAAATATGGGCATCCATGTCCCGCTATTGGTTATTGACCGGAGAGGTGTCTCGGTCATGTCCACATGATTCTCGAACCCGTAGGGTCCGCATGCTTAAGGTTCGGTGACGCTAGAGTAGAATTGGGTTATGCACATTGGTGATTGAATGTTGTTCGGAGTCCCAAATGAGACCCCGCACGTCACGAGGAGCTCCGGAGGTAAAGATTTATATATGAGAAGTTATATTTTGGCTACCGGAAAAGTTTCGGCTTTTACCGGTATTGTACTGAGAAGCTTCCAAAAGGTATCAGAGGGTTTCGGAGGAGTCCATAAGGGTCTCTCCAGCACCTAGGGCATGCATGGGCTATAGGGGGGCGTCCTAGACTTATTGGGCCTGAGGCACCAGCCCCAAAGAGGCACATGTGCCTAGGGGAAGGGAAACCCTAAGGGGGAGGGGCCTCTACTTGACTTGGAGGGCACTCCTCCCTTTGGACGCCTCCCCTCCTTGGAGGAGGGGCTAGGGTTGCACCGCCAGGCCTCACACACACCCCTATATATAGTGGGGAGGGGCCTGGGGGGCTGGGCACACCAATTCCCACGTCCTGGAGGCAGCCCTACCTCTCCCATTACTCTTTTTTCTCCTCAGATCGCATCTACAGTAGCGCTTGGCGAAGCCCTGCTCGGTTTGCTCCACCACCATATCCACCACGCCGTCATGCTGGTTGAGATCCCATCTACCTCTGCTCCCTGTCTTGCTGGATCAAGAAGGAGGAGACTTTATCAAGACGCACATGTGCTGAACGCAGAGGTGCCTTCGGTTCGACACTTGATCAGGAGTTCGTGGTATGAATCGTGATTGGATTGCGAAGAAGTTGGACTACATCAACCGCGTTTCTTAACGCTTCCCCTTGGAAATCTACAAGGGTATGTAGATGTCACGCCCAAGATGTGACCCTATCCTAAAGGAACTCGAAGGTCCCACCAAGGATAGAAGCGCATCTTGAAGACGCTTTTGCAAGGTGGATATCATTACATCAACATTACATAATAGATGGGGATACATACAAGAGGCACACAATGCCACACGAATACAATACCATCACATACAAGAACAACATCCGACTACGGATGATTCATAAACAGAAACTCAAACAATATCCACCCTGCTAGCCCAGGCTGCCGACCTAGAACCTATCCCCTGATCGAAGAAGAAGCAGAAGATGAACTCAAGCAAGCAAACATCGCTCTCGCGTCATGATCATCGCATAACCTGTACCTGCAACTGTTGTTGTAGTAATCTGTGAGCCACGAGGACTCAGCAATTCCATTAGCATGGGTATCAAGACTAGCAAAGCTTAATGGGTAAGGAAGGGGTAAAGTGGTGAGGTTGCAACAGCGACTAAGCATGATATGGTGGCTAACATACGCAAATAAGAGCGAGAAGAGAACAAGCGAAAACAGTCATGAAGCTAGCAATGATCAAGAGGTGATCCTGAACACCTACTTACGTCAAACATAACCCAGAAACCGTGTTCACTTCCCAGACTCCGCCGAGAAGAGACCATCACGGCTACACACGCGGTTGATGCGTTTTATTTCGGATCTGGTGTCAAGTTATCTACAACCGGACATTAACAAATTCCCATCTACCACATAACCGCGGGCATGGCTCTCGAAAGTTTATACCTGCGCAGGGTGTCCCAACTTAGCCCATGACAAGCTCTCGCGATCAACGAAGGAATAGACCTTCTCCGGGAAGACCCGATCGATCTCGGAATCGGTTTACAAGACATTTCGACAATGGTAAAACAAGACCAGCAAAGCCGCCCGGATGTGCCGACAAATCCTGATAGGAGCTGCACATATCTCGTTCTCAGGGCACACCGGATTGTCCAAACTTCCGGTAGGCGAGCCCAGAGTTGCCCCTGGTGGCCACCGGCGGCTGACAGTTTGGACCAACACTCACAACGAGCACTGGCCCGGGGGGTAAATAAAGATGACCCTTGGGCTCCGGAAACCCAAGGGAAAAAGGGCTAGGTGAGGCAAATGGTAAAACCAAGGTTGGGCCTTGTTGGACAAGTTTTATTCAAAGCGAACTGTCAGGGGGGTCCCATAAATCACCCGACCGCGTAAGGAACGCAAAATCCGGGAACATAACACCGGTATGACGGAAACTAGGGCGGCAAGAGTGGAACAAAACACCAGGCATAAGGCCGAGCCTTCCACCCTTTACCAAATATATAGATGCATTAATAATATAAGAGATATTGTGATATCCCAACATAAACCCTGTCCACCATGGAGCAAACTTCAACTTCACCTGCAACTAGCAACGCTATAAGAGGGGCTGAGCAAAGCGGTAACACAGCCAAACAATGGTTTGCTAGGAATGGTGTCAAAGGTTAGAGGTTCATGGCAATTTGGGAGGCTTGAAGAGCAAATGATAGGTAACGCAACATAGCGATAGAATGAAGAAACTAGCATAGCAATGATAGTAGTGAGATCCAGGGTAGCAGTCATCTTGCCTAAAATCCCGCAAGGAAGAAGAACGAGTCCATGAAGAAGATGAAGCCACGAAGACGAACCACACGTAGACGAACGCATCCTCACGATCGCAACGAAACGGGAACTATCGAGAAGAAGCACACAACATGGTAAACACACCACACATGACAAGACATGGTGCACAACAAGCATGATGCATGAGAAATATAGATGAGGCTACTCATGGCAAGAGATGATGCAAACAAGAACAACACATCAAGGCAAGTTTAAATGAGGCCGGGAACAACATATAGCAAATCCGGTAAGTCCTCATATGCATATTTCGAAATTGGTCCAGATCTGAATAAACATTATGTTCAAGTTGTTAAACAGCAAGTTAAGATGCACCACGATGATCTACACGAGATTCTAGTCAAGTTACATATAAAGTTCATTAGATTTGGAGCTACGGTCTAGAAGATATGAGCAAAACAAGTTAAACATGGCATTGATGCAAAATGCACCCAAACATCAAGCAAACACCTCAAAACATGGATGCAACATGATAATATGAAGTTACATGCAAAAACAAGCAAGTTTCATATAGAGCACACTCACAACGGAGCAACGGTTCAACACATGCACTCTATACAAGTCATAACAACAATCTGTCCATAACAGCAACTAGGCATCTTACAAGCATCAAAACAATAAGCTACAGCACCCCAACATAATAACAAAAGGCATGGGCATGAAGTACAGGTAAAGCATAATAAAACATGAACACTGAGCTATCTCCAGAAACAACTAGAACATGCTCAAAAAGACATGGAGATATTGCAAATAATAACAGTTTCGGACTTTAGCAGAAATAACATCAGGTTGCAATGTTTAGAGCAAGCAAACAACATGTTACAGGAACATATTATGGCAAACAAAGGCATGGCATGAAACTACTAATTGCATAGATCAAAAGTCCCTTACTGACCAAGAGCCCAAAAGGAACAGAAGATATGATGGCACCCAGGTAAACATGGCAAGTTATATTACAGATTCATACATGGCAGGAACAACAATAAGTAGGCATGTTGGTGAGCTTGAACCACTCACCATAGAGCAATACATGGCATGGCAAGGCAAGCAAAAGTAAGAAGGCATGTTTATGAAGCTAGGCATGGCAAGAGCAAGTTCATAGGATACATGGATCACTAGGAAAACACATGGGAACAAGTGAACTTAATGTTAACAGGCTCACAGCATCATTATCAAGCAACTTTGGAGCAAGATATGAACAATCTACAGCAAGCTATAAATGCAACCAGGGGCATGAATGGATAGAGCAAGACATGTAGATCAAAACATGTTTATAGAACATCTCCAGATTATGCATAGAATGATTAGTAGAAGCATGTTAACATAGCAACAAAATATAACAGAATCTGCCTAGCAAAACAGTAACAGCAAGTACACTACTTAACAAGCTCGATTCACTCATAACAAGTCATTGCATGACAATATAAGCATAGCATCATCAAGAAGGCATGTTTGTGAAACAAACCAAGTCAAGAACAAGTCCATAGCATGCAAGGATCAACTATAGCAACCTTGGCTAAATTGAATAACAAGTAAACAATCTGCCAGGAAACATTTTGAAGCAAAAGTAGAGCACTCAAATAACATGCTAGACTACTCCATAATTGCAAACAAGGGCATGAATGGATAGACAATAACCATATGTTCAAAACACCCTTACTGAAGTATCTCAAAATAAGCATGGATCTCTCTGTAGCATCAAGTTTACATGGCATCAAAATAACAGCAGAACAGGGACTAAAATCAGCAACATCACGATGCCTAGTTTGCATGCTTGTGCTAGTCACCACATTGATCACAAAAATACATGGCATACACCCCTGGATAGATGGCATGGCATAGATCAAAACACATGAAGACATCAACCTCATAGAATGCACACATCAATCATGGCAAAAATGACAAATGAGCAAGTTATAACAGTTTCAGCAGATTAACATCATCATGCACTCTTCCAACAACATTTCGGGCATCAAGATGATCTCAAATGAAAACGATGCAATGGAATGAAATGAAGTACTCGTCGAGATGAACAATTTGACATATTACACGCATGAAACAGAGCTACGGATGCAGAGACACATCAGGTCAAACATGGCATGATTATGTCAGAAATCTGGGACTTAGCAGTTTCTTTGAAAAAAATGAATGAGCGTTGAATAGTTATCCGATGCACGTGCGGGATTTAGCGGACGCTTACCATGGGCCACTGGGCCGGTCGGTTTGGAGAGGAGGCCAGGCAGGCCACGGGGGAAGATGGGCCAGGGGGCGCTGCCCACAGAGAGGCCGGCCCACGCGGGCGTGCGCCTCTCCGACGAGGCCGAGCGAGGCCATGGCAGAACGGCGGCGAGGAGGGGGCATCTCCGGGGAGGGCAGGAGCGGGGAGGCCATGGGATGGCGGTCCCGGCCGGATCCGGATGGATCCGGGCGCAGCGGACCCGTTCCCGGTGATGGCGAGGCCAGCCGGCGATGAGGTTCCTGGCGGCGGCAGCGGGGTTCCTGCAAGGGGAGAGAGAGAGAGACCTGAGAGAGGGAGAGAAACCAGAGGGAGAGACGGGAGGGAGAGGGAGGCGCAGGAGGCGGCGACCTTGCAGGACGGGCGGTCCTCTCGTGGTCGAAGGCGAGGCAGCGCGCGGCAGCGAGGAAGCGGGCGGGGCGACGAGGACTCGAGGTCGAGGTCCTCCTCGATCCAGATCGGGAGCGGAGGCCTTGGGGCCTTTCGGGCCCTCGCGGGCTTGGCGGCGCTGATCACGGGCAGGCGGGCAGATCCGAACCAGACGGGCAGCAGGGTGGAGAGGGGTGAGGAGGGGTGGCGCATGGGGTTGGTGGCGCGGGCGCTAGGGCGACGTGGCGGCGCCTCATTGGCCGGGGCGACGGCGCCAGATCCGAGGAGAAGGTGGGAGGTGGCGGCTGCGGGAGGTTAGGGGAGGCTAGGGGCTAGGGTTTAGACCGAGAATTTCGGGGGAGGGGCTAGTTTTATAGGTAGAGGGAGCTAGGAGAGTCCAAATGAGGAGCGGTTTTCGGCCACGCGATCGTGATCGAACGAACGAGAGCATGGAGGGGAGTTAGATGGGTTTTGGGCCACTTTGGAAGGGGTGTTGGGCTGCAACAAAAGAGGCTGTTACGGTTACCCGGTTAACCGTTGGAGTATCAAACGACCTCCAAATGGCACGAAACTTGACAGGCGGTCTACCGGTGCTATACCAAGGCCGCTTGGCAAACCTCGGGCCATTCCGAGAAAGTTTAACACCCACACAAGAGAAGAGGCAAAAGGGAAAGCCGGATGACATAGGAGTGCCGGATTGCAAAACGGACAACGGGGAAAAGGCTCGGATGCATGAGATGAATGCGTATGCAGAATGAGATGCACATGATGACATGATAAAATGCATATGATGACATGGCAAAGTGCAACACGGAAGCAGACGACATGGCAACAACGACGAATAACTGGAGGACACCTGGCGCATCGAATCCGGGGCGTTACAGTAGATCCAATCTCTCCTCTCGTAGATGCTCATCTCCTAGACTGATCTTGGTGAGCGTAGGATTTTTTTTGCAACGTTCCCCAACAGTGGCATCATGAGCTAGGTCTTGCATAGATGACATCACGAGTAGAACACAAAGGAGTTTGTGGGAATTGATTGATACGTCTCTAACGTTTCTACTTTTCCTCACACTTTTCCTCTTGTTTTGGACTCTAATTTGCATGATTTGAATGAAACTAACCCCGGACTGACGCTGTTTTCAGCAGAACTACCATGGTGTTGTTTTTGTGCAGAAATAAAAGTTCTCATAATGAAATGAAACTTTGCAAGGATTTTTTATGGAATAAAAGAGAATTACTGGAGCCAAGACCCACCAGAGAGGGGCCCCTGGGTGGCACAACCCACCAGGGCGTGCCCCCCTCTCCTGGCGTGTCCAGGTGGGTTGTACCCACCCGATGGCCCCGCAGACGACAACCCTGACCCTATAAATTCCTATTTTTGGAGAAAAAAAGGGGGAGAAAGAATTATCATGATCCACGAGACGAAGCCACTGTCACCTCCTGTTCTTCCTCGGGAGGCCAGATCTTGAGTCCGTTTGGGGCTCCGGAGAGGGGGAACTTCGTTCTTCGTCATCACCAACCCTTCTCCATCGCCAATTCCATAATGCTCCCCACCGGGAGTGAGTAATTCCTTCGTAGGCTCGCTGGTCGGTGAGGAGTTGGATGAGATTCATCATGTAATCTAGTTAGTTTTGTTAGGGCCGATCCCTAGTATCCATTATGTTCTGAGATTGATGTTGGTGTGACTTTGCCATGCTTAATGCTTGTCACTTTGGGCCCAGGTGCCATGATTTCATATCTGAGCCGTTTATGATATTATCATTATATTCATGTTTTAGATCCGATCTTGCAAGTTATAGTCACCTACTACGTGTTATGATCCGGCAACCCCGGAGTGACATTAACCAGAACCACTCACGGTGATGACCGTAGTTTGAGGAGTTCATGTATTCACTGTGTGTTAATGCTTTGTTCCGGTTTTCTATTAAAAGGAGGCCTTAATATCCCTTAGTTTCCAATATGGATCCCGCTGCCACGGGAGGGTAGGACAAAATATGTCATGCAAGTTCTTTCCATAAGCACGTATGACTATTTACGGAATACATGCCTACATTATATTTGTGAACTGGAGCTAGTGCCATATCGCCCTAGGTTATGACTGTCACATGATGAATATCATCCAACAAATCAGCAATCCAATGCCTACGAATTTATCCTATATTGATCTTGCTAAGTTACTACTGCTATCGTTACTGCTACACTTGCTACAAAACTACTGCTACAACTGTTACCGTTACTGTTGCTGCTGTCACTACTATCTAAGCTAACATATTAGTGTGCTACTGATCACTTTGCTGCAGATCATTAATCTCTAGGTGTGGTTGAATTGACAACTCAAGCTGATAATACTTGCAAATGTTCTTTGGCTCTCCTTGTGTCGAATCTATAAATTTGGGTTGAATACTCTACCCTCGAAAGCTGTTGCGATTCCCTCTACTTGTAGGTTATCAATACCTTTTTTTGGTGCCGTTGCGGGGGAGCATAGCTATGTTTGTTGAGTCACTTGGGATTATTATCGTATTATCACTATGAAAAATCTGAAGGATCCAAAGACCAAGATATTCCCCTCAAAGACGAGGGGAGGTAAGGAACTGCCATCCAGTTCTGCTTTAGATTCACCTTCTGTTATGAGTAAACTTGCAACACCACCACATGTTACCAATTCTAATATGTCGCAAGTTATTGATGATGCTACTTCTGTTGGGGAACGTAGTAATTTCAAAAATTTTCCTACGCACACGCAAGATCATGGTGATGACATAGCAACGAGGGGAGAGTGTTGTCTATGTACCCTCGTAGACCGAAGCGGAAGCGTTGACACAGCGTAGTGGAAGTAGTCGTACGTCTTCCCGGTTCAACCGATCCAGGCACCGTTACTCCGGCACCTCCGAGTTCTTGACACACGTACAGCTCGATGACGCACCCTTGTTCTCCAATCCAGTAGAGGCTCCGAGGGGGAGTTCCGTCAGCACGGCGGCGTGGTGATGATCTTGATGTTCTCCTGTCGCAGGGCTTCGCCTAAGCACCGCTACAATATGACCGAGGTGTAATATCGTGGAGGGGGGCACCGCACACGGCTAAGGAACGATCAATGATCAACTTGTGTGTCCTAGGGTGCCCCCCTACCCCCGTATATAAAGGAGGGAGGGAGGAGGAGGCCGGCCCAAGGGGCGCCATAGAGGGGGAAACCTACTCCAAGTAGGTTTCCCCCTTTCCTTATCTTATTTGAAGGGGAAGGAAAGAGTACTAGTATTAGGAATAAGTACTAGTAGTAGTAATAGGAAGAGGGAAGGAGAAAGGAAAGGGGGGCCCCCCTCCCCAATTCGATTGGGCTGGGGCGCCCCCTTGTTCCTTCTCCTTCTTCCTATATGGGCCCAATAAGGCCCATATACCTCCCGGGGTTTCGGTAACCTCCGGTAGCTCCAAACTTCTCCGGAACCTTTCCGGTGTCCAAATATATCCGTCCAATATATCAATCTTTATGTCTCGACCATTTCGAGACTCCTCGTCATGTCCGTGATCACATCCGGGACTCCGAACAAACTTCGGTACATCAAAATACATAAACTCATAACATAATTGTCATCGAAACCTTAAGCGTGCGGACCCTATGGTTCGAGAACAATGTAGTCATGACCGAGACACGTCTCTGGTCAATAACCAATAGCGGGACCTAGATGCCCATATTGGATCCTACATATTCTACGAATATCTTTATCGGTCAAACCGCATAACAACATACGTTATTCCCTTTGTCATCGGTATGTTACTTGCCCGAGATTTGATCGTCGGTATCCAATACCTAGTTCAATCTCATTACCGGCAAGTCTCTTTACTCGTTCCGTAATCGTCATCTCATAACTAACTCATTAGTTACATGCTTGCAAGGCTTGGGTGATGAGTATTCGAGAGGGCCCAGAGATACCTCTCCGACAATCGGAGTGACAAAACCTAATCTCGAATTATGCTAACTCAACATGTACCTTGGAAACACCTGTAGTACTCCTTTATAATCACCCGATTACGTTGTGACGTTTGGTAGTACCAAAGTGTTCTTCCGTAAACGGAGTTACACAATCCTCATAGTTACTGAGGAACATGTATAAGTCATGAAGGAAGCAATAGCGAGAATACTAAAGATCAAGTGCTAAGCTAACGGATGGGTCATGTCAATCACATCATTCTCCTAATGATGTGATCTCATTAAACAAATGACAACACATGTCTATGGTTAGGAAACATAACCATCTTTGATTAATGAGCTAGTCAAGTAGAGGCATACTAGTGACTATATGTTTGTCTATGTATTCACACATGTATCATGTTTCCGGTTAATACAATTCTAGCATGAATAATAAACATTTATCATGATATGAGGAAATAAATAATAACTTTATTATTGCCTCTAGGGCATATTTCCTTGAGTCTCCCACTTGCACTAGAGTCAATAATCTAGATTACATAGTAATGATTCTAACACCCATGGAGTCTTGGTGCTGATCATGTTTTGCTCGTGAGAGAGGCTTAGTCAATGGGTGCGCAACATTCAGATCCGTATGTATCTTGCAAATCTCTATGTCTCCCACTTGGACTTGGTCCCGAATGGAATTGAAGCGTCTCTTGATGTGCTTGGTCCTCTTGTGAAATCTGGATTCCTTTGCCAAGGCAATTGCACGATATTGTCACAGAAGATCTTCATTGGTCCCGATGCACTAGGTATGACACCTAGATCGGAAATGAACTCCTTCATCAGACTCCTTCATTCGCGCTTGAAGCAGCTATGTACTCCGCTTCACATGTAGATCCCCACGACGCTTTGTTTTGAACTGCACCAACTTACAGCTCCACCGTTTAATATAAACACGTATCCGGTTTGCGATTTAGAATCGTCCGGATCGGTGTCAAAACTTACATCGGCGTAACCATTTACGACTAGCTCTTTGTCACCTCCATATCGAGAAACATATCCTTAGTCCTTTTCGGTATTTGGGATGTTCTTGACCGCTGTCTAGTGATCCACTCTGGATTACTTTGGTACCTACCGCCAAGCTTATTGCTAAGCATCGTCGGTCGGTACACAACATTGCATACATGATAGAGCCTATGGCTGAAGCATAGGAACATCTTTCATTTTCTCTCTATCTTCATTGTGGTCGGGCATTGAGTTCAACTCAACTTCACACCTTGTAGCACAGGCAAGAATCCTTTCTTTGCACGATCCATTTTGAACTTTTTCAAAATTTTGTCAAGGTATGTGCTTTGTGAAAGTCCTATTAAGCGTCTTGATCTATCTCTATAGATCTTGATGCCCAATATGTAAGCAGCTTCACGAGGTCTTTCATCGAAAAACTTTTATTCAAGTATCCCTTTATGCTATCCAGAAATTCTATATCATTTCCAATTAACAATATGTCATCAACAAATAAAACTAGAAATGCTACTGAGCTCCCACTCACTTTCTTGTAAATCTGAGGCTTCTCCAAAAGTGCATATAAAACCATATCTTTGATTACCTTTGTCAAAGCGTTTATTCCAACTCCGAGATGCTTGCACCAGTCCATAAATGGAATGCTGGAGTTTGCATACTTTGTCAGCACCTTTTGGATCAACAAAACCTTCAGGCTGCATCATATACAACTCTTCTTCTAGAAATCCATTCAAGAATGCAGTCTTGACATCCATTTGCCAAATTTCATAATCATGAAACGCAGCAATAGCCAACATGATTCGGACAGACTTAAGCATCGCTACGGGTGAGAAAGTCTCATCGTAGTCAACCCCTTGAACTTGTCGAAAACCTTTCGCAACAAGTCGAGCTTTGTAGACAGTAACATTACCATCGTCGGTCTTCTTCTTAAAGATCCATTTATTCTCAATGGCTTGCCGATCATCGGGCAAGTCAACCAAAATCCATACTTTGTTTTCATACATGGATCCTATCTTAGATTTCATGGCCTCTAGCCATTTTATGGAATCTGGGCTCATCATCGCTTCCTCATAGTTCGTAGGTTCATCATGGTCAAGTAACATGACTTCGAATAGGATTTCCGTACCACTCAGTGCGGATCTTACTCGTAGACCCACGAGGTTGAGAGAAACTTGATCTGAAGTTTCATGATCAATATCATTAGCTTCCTCACTAATTGGTGTAGTCGTTCACAGAACCGGTTCTTGTGATGAACTACTTTCCAATAAGGGAGTAGATCTGATTATCTCATCAAGTTCTACTTTCCTCCCACTCACTTCTTTCGAGAGAAACTCCTTCTCTAGAAAGGATCTGAATTTAGCAACGAAAATCTTGTCCTCAGATCTGTGATAGAAGGTGTACCCAATAGTCTCCTTTGGGTATCCTATGAAGACACATTTCTCCGATTTGGGTTCGAGCTTATCTGGTTGAAGTTTCTTCACATAAGCATCGCAGCCCCAAACTTTGAGAAACGACAACTTTGGTTTCTTGCCAAACCATAGTTCATAAGGCGTCGTCTCAGCAGTTTTGATGGTGCCCTATTTAGCGTGAATGCGGCCGTCTCTAAAGCATAACCCCAAAGCGATAGCGGTAAATCGGTAAGAGACATCATAGATCCTACCATATCAAGTAAAATACGATTCTGACGTTCGGACACACCATTTCGTTGTGGTGTTCGGTGGCGTGAGTTGCTGAAACTATTCCACATTGTTTCAAATGTAAACCAAACTCGTAACTCAAATATTCTCCTCCACGATCAGATCGTAGATACTTTATTTTCTTGTTACGACGATTTTCTACTTCACTCTTAAATTCTTTGAACTTTTCAAATGTTTCAGACTTGTGCTTCATCAAGTAGATATACCCATATCTGCTCAAATCATCTGTGAAGGTGAGAAAATAATGATATCCGCCACGAGCCTCAACATTCATCGGGCCACATACATCTGTATGTATGATTTCCAATAAATCTGTTGCTCTCTCCATAGATCCGAAGAACGGTGTTTTGGTCATCTTGCCCATGAGGCACGGTTCGCAAGTACCAAGTGATTCATAATCAAGTGATTCGAAGTCCATCGGTATGGAGTTTCTTCATGCGTTTTACACCAATATGACCTAAGCGGCGATTGCCACAAATATGTTGCACTATCATTATCAACTCTGCATCTTTTGGCTTTAACATTATGAATATGTGTATCACTACTATCGAGATTCAATAAAAATAGACCACTCTTCAAGGGTGCATGACCGTAAAAGATATTACTCATATAAATAGAACAACCATTATTCTCTGATTTAAATGAATAACCGTCTCGCATCAAACAAGATCCAGATATAATGTTCATGCTCAACGCTGGCACCAAATAACAATTATTCAGGTCTAAAACTAATCCCGATGGTAGATGTAGAGGTAGCGTGCCGACATCGATCACATCGACTTTGGAACCATTTCCCACGCGCATCGTCACCTCGTCCTTATCTAATCTTCGCAATCCGTAGTCCCTGTTTGAGTTGCAAATGTTAGCAGCAGAACCGATATCAAATACCAGTGCTCTGCGAGCATTAGTAAGGTACACATCAATAACATGTATATCACATATACCTTTGTTCACTTTGCCATCCTTCTTATCCGCCAAATACTTGGGGCAGTTCCGCTTCGAGGTGTCGATCGCTTGCGGAGAAGCACTCGATTTCAGGCTTAGGTCCAGACTTGGGTTTCTTCTCTTGAGCAACAACTTGTTTGCTGTTCTTTTTGAAGTTCCCCTTCTTCTTCCCTTTGGCCCTTTTCTTGAAACCAGTGGTCTTGTTGACCATCAACACTTGATGCTCCTTTTGATTTCTACCTCCATGCTTTCGGCATTGCGAAGAGCTCGGGAATAGTCTTGTTCATTCCTTGCATATTATAGTTCATCACAAAGCTCTTGTAGCTTGGTGGCGATGATTGGAGAATTCATCAATGGCGCTATCATCCGGAAGATTAACTCCCGGTTGAATCAAGTGATTATTATACCCGGACATTTTGAGTATATGCTCCTTGTGAACTGTTCTCCTCCATCTTGCAGCTGTAGAACTTATTGGAGACTTCATATCTCTCAATCCGGACATTTGCTTGAAATATTAACTTCAACTCTGGAACATCTCATATGCTCCATGACGTTCAAAACGTCGTTGAAGACCGGTTCTAAGCGTAAAGCATGGCACATCGAACTATAGAGTAGTCATCGACTTTGCTCGCCAGACGTTCTTAACGTCGTCGGTTACATCGGCAGCAGGTTCGCACCAGCGGTGCTTCGGGGCGTAACTCTTACTGCGAGAAATGAGGATAATCCTCGAGTTCGGACCCGATCCGTGTAATTGCTACCATCATCTTTCAACTTTGCTTTCTCAAGGAACGCATTAAAATTCAACGGAACAACAGACGAGCCATCTATCTACAAACAAACATAGACAAGCAAAATACTATCGGTACTAAGTTCATGATAAATTTAAGTTCAATTAATCATATTACTTAAGAACTCCCACTTAGGCAGACATCTCTCTAGTCATCTAAGTGATCACGTGATCCAAATCAACTAAACCATGTCCGATCATCACGTGAGATGGAGTAGTTTCAATGGTGAACATCTCTATGTTGATCATATCTACTATATGATTCACGCTCGACCTTTCGGTCTCCGTGTTCGAGGCCATATCTGTATATGCTAGGCTCGTCAAGTATAACTTTGAGTATTCGCGTGTGCAACTGTTTTGCACCGTTGTATTTGAGCGTAGAGCCTATCACACCCGATCATCACGTGGTGTCTCAAAGACGAAGAACTTTCATAGCGGTGCATACTCGGGAGAACACTTCTTGATAATTAGGAGAGATCATCTTAAAATGCTACCGTCAATCAAAGCAAGATAAGATGCATAAAGGATAAACATCACATGCAATCAATATAAGTGATATGATATGGCCATCATCATCTTGTGCTTGTGATCTCCATCTTGAAGCACCGTCGTGATCACAATCGTCACCCGCGCGACACCTTGATCTCCATCGTAGCATCGTTGTCGTTTCGCCATCTATTGCTTCTCGACTATCGCTACCGCTTAGTGATAAAGTAAAGCAATTACAGAGCGTTGCATTTGATACAATAAGCGACAACCATATGGCTCGCCGATTGCCGATAACCGGTTACAAAACATGATCATCTCATACAATAAAATATAGCATCACATCTTGGCCATATCACATCACAACATGCCCTGCAAAAACAAGTTAGGCGTCCTCTACTTTGTTGTTGCAAATTTTACGTGGCTGCTACGGGCTTAAGCAAGAACCAATCTCACCCACGCATCAAAACCACAGCGATAGTTTGTCAAATAGACTCTGTTTTAACCTTCACAAGGACCGGGCGTAGCCTTTTCAGTTCAACTAAAGTTGGGCCGACACCGCTAGTCACTGTGTGCAAAGCACGGCGGTGAAACCAGTCTCGCGTAAGCGTCTGGCGTAATGTCGGTCCGGGCGCTTCATCCAACAATACCGCTGAACCAAAGTATGACATGCTGGTAGGCGGTATGACTTATATCGTCCACAACTCACTTGTGTTCTACTCGTGCATATAACATCAAACCATAAAACCTAGGCTCGGATGCCACCTTTGTTGGGGAGCGTAGTAATTTCAAAAATTTTCCTCGCACACGCAAGATCATGGTGATGACATAGCAACGAGGGGAGAGTGTTGTCTACGCCCTCGTGAGACCGAAGCGGAAGTGTTGACACAGCGTAGTGGAAGTAGTCGTACGTCTTCCCGGTTCAACCGATCCAGGCACCGTTACTCCGGCACCTCCGAGTTCTTGACACACGTACAGCTCGATGGCGCACCCTCGTTCTCCAATCCGGTAGAGGCTCAGGGGAGTTCCGTCGACCTGACGGCGTGGTGGCGATCTTGATGTTCTCTGTCGCAGGCTTCGCCTAAGCACCGCTACAATATGACCGAGGTGTAATATCGTGGAGGGGGCACCGACACGGCTAAGGAGCGATCAATGATCAACTTGTGTGTCCTAGGGTGCCCCCTACCCCGTATATAAAGGAGGGAGGGAGGAGGAGGCGGACCAAGGGGCGCCATAGAGGAGGGGGAAACCTACTCCAAGTAGGTTTCCCCCTTTCCTTATCTTATTTGAAGGGGAAGGAAAGAGTACTAGTATTAGGAATAAGTACTAGTAGTAGTAATAGGAAGAGGGGAAGGAGAAAGGAAGGGGGCGGCCCCTCCCCAGTCGGATTGGGCTGGGGCGCGCCTCCCTTGTTCCTTCTCCTTCTTACTATATGGGCCCAATAAGGCCCATATACCTCTGGGGGTTCGGTAACCTCCGGTAGCTCCAAACTTCTCCGGAACCTTTCGGTGTCCAAATATATCCGTCCAATATATCAATCTTTATGTCTCGACCATTTGAGACTCCTCGTCATGTCCGTGATCACATCCGGGACTCGAACAAACTTGGTACATCAAAATACATAAACTCATAATATAAGCATCGCATCGAAACCTTAAGCGTGCGGACCCTACGGTTCGAGAAGAATGTAGACATGACCGAAACACGTCTCGGTCAATAACCAATAGCGGGACACTGGATGCCCATATTGGTTCCTACATATTCTATGAAGATCTTTATCGGTCAAACCGCATAACAACATCGTTATTCCCTTTGTCATCGGTATGTTACTTGCCCGAGATTTGATCGTCGGTATCAATACCTAGTTCAATCTCGTTACCGGCAAGTCTCTTTACTCGTTCCGTGTCGTCATCTCATAACTAACTCATTAGTTACATGCTTGCAAGGCTTTGGTGATGAGTATTACCGAGAGGGCCCAGAGATACCTCTCCGACAATCGGAGTGACAAAACCTAATCTCGAATTATGCTAACTCAACATGTACCTTGGAAACACTGTAGTACTCCTTTATAATCACCCAATTACGTTGTGACGTTTGGTAGTACCCAAAGTGTTCTTCCGTAAGCAGGAGTTACACAATCCTCATAGTTCTGAGGAACATGTATAAGTCATGAAGGAAGCAATAGCGAGAATACTAAGCGATCAAGTGCTAAGCTAACGGATGGGTCATGTCAATCACATCATTCTCCTAATGATGTGATCTCATTAAACAAATAACAACACATGTCTATGGTTAGGAAACATAACCATCTTTGATTAATGAGCTAGTCAAGTAGAGGCATACTAGTGACTATATGTTTGTCTATGTATTCACACATGTATCATGTTTCCGGTTAATACAACTCTAGCATGAATAATAAACATTTATCATGATATGAGGAAATAAATAATAACTTTATTATTGCCTCTAGGGCATATTTCCTTCAACTTCTACTATGAATGATGCTTATGATGATGCTAGTACCTTGCTTGATAATGATGATGTGCCACTTGGTGAATTTCTTGATGAACAAATTGCTAGTGTAATACAACATGATGTTGAATCTGATGATGAGCTTGAAACTGAAACTCCTGAAATACCTGCTAGAACTAGCCTTTCAAGATATGAATTGCCTAAGGTACCAGAAGGTTATGTTATGAGTGAAGAAGCAACTAGAGATATTCTTGCTTGTAATGATAGAGATGATCTAGAGAAATTACTACACAAGTATAAAGAAAAATCTCTGAATGCTAGAATGAAATGTGGTCCTAAGTTTGCTACTTCACCTATCTGTATTGATGATAAGGATTATGAATTCTCTATCGACCCAGAGTTAATCACTTTGGTTGAATCTGATCCTTTCCACGGTTATGAAACTGAAACTGTTGTGGCACATCTTACTAAGTTAAATGACATAGCCAACCTTTTTACTCATGATGAGAAAACTTGCTACTACTTTATTCTCAAATTATTTCCTTTCTCATTAAATGGTGATGCTAAAGCTTGGTACCATACTCTTGCTCCTGGTTGTGTGCGTAGTCCCCAGGATATGATCTATTACTTCTCTGAAAAATATTTTCCTACTCATAAGAAACAAGCTGCCTTATAGGAAATATTTAACTTTGTGCAAACTAAAGAAGATAGTCTCCCACAAGCTTGGGGGAGGCTTTGCCAGTTACTTAGTGCTTTGCCTGATCATCCTCTTAAGAAAAATGAAATACTTGATATCTTCTATAATGGACTAACCGATGCTTTTAGGGACTTCCTAGATAGTTGTGCTAGTTGTGTTTTCAGGGAAAGAACTATTGGACAAGCTGAAGAATTATTGAATAATATATTGAAGAATTATGATGATTGGACTCTTCCTGAACCACCGCCTAAACCCACACTGAAGAAGAGGGGTATATTATATCTCAGTCCTGAAGATATGCAAGAGGCAACGAAATCTACGAAGGAAAAAGGTATTAAAGCCGAGGATGTTAATTTACCTCCTATTAAAGAAATACATGGGCTTAATGCACCACTACTGCCTGAGGTGGTAGAGGTAAATTCTCTTATGAAGTTCAATGATAATGATAATCCTCACAATATGCATCCTAGCCATTGCCTTTATGAGTTCAAAAAATGTATTAGAAAACAAGATCACTTCAAAGCAAATGTTATGAAGCAAGTGAAATACAATTCTAATATGATTGCTTGCTTGAGTGACTTGTTATTTAGAATTTCAAATGATGTTCTAGGTGTTGGAAAACATGCTTCTATGGTTCAAACTCAACTAGAACAAGTTGCTAAATCTCAAAGAGAATTACTTGATGAAATGAATCATAATATGCATGACTTTGCTGTTAGAGTTGCAACTACAGGAGGTAAAATGACTCAGGAACCACTTTATCCTGAGGGATACCCAAAAAGAATTGAACATGATTCACAAACAAATAACACTACTACACCTAGTCCTTCTAAAAATAAAAATAAAAATAAAAATGATAGGACTATGCATGCCACTAGTGAACCTAAAGTAGAAAAACCTCCTGACAATGATAATGATATTTCTATCTCTGATGCTGAAACTCAATCTGGTAATGAACAATCACCTAGTGATAATGAAAAAGATAATGATGAGGTTCATGAAGAGGCTCAACCAAACAATGAAAAAGAACCAGATAATGATGTTGAGATAGAACCACATGTTGATCTTGATAACCCACAACCTAAAAAATAAAAGATATGATAAAAGACTTCATTGCTAGAAAATATGGTAAAGAAAGATAACCATGGGTTCAAAACCTATGCCTTTTCCACCCCAGTCAACTAAAAAGAAAGATGATGAAGAACTTGAATGCTTTGCTGAAATGCCGAGGCCAGTATTTTTGTGTACTCATTTAACCAATATCTTAAAAATGCCTCCTTATGCAAAGTATATGAAAGACATCATCACTAATAAGAGAAAAATATCAGAAGCTGAAATCTCCACTATGCTTGCTAATTATACTTTCAAGGATGGAGTACCTAAAAAACTTGGAGATCCGGGTATACTAACTATACCGTGCTCTATAAAAAAGAATTATGTGAAAACTGCTTTGTGTGATTTAGGAGCTGGTGTTAGTGTTATGCCTTTCTCTTTATATAAAAGGTTTGACTTAAATAAACTCACGCCTACTGAAATATCTTTGCAAATGGCTGACAATTCAACTACCATACCTATCCGTATTTGTGAGGATGTGCCCGTTGTTGTTGCTAATGTTACTATCTTGACTGACTTTGTTATACTTGAGATGTCCGAGGACGACAATATGTCTATTATTCTTGGTAAACCCTTCTTGAATACTGCAGGGACTGTTATTGATTTTAATAAAATCAAGGTCACTTTTCATATTAATGGTAATGAGCATACGGTGCACTTTCCGAAGAAACAATTCCAAGTGAATGGTATTAATGTTATTGAAAAATCTCTGACAATCACTATTGGAAGTTTTCAAATACCTCCACCTACTGTCAAAAAGAAATATGAAATGCTTATTGTTGGGGACATCCATATCCCCATTGAGGTAACTTAGTGATTTATGAAAGTTCTTCGGTTTCATGCTAATCGAAAGTGGTTGTTAATAAGACCTCATCAACCTTATTAATGAATCATTTTTGAGCGGTATGAAGTTGATGAATTTAGTAAGCACTACCCACTGTCCTTACTTTTTATTTTTTGTTTTTTACTAGTTCAATAAAATAAAATGCCATGTTTAGTCTGTTTTCTGAATTTCCCATGCAATAAAAAATGACCCAAAAATAAAAGTTCTCAGGATGCCCTAAAAATTTTATACGATTTTTTTCTGAATATTTCAGAATTTTTGATGCAAATAATACCATAGTGGGGTGCACCAGGTGGGCACAACCCACCTGGGCGCGCCCCT